>VWZP01004928.1:38255-97741 GCA_013396995.1 Dicaeum eximium | reverse complement strand
GTGCTCCTGTCCAAGCCACGGGCTGCCAGCTTTTCCAAGAGTGTGCTGTGGGAGATGGTGTCAAAGGCCTTGTTGAAGTCCAAACAGACAATATCCACAGCCTTTCCTGCATCCACCAGGCGGGTCACTTGGTCATAAAAGGAGATCAGGTTGGTCAAACACGGCCTACACCTCCTAAACCCGTGCTGGCTGGGTCTGATACCCTGCCCATCCTGTAAACTCTGTGAGATGACACTCAGTACAAACTGCTCCATTATCTTGCCAGGTACTGAGGTCAGGCTGACTGGTCTATAATTACCAGGATCCTCATTCCCACCCTTTTTGTGAATGGGTGTCACATTGGCCAGCTTCCAGTCATCTGGAACCTCACCAGTGAGCCAGGAATGTTGGTAAATGATGGAGAGCAGCTTTGCAAGCTCATCTGCCAGCTCCCTCATCACCCTGGGCTGGATTCCATCTGGTCCCATAGATTTATGAATATCCAAGGATATTAAGGATACTAACTTCTATGCTCACTTGCACAGGTATTTTGTATGCACCATGTACCATATTGTACCTTGACCCATTCATATCATTCTATTACTAACAAAAAGTTGTGCTGACAGATTCAGAGAAGTTATGCCCTTTGGGCTGTACTTTAAATTAAGCAAAAACCACCAGTTTCCCAGATTATTTGGAGCAGAGAGTGCCATTCCTATATGCAAAAGAGTCTTACAGAACTAGGTTATTTGAAATTAATTATTTATAACTCAGATTGCATAGGATCATTCCTAAATTCCTATTAATGTCTTTTTAACATTGAAAATTGCTGCCTCTACCAACTCACATTTTCTGCTGGTAGAGGTATAAGTTAGCAGGATAAGATAAAACTTCAATGCAATAACTCAAGGATTTTAAGTAAAACACTTAAATGTCCCCACAGATTTTTCTTTTAGGTCAACATTTGACATGTATCTGAAGAGAGCATACAGTGTTGCTCATTCCCTTTAAGTAGACCATTTACTAAAATACACCCCACTGATCTTTCCAATTATTTCAAGTAGTAGAAAAATGTATTTCTCCATAATTAAAAAGTACACTCTAAAAACCATATATTTAAAAGTCAAGCTTACTGTAGAAACTATGTAGTCCTTTGAGGTCTTCCCCTGAAAATTACTTGTGACATCTCTGTGGGGCTAATTCCCTAGCTCTCCAAAGCTGAATTCTGTATTCTTCTACTGAAATGTGTCTTGCCTCCTATCAGAATATTAATTATAGGGATTTCTTAATTTGTGCTTTTAGCTCAACAATACAGTTTTTTGGCCCACACTCATATGTGCAGGTCTATTGCTCAACATAATAAGATCCTGAAGGAAGATCAAAGATGAACTGCAGGTCCTGCAGAAGGGAGACACAGTGAATGACAACATGTCTTGATTTGATGCACGCCTGTGCTGATCAGCTGCATATCTTCTGAATTTGTCACTAACAACAAGTTTTTCTCATTAAAATTCACAAAGACTTTCTTAAGTATGATCAACAGAATAACCTTTTAAACACCAAAAAAAAAAAAAAAAAACCAAAAACTAACACAATGCATTTTAAAATAGGAAAACCACAGGTTTTCACATTTAAACATGATACAAATAGACATGGAAGAAAAAGCTTGTAGACAAATGTTTGTGGAAAAGAATCTAAAAAGTTATACTACATCATAAATGTAATATTAATTTAAAAATATTTGATACAATGAAAAAGCCCAGTAATCAATGTAGTTCACATAAGATGGAATGTAGCATGCAATGGAAATAACACATTTTTACAATTTCATCAGCTATTGGGACATATATTCCAAAAACATGAACTCCAATATCAAATTTTGGTCATAGAATAACTGGAGAACCTCCTGAGGAGAGAAAGTATACAAGTCTAGAAGATAGAAGCTTCAAGAAGATTTCAAAACAGACTTGCTTAGAGAACTAGAGGAAGGAAATGCAGGATTATACCATCTAAGTATATATACAGTAGTTCTGCAAATAAAAGGGAATCGCAATCTACTTTCCACATTGAGGGAACAGGAAGCATCATCCAGTGTGGTCCTAGTGATTTCTAGATGAGCCCAGTTTGTGCACATAGGTGAGTCACCAGTAGCACTAGTGAGAGTCAGTGAATTAAGAATCTCTGCATCAAGCTCCATTGCCTAACTTTGACTTTTCCCTGAGGCCAGCTTTCTGAAAAGAGCCAGTATTAGAACGTGGACATTCTAATCTCATAGTAAGAAAACCAAACATATTATGCAATCATCACACTGTTAATGTATAGAGATAGCCCCACAGGTCTTCTTTCAATTCCAAAAATGATTTTTTCTTCCCAAAATGTAGTTTCCCCAAACAATTTCTGAGTTCAAAAAGAAAAACCAACCAACCAAACAAACAAACAAAAAGGGGATATTTTCTTGTTTGACAGAATTTGAAGATGCTGTATTCACTGTTTGGTCTTTTTTTAAGGACAGCAGGTCACTTGCATAATAATGACACGGTTCAACAACAGCATTAGTGGCCAAAAGACATACATTCCAGTTAAACTAATGATAGAATAAATTACACATTTGAATGCAATTTAAAAATGAAAGCTCTTAAATTCTAAAATGCCATACAGATCCCCAAAGCTCAGCAATACTTGTGCTTTAAGAAGGTAAAACCTCTTCCCCAGTCCACTGTGAAAGCTCTGCTCTTTAGTGACTTTCAAAGCCCTATTCATAAATACTGATTAGGTACTCTTTCACCATCGGGTGCAGCATTACCAGCAGAACTCCCTACCCAGGGCAAAAATGGAAATGTTAGTATAGTAAATCAGGCCAAATGTCCTGGTAATTCTATACATGAAAGATCATCAATAAACAGATGTTAACTTGGGACTCAGCTCATTTTATTTTTAGTATGCAAGTGTCAAATGCCACAGACAGATTTAAAGCGGAAACCTATGAGCAAGGAGTGCATAATGTGATTGCATTTAAATGGAAAAAAAGCTTAGAAGCTCAGACTGTTTGGAGTGCAGCTGGCTGACAGAACTGCAAAGGTACTGGATCCAAGAGACAATTTATTCTGCTAAATAATGGGTCACATGTTACCTGTCACCTTCCTGAAATTGTCACAAATTAACCACTTTTACAGCTTGTTATGAAAGGCTTCTGTACACCAGCAGAGTTCTTTGGCTGCTCTTTGGACTAGTGACTCATAATACCTGGTTAAGCATAAAATGCACTAAATGCATGAGGACTTTTGTTTCAACTGTAAAATCATTACAGAAGCAATGTAGTAATTCAGAACTTAATTAGCCAACGGCCATACTTCTTTGTATAATCATTAAGTGCACAATTAACTGTTCTCTCCATTTTGTCCTTAAATGCAGTATTTCATTAAAAAACCAACAAAATCCCCCAAAACAACACAAACCTACATATCACCCATGATATTAGGGAGCAGTTACACTAACAGAGCGATTTCCCTGCCTCCATGATAGTTCTGCCTCAGGCAAACACTTCAGCTTCCCTCTGTTCCTTTAAGTAGGAAGAATTCTTGAATGTTTGGCCATGCTGGAGCCCATAGCATCCTTAGAGCTCACTAGAGGGAGGATAATATTGCTTTGCAGCGTGTGGCTTTATACCCAGAGATGTGCAGGTAGCAATTAATTACCACAATCCTTTCCATTCTGATGAGCTTCTTTTAAACAATGCCACTTCCACTGCTGGTAAAGAGGAATTCCAATATTGTTTCCAAAAATATAATTGAAACCTCCAGGAAACACAACACGGGGCTGGAAATTTTATTATTGTTTCACTTGCAGATTCGTTCACATGGTATCATGTACCCTACATGAGTTCAGGAAGATACCTTATATTAGCAATGGGAAAATAATGTAAGTCTTCAGTGTGGCTGAGTACACTTTTCCATTCTTTACTTTAAAAAAGTTGTCTACTTTATTTGTAAGCATTATGTCTCATGCATTAGGATTGGGAAAACAAGTTTTGATTGCCTTGAAAAAAATCTCTCCTTTAGCAAAACTCATCTCTGATTTAAGGGGAGAAGTTAGTCAGCCTGTACTTCATCATGTTCAAGTTCCCAGGCTCTACTTTAGGTTTTACACAATTTCTTGGCAGAAATCAAAACTTTGCTACACTAGAGACTGCACTAAAGGAAAAAAAAATCCTCCTTTTCTAGTGAAAATTGAAATCCATGTGTGATCCCAAATGAGACTCTTTGGATCATGGAGTACTGCAAATCCTTGCTTCATACCTGAAGCCACTTCAGCAATAACAGAGCTATGGATGTCCCCAAAGTTAAGAATGAGAATGTTGGTGCCAGACCTGTGACCAGCACACTGAAAACATTGTGGCCTGACACTGAAAACAGCACAAAGGAAAAAGTTCTGCCAAAGATTTGTTCTTAGCTTGGCAAAGAGATTGCTTTTGCAACCTATGGTGTTTCCAACACTAGCAAGTGTGTCATTACAACTCTCCAGAGAAATGGAGGAGAAAAGCAGCCTTCAAGAGAATCAAGGAATCAAACTGATGAGGCAAATGCTCACTAAACATTACCTCCTATGACAGATCATTCAATTTCTTTCAGGAATTTCATAGCACTGTGTTGTTCAGAAAATCAAATGCATTGCATTTAACTGCTCTGGGACTTTTAGGATTTCCAGTACAGAATGCAGGAATTTCTACAGCGTGGTAAACAGAGAATGTTTTCTATGGAAAATTCTTTTTCTCTTGTGCATTCTCTACATTCCTGACATCACAACTCTCAGATTATCAGAATAAACTTTGTTTCCTTTCTGAATGACACAAAAGCTAAAAGGACTTTTTCGCTCTAAATATAAGCTTTTTTGTGGGTGTCACCATGAAAAATACCATTAGATCATAACAGAACCAGTCATATAGCTCTTTGACTGGAAGAAGACAACTGCAATTGCTTAAATTATCTCAATTCAATTATGTTATTTTTATTCATGGTCCAAAATAGGGTGTGATGAGGCAGAAAGAAAAAATTCTCTTTCTTGCTTACAGATCTTCTCTCTAGTGCTCCTATCACAGTATATAACTCCAACGCTTTAATTTATACCAGGTCTATTTTCAAGGAGAATTTTCTCCTCTCCCGCTACATATAAAATATGTACTGTATAAATCATACATATCAGGAAAGATGATGAGGAGAGGAATGAATAGTTACTATCAGGAAAGAACTTAAATGCTTTGACTGAGTTTACCAATGCTTTGCTTAAATTATTTGGCTTAGCACTGGAGTCAGCACCTTGCTGGTTTTGCACCAACTTGGGAAATCTCAGCTTAAAGATGAGCTTATTGAAACCATATTGCAGTTTTACATAATAGACAAATACCACTGCAAAACACTGGTCAGAGCACAAAAGTTACTTTGTATAACTATTATGTGTTGACTGGCCCTTCACAAATTTGTAATGTCTTTAACTCCTGTCTCCTTTCTGCCTATGGAGGAGCACAGATTAATTAGTGATTTAGGCACCATCGAGAGCCGCATCTTTATTGCTCCAGATTTTTAGTATCAACACTAGATAACTGAGGTGGAAATTGCTTTCAAGATTGCAATCATGTTCCCTGATGGTATGTATTACAAATGCACAATCATATGTATAAAAGGGAGTCACATTTTACTGCAAAAAAAGTCTTTTGACAGAACCTAGTCATGCCAATGTAGCAGTCTAGGGAGGTTATGAAAGTTGGTCAAGCCTCTTAGGACAGAGATTTAGAATAAGACTTTACAACAAAAATAAATCCTTATTTTTCATAATACTGAAATACAGCTTGACTCATTTTAGCACAAGGTTATTTTGCTTAATGTTATTTACATTGTAACACAATGATCTTCTACAAAATTTCTTAAATATCATTTTAGCCAGACTTCACAATTAGGGATTAATTCCTGGATGCTTGATACCACTACAAATTTCACAGGGCAGACAGCAACAACCTTGGCATTGCTTTTACTGGCATTTGGGAAAATTAACTGTGTAATGAGTCCTTGGTTGTCCTTAACCAAAACTTTGCTGGACAGGTTCATTTACAATGCTCAAACAGAATGACCTTGCAATCTGGCTTAAAGGCCCCTAGATTGCTATAAATGTGACCTGACATTTCCTTATGGGTGAAAAATTAGATTATAGCAAAAAATACAATAACATAATTCTATTTCAAGGTCTAAGTGAAAGTGGTGGTCGAACAGATTAAGATGTAAAATTCCTTTGTAAAATTTAATTATTTATAATATGATGCATACTCCTTGTTTTATCTGTCATATAATACAATTATTTCATACAGTATAGCAGCTGCATTCATTGGTGCTGCTGACAAAACAAAAATAGCATCATTGCCAAGAAGGGGGTCAAGAACTTTGGAGAGCAGTTATTCAGACTTATAAAGTTTCATCTTTAGAATAAAAACACTTTAAAATAAAAACACTTGCAAATTTTGCTGGGTTTTATAATAGTATTTGGCCATTAGGAAGTTTTTTCACCTATAATGCTAATCAAAATCACCCAACTTTTACAAGTCTTTTAGCAGTATTGATATATTAAATTACTACATGTTATCATGCTCTCCTCAGATCTTCAGCTGCCTTACCTCAGTCTCTAACACCTTACAATTTTTGCCCACAACCAACTAGAGGTCCCAAAGAGACTAGGTGCAATTGTTTAAAAGTCTAAACATTTCATAGGTTATTCTGATTCAGTAGTTAACATACTAAACCTCATCAATTAAGTTAGTTAATGTATGATGAGATTATAGCAATTAATTCACCAAAATTTATTTACAATGGAAATTTTCAATTTCAACTTTCAGTTATATAGTGCTATTTTAGTGTTCAAGTTTCTCTTTGTGATATTTGAGCTTTTGCAAAGCTTCTTTACAAGAAAGCAGAAGCAAAGGGAAAAAAAGTTAATCAAGAGGAAATTATAAGGATTTTCAGAAAGTCACATTTTATTCTGCCAATTCAGTATGAAAACAGAGAAAAGTCTGACAACTGTATTCTGCTTAATGTCAGTGCTGTGTAGGTCTTTTAGTGATGTACACACACAAACAACAAAGAACAAAAAATGTAAGTCCTGTAAATGTTATGAAATAAGGCACTAAAACATGCCATCTTTTATCAGCCCAGCAGAGCTTAGTAATGAAGGCACTACTCACACAGCATTTCTGCAATTCCAACAATAAACTCATCTAAGAAAATGAAGTTTCTCTCTTCTACACCCTGGAATATTTTGAATTTTAAATTATTTCTCTCATGGAGCACCTCCACATTGTAATTCTGACCCAGATATTGCCTTTCATTACACTCTCTTAATTAAATGGACAAATAGTTTCAACCTCTGAAAAAAAAAGAATTCTGACCAATGTTTGTTTCATCTCAGTGAGGCACATACAATTCTGTGTTCTAATCTAAAATGTTACATCTCTATTTGATCAACACTTCTGCCAAGACCTTGTAGTAACTCTGAATATGTTATCAATCTTTGTGCTATGAATTTAAAGAAAAAACTTCTTTTCTAGTTTCATGCCTTTCTAACCTATTACCTAATTGTAGTTTTCCATCAGTCTTTGGATGTGCCAAATCAATAATTTTCTTAAGATTGTACTTAATAAATTGCCCGTGGTAGCAAATTTTCTTAGTAAGGGTTCAGTTTTCAAATCCATTAAAAGATGCTCCTGTCTGTATCATGACCACACAAAACTTCTCTTAATTCCCACTTCATAATGTTGTGGCATGAGACTGGATCTTCCTGCATGGAACCAAACACTGAGTTGCAGAAGCTCTGTGTTTTATAGGAGTTGCTCAGCAAACTTGCCATAACATACTGGAGATTCCCAAGGCCAGATGTGAAGTATACTGTTACAAGCAAAACACCAAAGGACCATTTGACAAATTGGAAATTATATTATTTATCACCATGACTCAGAATCTTAGACATTTGAGATTAGGTCCTCAGTCTATCTAGACAAGTTAATACTGTTGCAGGTTAGTAGCTCACCCACGTACATAAAACATGTTTGTGAGGTCACAAAGCACTAAACATTTTTCTCTTCTCTTATTCGAGTAGTAAAACACTGCCTGTAACATGCCTTCAGTGTCACACTGCTCAGAAAGGTGAAGGTAACACCAAATAACACAGATCCTTCACTTCTTGGTTCACAACACCCCCATGCCCCCATTCACAGAAAACAGAAACACTCACACATAAAAGTAGTGCTGAACTGCCTAGGAGCAGAGGGATGTTGTTATTTCCTGGTCAATAATCTCTGCATCTCAGCTAATGTCTTCCACAAAGCTGTCTGTTGTCTTGAGTTCAGACTTCAAGCTCCTTCTGTTGATGCCAGACCTCATTTTATGCCGAACATTAGCCTGATCTGAACATAGCATAAGTATAATTTTGGGAAGAACTTTTGGAATATTATTAAGTACATAAAAATCATTCATTGCTTAGATGAAGTTTTTATAAGTAAATCTGCATCACTTGTCCCTAAAATAACAGCATTTAGCCATCTGTGCAATTTGAAGGTTTCTTAGCAACTTCATCATACCCTAAAAGAGGCGATTTTTCTTTTCCAAGGAAAATCAGGTCAAATACATAAAAATTGAAAATAAAATAAAGGAGTAAAACATTCTCAGTGCCTCTAGAACTTAAAACAAACCAGTAAACCCCCCAAATCCCCTAAACAGAGAAAAATAGCCCAGGAACTACTTCTATCATAACTGTATTGTATTCCAGTATGTGGTTCCCACAGAGATTTGGCCAAGGAAAAAAGAAAGGGGAAAACATCTTTGACCTTCATTTCAATATTTTCAAATCAATAAGATATCTCAGTCACTTATAACACATCTAAATTACATTTTTAAGTACAACCTGAATTAGTTGAAAGCAACTTAATTAAAACTGGGCTTTCTTTATAGTGAGCAGAAATGCAAGAAGTCCATGTCCTGGAGCAAACTATCGCATTGCCCTATCTCCATTTCAGCATACTCAAAGACAGCACAAAGCCAGAACATTAATAAGGCACTAGAACATTTAAGAAGCGCTGGTAGAATATGGAGTCCCTGGATTAGTGTTGTTTTTCTTTATTCTCCTTTTCATCCAATTAGCAGGAAATTATAGAGGTTTTACTAGACCGGTCACCTGCTTCATACACACCTGTATTTGTTTTTTTATAACACTAGATAACTTATATTGGTTAGGGTAATTACTACTCAAATGAGAAAAAATATTCTATCAAAGCAGGTTCATCTTCAGCAGATGTATATACAAATACTCAGTTTTTGGAAAGACATATGCAATTCCTTATTGTCGTGGTTTAACATATCTTGGTTTTGGAAAGACATATGCAATTCCTTATTGTCATGGTTTAACATATCTTGGTTTTTAGTTAAAAAGAAAATCCACCAGATATGGAAGTGGTTCTCTGTCAGGACTGCTAACATTTTCCTCCGAATCCAATGTTCTGTTGGATTCAGCTGGCTAGTTTTGAATACTGACAACCTGTTAAACCACTTAAGAAAGCTGAACACGCCTCTGTGAAATCACATTTAAAAACAAACAAATGTGGGAGAAAACTCCCGTTTCCAGCCTTGGGACAGGGAAGTGGACGCGGGCCGGGCCAGGCCTCGCTCCGCTGCACGGGCCAGGACAGCTCAGCTTGGCTTTGGGCACAGCCGAGACGGGCCTGCTCTGGCCGTGAGCTGCCAGGCCATCCTGCTGGCTCCATGGAAAATCGTGTGGCTGAGAAGCAGCCCCGTGGCTGGAACTGAATGGGGCAGGGGCAGGAAAACAGCCATGGCACCTGGCAGAGAGCACATGGCCATCTGCAGGCTCAAGCGAGATAGTAACCCTTCCAGTGCACAGATGAAACTTGCAGACATCAATCCTCTCTCACGTAAGAGAAAAAGAAAGGGTGAAGACACATAAAACAACATGGCAACACCGAGGCCAGGCAAATCCCAGATGGGAAGAGAATGAGGAGATGCCTTAGTCTTGGGCTGAAATTCTCTTGTAAGGCTATGGTGAAGATATATTTGATACATCACACTCTTTTTTTTCCCCCCTGTAACTCATGGAATGCGCTGGGGAGATGTGGTATTCTAATTACAGCCGTGAGCAGAGGCACCCATGTTGAAGTAGCTGTGATCCAATGAGAAGCTTGAACAAAGAGAGATGAGAGAGATGAAAAACCTGGCCCCAGGGATGGAAGAAGAAAACCTCTGTTCCCAGAGATAAGAGAACTTTTGTTTCTATACTAGAACAGCTCATCCTTAATATTGTACCCCAATAAACTGAACTGACTGATGGTGGCAGTTGTGGGAAGACTACCAAACCGTGTGAGGAACTTTATGATCGCGGATTTCCAGGCACCTGTTGTTTGTGAAAATTAAAACCACGAGAGAACTGTTTCTTGTGGAAAAGTCTCCACGGCGTGGAAGGACAGACTCCTCTCCCTAAGTGAACTGAAGAAAGATTATTTTAGAAGTAGCAAACTGACCAAAAATACCAATTTTTCTCTCTTTACATTGTCAGAGGGAAAAGAAAGAGGAGTTGGGAAGAGGATAAGTGTTCTGAAGGTTTATTCTGATTTCTTTTTATTCTTTGAGTTCTGTTAATAAAGTTTTCTTTATACCCTTTAAAGTTTTGAGCCTGCTTTGCTGTCCCCCTAATCCTTATCTTGCGGCTGAAAATGAGGAAATAATCCTAGTGGATGCACTGGAGGTTGGCTAGCGCTATACCCACTACACTTTATAAAGATTGTTGCTCCTGTTGGAAAGACAACTGAACTTCAGAATCAAATCATCAAGCACTGCACTTTTAAAAATTAAATCTAGCATTGGTTTTAGCTCTTTTTGTAAAGAAAAGCCCAGCATCGTGTACACATTTTTGTTGTGATTTAATTGTTGTGCTACTGCTGCTCTAAGGGACAACAATTTACACAAGTATCCCAGGGCACTAATCACTGTCATCACTCATCCAGTATTAGAAGGGGACAAGTGGCCCTCAAAATCCTCAAGAAGCCCTAATGGTGCTGTCAGAGTCATGATGACAAAGGTATGCTAAACCAGTGCCAGATAACAGCAGAAAGGCAATAATCTCCCCTGTGGATTAAAAGGTGCATGGAAGCCATCACTGCAGAACATGGGTCAGGCTTTAACAAACAGTTCATGATGAGCAAACACAGTTGTTTTTTCACAGCCCCAATGAAAAGAAAACGAGATTGTGAATACTTCCACCTGCATATGAAAAAAAAATTACACATGAAATGCCACAATGTGACTGTGTTCTCTGATACTGGCTGGAGTTCTGCTGCAAGGTTTCAGTTCTTTAGCAAACCTTTGGGGTGATGGAACACAGCGTATGTAGATTTTTTGCTTAACCTTCTATTTTTAAAAACCTTCTTAAGACCTTGCTGTTGAAGCTATTAAATGAAATTACCTAATCTCCCAAAATACCCCACTTCAAAGACAAGGTATTAAACTTCGAAAGTTTTAATGTATGTCTGTAATCAAGCTAAATAATGACATTGTACACAATTTTCCATTCTGTTTTAAATTAGCCCAACATTTAAAAAATGTGTTTAGTATTAAAGCTGTGAGCCAGCTCCATATTTTAGTACAGGATATCATTTGTAAGGGCTAAATAGTCATTAACACAGTGACAGAATAATAATTAAATTAGATTGCCTTCTTGCATTATTGCAGAAAAGAAAAAGCCATAGCATCATTTTGCTCCATCTCTTCACCTTAGCAAAGGTCAATTTCAACTAATTTTCATGGTTTTCTTTTTACTGTAGGTCAACAGGCTCACGGATTTAAAACAAAGCCAGAGTAGTTAATTAACATTTGCTGATTGAATAAAAAGTTACTTTAAAAAATTCTTGGTGAATAACCAATACAGTTATGCAGAATTTGGTGCTTATAAGACTCATATTATATAGATAAGAATTCTTGCTAGAAATGTGAAATTATAATTTAATAAGTAAAGTGGCTAGATTAAAATTTTTAATTCTTTTGATTCAAAGAATTTTGTAAAGAGGAAGATTTAGAATGAGCAGAGTCTGTCCTATAAGTGCATCTTGATGATATGTATAAAGCATATAGTTTAGATTACACAAGGTAGTTGAACTCTAATGACAAGAGATAGAATGAATACTAACAGATCTTTTTGTAAGGTAATAAATATAAAAACCTGAATAAAAAAAATTCTATATGCTAATAAGGATGGAAAAGGGCAAAAAATAGTAAGATTTTGCAGTTGCTGCCTCAAACAAGTGTGCAAAATTTAAAAAATGGTATTAGGAAAGGAAAATTTAAAAGTTCAAGGTATTGTAGTTATTTTATATGAACTAGTGTGTGTATATAATCAGAAATCTACAAAATTCATTGTAGGTTTTAAAACCTACAATTTTAAAGTAGTTAGGAGTAGCTTTCAACACTCTTTCAAAATATTGACTAAAATTACCACTAAACCTTTAAAAATGTTACAGAATATAATAAATATTTATAAAGTATTAAAAATAGACCAAATTTTAGTCCATTGGAAAATAATTTAATCCTAAACTTAACTCTGACAGAAACTTCTTTATATCATGTTTTGCGTCAGGAAAATATTTCATCTAGTCTCAGACATTCATTCTTCAGCTCTGATTTGGTGCCAAGGCCAGGTGGAAATGCTAAGGATAAAAGCATATTTTACCTCCTTAGGCTAATACACCCCCAAGTCTTCTTGCCAACAGGTACATCTGTATTTATAGTTTTACTAACTCCTTTTCACTTCAACAATTCCATGGAAAGTTCCTGCTGCTGTGACAAACTGCCTCCTGGTGTGAGTGGCTGTACGGTTCTTACCTGCTGGCGTGGGTTAAAGCACCACAGATTCAAAGTCTCTCTTCAGAAATTAACACCAAGCTGCTGAATTATTGCTCACAGGTAGCACAAGTACTCTATTAAGTGGTTTAACTCAGGTACCTGACAGGAGAAGCTGAACTAAAACTTTATTGCAAAACAGGGGAAGAATACCCAGTAAGTATTCTGCTAAATTCCTATGACACCCTAAATACTTGGTGGACCCTTCTTCTGACATATATAACATCCTTATCAAAAGCAAACTTACCTTTACATGACTGAAACTATATGCGAAGTCAAGCTGAGCTACCTTTGTAATAGATTTCCAAAAGTAAACTAATGAGTCAAAAAAGAGTAACAGGTACAGTGAAGGTGTTTTTAAAAAATCCTGCTTTATCCTTCCCTCTTTTTTTTTTTTTTTTGTTAATCTGCTATGTGGCAGTAGTAGGAGGAAAAGAGTTTCTTTCTTTTAAATTGAGCAACATACATAATAAGGAGAAGCAATATTAAGGGACTAAAACAGTGTGTTTTACTGACACTCTGGCTGAGTGTGAGGAAAACAACTGCTTGTAGACAAAACCTTTCCCAAAACTACGTACTGTTAAAACTAGTAAACAGAGACTGCAGTTACATAGGCACTTATGTGAATTTGGCCTGAAGAACTGCACACCCACCTCCCCTTGAAGCCTGCATTCCATTCCAGATGCTTCCCCAGCTCTCATACTCCTCTCCTTTCAAGCAGCCTTTTTCTTCTGCTGACTGCCCTGCCTTTCTGTTTGACAGCTATCTCTGGCTGTACTGCAAGCTACAAAACAGCAACAGCATTTAACTAATTTTTCATCCTACTGTGGTATTTTGGATAATTAACACAAGTCTCTGTGGACACACTGTTTAGAACAAGTGCTTCAGCAACATATTTATAAGATGCTTATATTTTTTTCAGCTAAAACTGTTTCCTTTGCTCTCTTTCCTGCCTCAAAGGAACTATCAGTCAGACAAGAGTTCATTTTTGCATACAAATTATTAACAAGATGTAGTGGCATTAGGCAGACCATTTGCCAAGTAACTAAATAACCTACCTCAGAAAACACAGGGAAAAATAAAGTGAGAGTTTCCAGATGGTACAAATTTTTACTTTAGTCATTAAAATTAAAAGGCAAATTAGGAATATGTGTGCAAGCAAAGTTAGTATATTAATTTACATTACTAGTCAGATGTAATTTAGCCAGGATACACTGAAAATATCATCATGTGTTTCTTTTTCTGTGAACAGGTGTGCATAGAGCAGCTTATTCTAACACATCACAGCTGCATGGAAATAGCCTGTACACTGTGTCCATGAGCTGTTCTGTGGCCACTGCAAAGCAAACTCACAGTTATGAAGGTTTCCCAGAAAAGAAGAACCGTGTGTGCTACACGGGTAAGCAGATACTGCAGGCAGGATGTCATAAGGCTGAGTCTGGGACGCTTGAAGGCAGCATGACCAAAAAAATTCCCAGGTGTCTTGAGAGTACAGAGATTCCTGCAGTCCCTGAAGAGGCAAATACAGACAACTCTTGTGTGATACCCAGGGACTTGCCTTTTCCCTGCTGAGCAAAGGCAGTCCCCTGATTTCCTTGAAATATTCTGTATGTTTCATTTTCTAATCTCTAAATCTGCCATCACTGTAGCCTCTGACAATAGGCATCAGCGTGTTCAGCAATAGTCATGGAAAGCTTATTAGTGCTTTCTTTGTTTATTAGTTTTTAAAACTGTGTGGTAAAGGATACACATCTTCAAAGTCCCCTGTTCTACTTATTGCATCTGCAAATACTGCAGGAAAAGTATGTATTGTGAAATTCCACTCAAATGGCACACTTAGTTTAGTGGCAAGGACCTTTTAGTGGATTTTATGTGCTCACAGACCTGAAGACCTAACTACTCTGTCAGTATTTGTGCTAGGGATAACTTTTTAAAGTCTTGGTTATGCAGATTTAAATGTCTCTTGTGTTTAGTTTAAGTCAATAACACCAGAATATCTAGTGCATTCATTTTTACAAAGTACTGCTTGTTCATGTGCTGCATTGAAAAGCAGCATATCAGTAGGTATGATTACTGAGCCAGAACCTAGAAACCTAAGGATTATCCTAGCTCTGCCATAATTTACTATGTGATTCTTGAACTATCCCTTCATCTTCCCCAACTTCGGTTTCCTTCCTTTTTTTATTATTGCTGTAATTTTTTAGAATACAGAATACATGGCAAGCACACTCTCTCTTGCAGAAGGAGATACAACCTGAAGTGAAACATCTAAATACAGATTGTTTAAACCGTACAGCATCTGCTGATGTAAAAAAGAAACATTCACATAAATATTTCTTTTTTGCCAAAAACAAATGTAGCATTTCTTGCTTATTCCAGTAATGTTAATTATTGCTGAATGTAGTCAACAGTACAAGGAGAAATGCTTTTTATTTGCATACTATGCAAATCAGCTCTTTCGTTTGAAGCCATCTGTTTTTATACTCCAGATGTGGTTCCCCACAGCAGGTCTCAGATAACTCTTCTTCTTCCCACAAACCAAAAAGGAGATTACAAGTGTTTTAGTTTGGATATGGGAAGCTTTTTACGCACTGCTTATACTGCAAACTGTTCTAGAACATCATTCCATGGGCAATCTACTCATAACATGTGCTTGTTAATAGAAACTTGACTTTTATTTAAAAAAAATATAAATGTTCCCAGCCAAAAATAAAAACATGTTATTTCACCCTGCAGACAAAAGTATTCTATTCTTGACTTCCAAAACAGTGATGGCATCTGGAAAGTCCCTTTGAGAGAACTGAGCTAGTCTAACTTCAAAAGGGAGGAACTGAGGTGTAGTGCAGACCATCAGCACCTGTCCTCTTTGCTCACAGCAGCTGAGACACCAGCCTTAACTGGAAGATAAATCAGCTTGCACTGACCTGCCCTTTGGACAGCTCAGCTGTACCTGCAGTACTGCCCAGGCACTGCAGTGCAGATAGAACCTTGTCTATAACACTTCAGTATCTCCACTGAATGTTGCACTTATGCTTTAAATATAATTTTGTGCAAATTGAAGAAATTATTCATACTTTGTTACAGAAAACTGACCTGCTTTATTAACACATTAAGAAAGGGATTATTGTCTTAGTGTGGGCACATTATATCGCTACAAAGGTGCCTGTACAGGAAGCATAATAAACTATGCAAATATAAATCAGTTTTTAATGCCTATAAATGCCCTTATTTCCCAGACTGTGGGAACTTTTTGTTTAAAAAAAAAAAAATCCTATTGGGAAAAAAACTCACACCCCCCCAAAACATACCAAACCCCCCAGAACCCCCTAAAATAAAAGAAAAAAGACAAATCTGCATTATTTCTTAACATTTAAAATGAAGAATCACTGTCAGGATTTGCATTAGTTCTATTCAAAATGCTATCTTTATAAGAATAACCATAAACTGTTACAAAGTTTTTCCCACATACAACGGTTTACCTCCTGGGCTAAGAAATTAATTTTTATTTTACCTTATTAGCTATTACCACTATTCCCAGCTTTCTTAAAAGAATAAGATGAAAAAAAAAAAAAAAAAGAAAAAAAAATCAGTATAAGTCTCTTACACTCTTCTCAAGTATTTCTCCAGAAAAACATCACAATAGAGAACATTATAAGCAAGTTTAGTTGTCCTCTCTGTATTTTCAGCTAGTTGGTAGGCCCAGATTTCAATAATTTCGAGCAGGAATGCTGAAATTCATGAACATATAATCCTAAACACCAAGTACTTGTTTTATGCTCTTTGACCCTAGTGTCTAGATAGTGCATTGCAAGCTCACATACACAGGCATTTGAGCAAATCCCAGTTAGATCAGATTAAATCTAGCAAGCAGATTTGACAACTGAACAAGGATAGTGATCCTGACTCTGCTTACTACTGTACTGTAGCCCTTCCTCAGCAGCCCACCCAGGCTCTGCTCTGTCCCATGTCCTTCCTGTCATGACCAGGGATTGCTGCAGGGCGCTGGGATTCAACGCAGCCTGATCAGCACATGGTGAAACTCACCTTGCCAGCTACACAAAGGCGACAGAAGCCTAAAGAAGCTGTGGGAACAAACACGGCCTTTAGCAATCCTCAGGCTGACTCTGTTTTTATTTCCCTAGGACCACGGCCCTCGCTGTCTCAGGTCAGTAGCTGTGAGCTGGCAGTGGCCCCTGCGCTGGTCCCCGCGGGCCGGTCCGTGCTGCTCAGCCCCCACAGCTCTGCAGCACCCTTCACCAGCCGTGGGGGACAAACTGCCCAGCTCATCAGGATGCCAAGTGGGGCTGACCCCTGCACGCCTCCATCCCCCTGCAGCGGCTGCACAACTGAGGGGTTTGTGAACAGCGCTATGAGACAGAGCCCCTGGCTCACACCAGCTCTTCTCCCTTGTTTTTTTGTTCATATTGGCCTTGCCTAAAGCTTTGCTAAAGTACTAATATTTGCATAATGTGGTGCTTCTCCTGCTGATTTGTGATGAAAATGCAGGTTGACACACTCCATCTCAAGCAAGGCAGTGACTGAGTCATTGGTCCCAAACCACTGATGCTGGTCCCTTTCCTTCACAAAGGCATTTGTGTCATTAGCCTCACACATTACGAAATGTAATAATATCCACCGCCTTGTGACTTAGATATTCTGCAGTTTAAAAACAAAGGTCAGAAATATCAAAACCTTGAGCTTAAAGAAAAACACACCACACTGTTACACCTTTATTCAGGATGATATTGATATTTCTGGAATGCCTCAAGCTGCTACCAGTCTACAGATTTATAAAGCAAATCAGGATTAGAAAGTCCTCTGCTAATGCAGAGCTGTTCATTTAACACTGCCACAGAAAACAGAAGCCTTTAGGCAGATATCAATTATATTTCCCTCAGCTTCTAGAAAAAAAATTGCATGTCTGAAGATTTTATCTTCCTTTCTCTCATAAACTCCCACATTTCAATTTATGCTATTGAACAATGCAATCTTAGAGGTTCACACTTTTTTATTATACATTTATTTTATTTCTTTCTTACAGCTTCATTTTTAGCATGTGAAGAGTGTCCACCTGAGAGAGAATACAGATATGAAGTCTGTATCTCTACCTAATCCATGTTTGTAGAGGTAAATTACATCTCTCAGCACATGATGGAAGTGTCATCTTGTTGCTTCATTTCCAGAAAAGTTTCCTTCCGTTTCTCCAGATGCAGTTTTACCAGAGCAGACACTGGATTAAAAGCGGAAAAAAATATCTGCTCCATTAATTACCTGTAGATCTGTCAGTATCACTAGAACTGGTGACCCAGGCAGTGATTCCAGATCATGTGTTTCCCTTGAAGTCCTGGAACATTTAATGCTTTCATTAGAAACTTTCTAAAGACAGTATATTATCTAATTCTGAGTTAATATAGAAAAGCACACAAAATATAAGCCATTCATCAAAATCTAATATGTCAATAAAAAAAATCCTTCCCTTTTGAGTCTTACTGCTGAAGGTTCTGAATACCAGTGACAACACACAAGTATTATATCACACGGATGAAGTCAGAAGTGGGACTTTCAGTGCAGGTTTCTTGCATGTAGATAATGAAGAGTGGTCACTTTTCTCAAATTCCGTGCCCATCCCGGGCTTACTGAGCAGCAGGAGCATCTCCTCACTGCCTAGATGTAGTTGCATTCCCTCAGGCTTGGGTGACCATTATCTGGACATTGCTCTGAGTGCTGCAGCCAATGTGCACAAGGGCATGGGGAGAGGGGAGCCAGCAGGTCCGTGTGTGCCTGCGGCAGGAGCCTGGTGCAGCCCTGGGGATAGGCCCTGTGGTTTCAGCAGGATTAGGATTGTGCATCAATGAATAAGTAAACTCTTTCACTAAGGTTGAAACCAGGAACATTTCCAGAGCTCTCATTTTCCCCTTACAAGTGTCAATGGAACAAAAACAATAAAGCTGTTAAGAAGGTAAGGCAGAAAATAGGAAGCTTATGATACATCTTCAACACTTTAAGTTTTCTTTTTTGGAAAAAAAAATATTACAGTGTGTTACAGTTAAATTAAATATGGTGAATGGATCTCTTCTAAGGGAATAAACTAAATTAAACCAGGAAGAAACCAAACCTAATGGTATTGCATTTTGTATAATCATGCAGAGGGAATTCCTTATTCTGACTCAGTACTTTATCTTTGGTAAGACTTCATCAGTCAGAATAATATTTTTTCAATTTAAACCAAAGAGGCATGTGAAGAAAATAATAAACATATTTTTGAAATCTTTCATCATTTCATATGTGAATGATATATAGCAAGTTAACAAGAAATCTGATATTCCTGCTGGCAGGTTATATCATACATTAAATACATTCTGCATGTCCTTGTTCAAATTATAGGGGAAAAATACATGATCTAGTTAACAAGACTACATTTTAGTTTAAAAAAAATCCATTCATTGTTAAAGTGTTACTTCCCTTACATTGGGCAGATGTAAAATATTAGATTCATTATAGTCTACCTACATTGCAGAAATAGATAAATGCACAGAAAAGGAGGACAGATAAACACAGATAAACACACAGAAAAGCATGAAGCAAAAGCTGTATTCATTATCACATAGAAAAATTAAGTGATATAACAAGAAGGTAACTCTTAAAAGAAATGGATCTTTAAAAAAAATATAACCCTGTGCCATTCACAGATTAAAAGGCACAAATCAGATATAGTACCCAAAGTCTTTGATGCTTTTTGACTAATGTCTTTTGGGAGGGTCAGTGGATGAGCATGAGAGGGTTTGCATATTGATCTGAAGTGCCCAGAGCCAGACTCGCCCTGATCCCATCATTCCAAAATGGTTCCATGGCCATGGCCAGACTCCATGATTGGAGTCTCCATACCCGCATATTGGTCCTGTCCTGTCCTGGCACACATTTCCAAGAAGCTCTTTTGAAGATATTTAGTAAAGGACAGGTTATTTTTGGTGACATTTAAAGTACCTAGAACAGCTAACCAGTGTTAGAAATTAATTAAATATAGTAACAGTCAAGTATTTCTGTGTTAGCATGTTGACAGAAAACTTCATAAGTGTCTACTTTCCATATGCTCACTTCTCCAAGAATAATCAAATCTCCATTCAGACAAATCCACAAGCTAACAAATTGCAAGATTAATATAATATAAGGCCTTCTATGAAAATATCTCATTCATTAATGATTTTGCCAGTGTTGGATCAGTTTACGAGCCACTAAAGAAATTATGCCCACTGAGGTCAAGGGAAGCAGTGCTCTGAACATATCCTGGGTTTTTGTGATCTACCAAGAGCACACAGAAGTGCAACAGAAAAATAAATTTGTTTATTCCTCTATATATTGACAATGGACTGCCCATATATAGGTACAGAACATATGAGTAGACAATGAAGCTTTTTGCATCATTTTAGATTATCGGTATTAGAGGAGCTTGACTGTTGACTGGAATGAGAAAGCAGATTCAGCAATTCTCCCATTACTCCCTGCATAAAGAAAGATAAACAACTTTAGGTCTCCTCCCTGTTGAAATGAGTGGAGCACATTCAATAAAAAAAAACAACAAAGGAAATGGTTCAATGAATATATAACACTGAGTTAGGAGCCTGGGAAACCAAATGTATAATCCAGATCTACACTAATGTGTATTAATTGACAAATTATGTGCTCTGAGTCTCTGTGTAATATAGCTACATGTGTTCTGCCATAAATGAAATGTTCTGTTAATTTAATTTCAAAGCTCATGCAGAAAATTTATACTGCCCACTCATTTTGGCATTCTTTGTAGCGGAAATATAATAACTGAGAATCCTTCTCTTCCTGGGACAGACTATTTTGCTTGCAGTAGATCCATCTAAAATATCTATATCAGTCAGTTTTATATCCAACAAAGGAAAAAATTGACACCTAGGTGCCAGCACGTCTATTAAAATATATTTTTTCCCAGCTTCTTACACCTGGGAACTTTAGGCTAGCGGTATCAGTTCTCAGTCTCAACTTACATATTATGAGCACTAAAAGTCAGACCAGCAAAGCATCTTCAAGGTTGTATTGCAGGCCTGTCATTTAGAATAGCTGAGTTCAGTGGTCTGTTAAAAGAAGGAGCTCTAACACAGATACATAATTCTCACTAAACCTTACCTTACAGAGATGTGACACAATGTTTTTTGTTGAGGTGCATGCACTTCCTGTTCCCTGGGTGGACAAAACTTCTGGTTCCAAATCTTTGTCGTTCAAAAATAAGAGGCCTTTATTAGGCTGACAAACCTTTCCCAAAGTTTGTCTGATTTGCCTGATTAAGGGCTGAATGTAAAAGACACGTTTTGTGGTGGCTTCATGCATTTCATGAGATGTTTCACTGTGTGGCTCAAATTTTCAGCACCACTGAAACTGCACAGAGAATGCAGGGTCCAGATTTAGACTCAGATGATCAGGCCTATGGATAAGGATGGGCAAGGGAAACAGAGGTTGCTGGGATAGTTTGGCCTGGGGAAGAAGAGGGGAACTATGGGAATACACAAGACTGATAGTACCGTGGACCTCATTAGCATAAAAGATTTGATAAACAAAATGCCTTGGCAAAAGCAAACTGAACTCTGAGATTGAGTCAAGATTGCAAGAAGATCCAATCAGACAGCTATCCGGGAAGAGGAAATTTCATTAAGCACTGTCAGCCAAGGAATATTGTGATATGCATAAGTTTGTGTATTTGATTGTTACCTAATCTTTGTAGTAAACATTGCTGGTCTCCTGAAACAGTATATAAGTCCTTGTAAGTTCCCAATAAAATCGGATTCTGATGGACATTCAGTCTCCCCGTCCTCTCCATCGCCAACAGGGAACGGGAGAACTCACTGTCATGTCATGACAGACAGGAAGCAACAAACACAATTCCGAATATGGGAAATTCTGGTTTAACATTAAGAGCACCTTTTCTTCCTAACAGTGGACAATCAGCTGGAGGCAGCTCAGAGAGATTGTGTGTGTCTCTATCTATACAAGTGCTCAACCCTCAACTGAACATGGTTCTGAGCAACCTGTTCTCATTAGCCCTGCTTTATACAGAGCGTAGGACTAAATAGCCCCTTCAGCTCTTTTTATATAATAAAAAGTTTCTGTCCTTGTGTGATTATGTGACTCTCAGCATGTTTACTGCAAGCTTTCTGTGCTTTTGAGCCTACCCTGATCATGAAGAGAGTAGTGCAGAGCTGTCACCACATGTTATTTAAGTAAAGTCAGGAAACTAAAATATTTTACTTACCTGCTCTTGCAGAGAGGCTTTCCAGAGAGACCCATGGATAAAAGGCAGTGAGAAAAATTCCAAGTTCTGTACTCATATTCCTTTGATGCCCCAAGGAAAAGAGTGATGGAGCCCCAATGCTTGACTGATATTATGGCCTTTAACATCTCAGTTTTAAGAACACCACAATAAAGCATACAGGGTATGAATGTCCAGTGCACATTGGCAGCCCAGCTCCACAGGTCACTCAGCAACTTATGACAGACCAGAAGTGTAGAGTCAGGCAAGGAGGCGCAAAGGAATATATTGGAATTCTTATCAGCTAAACTGATTTTAGCAGAAGAATCAAATCTCAAATCAGAATTTTAGTTCAGGAATTTCATAAATCCTAAAGGACTGGATCTCTGGGTTGATTTTTGTTCTAACATACAATAATAGCGTGTTTTATTCTCACTTTTTCTGTTGATTGGTTTTTACTCCATTCCTTGAGAGAGACTTGAGAGAGCACTACAGGTAAACATTACATGAAATGTAATCCAGCAATGCATGTTTCTATTAGGAATAGTTTGGATTTATACACTCAAGATCCAGAAATTTATCTCTTCATTTGGCTAGGACTCCCTTTCTGATTTAGCTGGGTAACTTCCAATACTGAGTTATTTGAATAGCTTATACTTCTTATTTTTGTAGAAATAAAAAGCAGGATAGACTACTAAATTATGTTTCCTAACTTCCTTGGTCTGCCATTGCAGTAAAGCCTCACATAGAGTGTACACTCTCAACAGATGAGAGTGTATGATAATTGCTGAGAATAATTTAGTATATTAAAAATAAATTTGAAGGATAGTTGCTATTTAAGACAGCTCTGAATTTTCCCCAGTGGGACCCAGCTGCTGAAATGCAAGGAATTGGGTTGCAGGACAACCATCTGTCAAACTTCTGTCTGCATCTTCCAAGAGGATCTCATCACCAAGGTATTAATTCAGCAATAAAAACTGAAACTAGCTCCCTTCAGGCACGTGGAAGACAAAAAGTTAACTGGGAATAGCCAGCATAGAACTGTCAGGGACAAATTCTGTCTGACCAAGATGATTGCTCTTTGTGATGACATGACTGGTGTTGTGGATAAGAGATAGTGCCCACCTTGGCTTTAGCAGAATGGCATGATTTCTGTTAGCAACGCTGTAGACAAATTGCCAGGATATGACCTGATAAGTGAATGAGAAATTGTGTGGTAAATAGACTGGAATTTGGGGCTGAAAGAGATCTGTCAGCTCTGTTGGTTATTAGAAGCTAGTGGCATCTAGCAAGGGACTTGGAGGCAAAACTGTAAAATGTTTCTATAGACAACCTAGACTCTAGGACAGAGTGCACTTTCAACAAGTTTGCAGCTGATATCAAACTGGTGGTGGGAATGATGGGGTAGAGGGAGCAGCCTCTACCTAACAATATGAAGGGCAGTGCAGCCATTCAGGAGGACCTCAAAGACTCATAAATTGGCTGATGACTTACTGAACCACCTTAGGTTCAGTAAGCACAAATGCAATGCTCTGCATGTACAGAATAAATTTAGAGGCCAACACAAGCTCTGACAAAGAGCCAAATGAACCTTGTATACAAGACTAAGGAGTTCTGGTAGGCAGAAAGAGTCTGCAAGGATCCTTTGCGGCAAAATATGCCAAAGGTGGGCTCTCTTTGCTCAGTTTTTTCGATGTTTTTCAGTGTTTTTCAACACATACTATCGACATTTTCAGAGGGGTAAATAATAGAAATAGTTGTATGCTATGAACTTCATCTTACATACAATTATTTTTTAGCATACTCAAGATTAATCAGAATATGTTGCTTGTGGAATTTGAAATTTTTAGCTAAAAGTCTGTCTGTCAAGAATTAATTAAGCAGGTTGCTTTGCCTCAAAATATAAGCTTCTCCTCTAATTGTAGGCATTTTATGAATATTTTGAAATATCCTCTTTGGGTAAAAGGAGAAAAAATTTGACAGAAATAAAATTGAAAAATGTTCATTTTTTATACTGGATGTGAGCATAATTCAGACTCTACTACCACTTTTCTAACCAGTAACATGTATTTCCATGTCTGAATTTCTCTGACTTAAAGCTCAACACTGTGAGACACCCAGACTGGTAGGCTTGCACCTATTCCTGAGAAAAAGGCTGGTTTTCCTTCCCAGCTTGCCCAGTCTAGTGCCCTGCATTGCCATGACAAGGGGCAGCATCTGGCCTTTCCATAGCCACAGCTTTGTGCTTGCTCCCAGGCCACAAATGGGGATGGCAATGAAGTCTCACAAATTTCAGCTGCAGGGATTAAACAACAGCAAGCAAGAAGAAGCATCAATAAAAATCAATATAAATTAAATACATCAATACATGTTGCAGGTGAAAAGGGTAGCAAGGGGCCAATGCCTACTGCCAGGCATTTCTCCTTTGATAAAATAAGTCATTTTAGGAGACATTATCTCACCAGAGATAATGATGGTCTTGCTGTTCAGACCACAAGTCAAACAGGCAGGGAGAGGATTTCTGCAGTTTTTGGTCTCTGTGTTTTCTCTTCTCTGTGCTGAATTCTCCTTCCTTGTTCCTCCACCACACCAGACTCCTCCCAGTTTTGTCTTGGTGAAGGGACATGCACACTGTGGAGCCTCAGAGCTACATGGCTGCTGGGGACATCTCTTAAGCATGTGCCAAGGCAGGCAGCAGGCAAAGCAAAGACCCCACCAGAGCAGCCTTTTGTCAGCCCCCAGAAGGTCTGCTAGTGCTGTGGTTATCAGTCAGCACCACTATTCCTCGAGGACATCCATTCTATTCTCTGCTACTGATTAGGTCACTCTTTGATAGAGGTCTGTTTGTCACAAAAGTCTTTCAAATTGTTATCAAACATCCAATGCCCTGCTTGATCTAATTTCTCCATAAGAAAGTCAATGGCAGCGTCAACAGGATATGAAAAAATGCACCTATTTATGTGATACCATTTATTTTCATGTACATCTGTTAGTTCAAGCCAAGTGTGCCTTAACTGTGTTGTACCCTGACATCAGCCCTGATGAAATCAATTATTCATGCACTATGTCATATGTCTGAAAGTTATTCCAAGATGCGATGGATGCAGACTTGTTTCTGTTAAATCTGAGCAGCCCCATTTCCTCAGTATGCAGAGTAAAAAGACAGAAAGCACCTCCTTATCTGATCAAGCAAATTCTGAAAATAAATTAACTACTTTAATATTTTGCTTAAATGTATTTATGAGCAAATGTTGTTGGAGTTTTTTAACTTTTATTCCAAAATTAATGAAATAAGAACATCAATAAATATAAACTAAACAATTTAATTAGGTGTATGATCCTTAAAGGTGACATTCATCCCTCACCATAAAAACCCAAATAATTGAGTAATGTGGATAGGGTTAATTAGATACTTTTTATAGACCTCTATAAAGGGATCTATAATACAACACTTAGATAAATAAAATAAGGAAATATTACTCTAAACATATTAGTGTAATGCTGTGACAGGGATTTTTGAATGTGCAAGGGTTGGAAAATTCTAAATTACACCTCCCACAGCAACTGTATCTCAGCAATAATGCATACATAAAAATGTCAAGTCTAATGCTACATAGTGTACTGTATTAAAAATTGTCTTTGTGACTGAGTAGATTTATTTAGGGCTGTTTTGGGATTCAGAAGCTCTGCAGAATGTCTCAGGGACACTGTTCCCCAATTCAACAAAGTATTTAAGTAAACATCTAACACTGGGCATTAAGCCGTTCTTTTTGACATCACCTTCAATCACAGCTTTACAGCCAAAAATAAAATTAGTGTTTCACTGAAATAGAGCAATGTAAAACCTATAACATATGTTTTATGTAGCCAAAGCCTCACTTTGATTTCCCACTGGGAGAAGCTGTATAATGCTAAGTATGTTATATATGTTGACATAATTTCTTTCCAATGACTTTATTTAAGCCCTGCCATATTCACCTGTATTTGTTGCTGACCCACAGAGAAAAACTACATTCAAGCTGCAGCTTGAATAATATAAGACCTGACCCTATAAAATAATCAGCCTCTTCTGCCTCCAGTGTCAGGTACAAATAGTTTTAGTCCACACAATATGTGGTGCAAGGCACAGCTTTCAAGCCACAGATTTATGGGAAATGCATAATTAGTGCAGGAAAATGGCACAGATAATAGACAAACACATTTTAGTAGGCACTGTGACACCCATAAATATTTTTTTGTTTACATTCTGTGAGATAATCCACCCAGTTACCCTTCAAGGACATCAGAAACTCCAAATTAGAGAGAGACAAATGAAACCCTAACTTGGATTCATCTTAATGACTACCAGCAGCTTCAGTTACAGCATGAAGAAATTCTGGTGGGAGTGTGGTGTGACTAGAAGAACCATTTTTGGGAAAATATGCATAAAGAGAAAGTTAAATGTTAGTATGTAACTAAAACAGTCTTTATGTAAAGACTGGCCTGTTGATACAGTTTGCACAAATTATGTTCCTTGCCATGTTGGTACAGAAATATCTGCATATCCTGGAGGCTAAGAAATACAGACTGAGAGAAAAAAAATCCCCACCAAAGTAAGGGTTTGGTACAGATCTAATAGTCATGTGTCTGTGACATCTTATTTTTTCCTCAGGCACATATCTCTAACACCAGTTGAAATAATTCTGAAAACATTTAATAATTTATCTAAAATTGTATTTTATTTTTCTCAGAGATAAATAGGATAAGGTATGCCTTAAGATATTTGCATATTGATGAGCACTTATTTTTAAAGGAAAATAGTGCCTTACTGTCTATCTTTAACACTGCACCACTTTCACAAGACCTCATCTCCCTCATTTAGTCATTTCCAGTGACTCTCAAAAATACAAGAGTCAGCATCTGAACAGTGGGTTAATAAAGGAGGAGCTCAGTGTATAAGAAAAGCTCTATGTTGGACAGATTTAGTGAGGAGATTTTCCCAGGAGGTTTCCAGCAGTGCTGGTGACACAGACCTATATAGGGTTCCCAGCTGCCAATCCTGCCTCCAGAGCTTTTTGCTGCTTGCCCCAGACTACTCACCTGCCTGCCCAAAACTCACTGCAGCTCTATTCAATGAAGGCGCTCTTATCAAACTTTCCAAATATTCATATTCCCGTGAGACTAAGTGCTTCCACATTTTGCACTGCCACAAACATGAATAATAAAACCATGTCACGTAAAGGATTTTGACTGCCTTTGTGGCTGCTCTGTGCACTTTGTCTCCATGGTATACACTGATGGATCAAAGAGGGGATGCCGGAGTGATGAGTCCTCACTGAGAGGTGTGGACCATCCTCTGAGCCCTGTGAGGGCTTGGTGCACTGTCTGGGGCACGTTCCAAAATCCAAAAGTTGAGCAACCCAGAAAGCCTGAGGGCTGTAGCACTTCTACTCTTTGAACTATGTCTGCAGCTGTGGTTTTGAGTATACAACGAATTCCAAATAATTCTGGGGGACAGAGGAAGGGAATATTTTCCTCAGCTGGGGGATCAGTTTTAAGAAAAAAGGAACTGAGCAATTACTGACTACGAGACAATCAGGACAAAATAAATTTGGGGACTTTTTTGTTGTTGTTATTTTTATCATATGTGGACAAAGCCTAGGGTGCGCTTTGTTGATATTTTCAGGGGGATGTTGTTGGCAGAAATCTCAGCAGTAATGTGCAGCTTATCATATGGTACTGTCTGCTCCCAGCCCCACAGGACAGGGATAAACAATGCAAAAAAGCAGAAGAAAGAAGGAAAGATTTCTTCTCCACAGTCCTTGGCAGAAAAACGATTTAGCAAAACAAATATAAAATAATTGGATTCTTTTTCTTTGTTTTCTTTGCCTATTCTCTAGCTAAGTGTTTGATTTAGCAGATTTCTTTACTATTTCGAAGCCTTACATGTGTTGATTAGCAATAAAGGTGGCTTTGCCTCTACTCTGAGGAAACTAGAAAAGCACATTGGGAGTTATTTCAGTGCTATGTATGGTGCAGTGATCATTTGGGAATTTTTTATAATATAGATCAAGGACACAAATTTGTCAGATTGGTCTGGATTTCCTTTTTATTTAATTCATTACACCATACAGTATTCTTTGTTGCTAGATTCTTATGCTTTGATTTTCCCAGAATAAAGATTTTTTAATTAAAACACTCTAGAGCATATTTTCTGGTTTTTTCAGGAAAGAAAAAAAAATCTCCTGTAGTGAATTTCCATTAGAACATAGATTTTTAAATGCCAAATGTACAGTCTTCCAATATTTTTTTTATTATTTTGAAAATAACTTTGATCTCCCTAGATGTCTAAAGGATAGCTGAGCAAAAAATTGTTTCTCATTTAGCCAGTCCTTGGAAATACTATGTTCCCTACTGATTTCCAAGTAACTTATTTTTCTTCCAGAGATCTCAATCAGCAGCACTTTTAGATGTGAAAATATCACTGAAAGGCAACACCTGCAGTATCATTTCTGTAAAACATAATTGTTTATTGGTCAGTCAGCCTAGATTTGTACAAGAGATTTGCATCCAAATAATTTCTAATAACTCCACTGTTATTAATTCACCATAAAGTACTTGTACTTATATAAAAATCCCACAGAAAAAGAAAAGTGAACAGTTTTGTTTTGGTAATGATTGCAATTTAGGGTCCTATAGGCAAATAAATAGGCCCCCTCTAGCTCCCAGTTGCCACATCATAAACTACAGCAATGCCTCTACACTGCTCCAGGTCCTAGTACCTGTTTCATAACCAACTGGAACTAGGAACTTTAGAGTTACTTTTGTATATCCATTTCTCATCTGAAAAAAAAAAAAAAAAAAAAGTTAGCAGATTTTAGGCTTTTACTATATTAGAGGAAGAAAAAAAATACTCTTATTGGTATGTTTCCCATGCTTTTAAAACAACAATTCCCAGATTATACCCAATGAAAAAAGAAATATGTGTGGATGCAGATGCAAGTGGAAGAAGATTAAAAAGGAGCAAGAACTATAAGCTTCCATGGTAGGTAGCAGTGCTTTAATGAGCATTAACTTACAAAACAAGTATGCTGCCTAGAATGAAACTATTTCCCCAGTTTATTATAATTGGCACATGGTTTCTCACTATCCATTGGAGTCCTGCTTTTTGTATTTATATTCAGTTACTTACACCTACATACCTACATATTTTAAAGTCCAAGGCACCTCCCAGTTTGATTATCGGGCATAAATGCAAATTTGATGTTTATGCACACATAATTCTGTATATTATTCATTGTATTTGACAGATTTTTAATTCACATTCATTAGTTGCTACTGCCATTACACCTGATGGAAAAAAAGTAAGATGTTGAAGACTCTTTAGTGACTTAGAAACAGCTAAAGCAGATGGCAAATGTGCTCCAAAGTAACTTGGCCTCATTGGTAAAGAGCCTTTAAAAGGCTTTTGTGAATTCAGTCTACGTTTTGAGGTAGGTGAAACAAAGGAGAGCAAAAATAATGCTAGAATATGGCAGAAATGTTGTGTGAAAATTGTAAAATATGGAAAACAGAAATTTAACTTCTACACAGGATACTGCAATATTCTACAGGCAATGTTTTATGCATTAATGGTACATATATAACACTATGTGTTCATGAAATATCACATTTCATACAATTGGTTTTAAATGCAATGTATAGTTCTATTTTTACAAATCATACTACAGAGTGCTTGTGAATCTATGATGTGCAGTAGTACCATAAATAATTTAAATCAAATTACATTTGTCAACTAAACCAAAAAAGTGCCTTTAATTATACATTATCCTTAACTCTTTTTGTTGTGTTTTTCCCCTTGCTTGTGGACTGGTAAAAACCAGTATTCTGCAATTGATCTCCCTGTCATTAGAATAAATTAATGATGCCCTGCCATGTTTCCAGTGGAAGGAAGGGACTTTTTCTTTTCATTTCCATTTCATCTGATACCAAGGGTACTGATAACACTGTGTAAAAATGTGCTTTAACACAAACATAAATTGTCATGGAAAAATACCAAAACCAATACAGAAGCACATCAACAATTAAAAATTCAGTTAAGAAAATTTTTATCATTATAATGGTCATGAGATTGATGAAAACTTCTCCAGTTACATGAGCTCACATGACAGAGCTCTTCTGCCCATAAACCCAGCACAGCTGGTTGTGATACAATGAGTTGTTGTAATACCCACAAGTAGACATCAGGCTCCTCTGATCTTTGCTTACATATCTCCACTCTCTCTCTATACATCCCTCACTTTGCTGCATAGGACTTTGCTGCAAGAAATCAGATTTGTTGGTTTGTTTTTTCACAGCATTTTCACTATTTTCTGGGTGAAGACACCTCACCACAGTTCTGACAGCAAAACTGCCAAACTGCTTTCTCTTATAGTATGGAATCCTTCTTGAATTGTTATGTTCAGCAATTTATAACTGTGTGTGTTCAGCTGGGTGCCTTCCAGAGACTGAGCATCTTCCAAAATAACCTAATATTGGCATTCATATATTAAAAAGAACATGTGACAAGCCAAGAGCTGGGAGGTCCTCAGAGATAAAATCCTTCTGGTTAAAGCAGAGCAACTATTCTTCATTCATTCATGTGGCTGAAATGTACAATTTCCCAAGAAAAATTCATAAAGATCATTGGTGAGCAGCAAAAAAGCTTTAAGAAACCATTCTTAGTCTCAGTTTCTCTACATTTTTTGTTCATAGATTTTATTTTTAAATTTTAAAATTAACACAAAAAGAAGAATCTTAGAAGCAAATATTAATATTATTATGCTTGCAGAATCATTGTTAATGCAAATATTTTCATTTGCAGCAATTCAAATATTTCTATTTGATACACAAAAATTAGAAGCAGTAATAATACTCACAATAAACTCTGAAATACTGGCAGGGATTATTTTTTTAGCCATACAGGATCAAGTTTTCAGCCTGTTATTATAAGCCTTATTTCTGAATCTCTAAAATATTGTGAGTAAAGTATTTTTATTTTATATTGGATTATACATTGATATTCTTCAAAAAATACTTTAAAGAATGTTTTTGGAAAATAAGTCTTCAGACATCCCAAAAGAAATAAGATAAGGGAATGGAAAAGGGAGTTTGAGCACAGGAGCTCTTGTACGGAAGGAAGAGGCCTGTTGGGAAGACGTAAAGAGAGCAAAATGGCACATGAGATAACGAACAAATAGAAATGTAAAGATGCAAGAGAGGCCATGTTTTCCTGTTGTGATCCTGAGGCAGAGCAGATATCAATCACACAAACCCTCTATAATATTTCCTTGTGTAATTGCATCCATTTGGACAAAAGTCCAAACCAGCCAACAGTACAAAAACCCATCAGCATGAAACCTGGAAAGATCTAAGTCAGCCCTCGTCTCCCATCTTGTATTTTTTCAACAGAAATACACATAAAAAGATGGGATGTGTTATCCTTCAGTGAAAGGGTGGAGCTGGGCTGTGGGAAAATAAAATAGGAATATGTCAGGGAAAGGGGGCAGCTGAGTGACAGAGTGATGGAGAGAGAATTCAGCAGAGAGAATTGCATGCTCACTACACCTGTGCATCTTTCTCAGGTGCATGAATTGAGGACCTTTGCTCCCACACATGTAGCAAAACCCCAGAGGACAACAGAGAACTTGTTTCCACTGTGGAGTGTGCATATGAAAGCAGTTTTCTCACTGATGCACATAAGACTACAATAAACACTATTTCTGGATGTTGCAGTGCTCCCTGCTCTCTATACCATAAGGAGCCACTTCAAGCAGGCTGCTCTGCATTTCTGGACAAAATTAATTACAGATGAGCACCAGCTCTGTCTTAAAGCTCTGTCTTGAAGCTCTGTTATACTTTTTTGTAGCAGCAAAAGTGGTTCCTGGAGACACACACTGAATTGTTAAATAGAAATGTAGTTTTGAGCAGCTCTTTAGAAGTTACAGCTAAAAAAGAGAGTTCTGCAATGGCTACTGGAATGAACCATAAGCAGAGATTAAGACTCATCTAGCACTTTTCAGGGAACATCTAGAGGCTAACAGAGATTAAGTGTAAAGATATATATAATGCAAGAGCATTCATTCTGCATGGGATACTTTCACCCTCTTGGATTTTTTTTCTTTTGCTGTTGCTTGCTATTCAGCAATTAAGATGAATTCTCTTGCAAATACTTTTAGACAACTCTCTGTAATGGCCTACTAAAATATTCTGATGGAAAGAAGAAAGGTGCCCCCAGTTCAAATGCACAAGGATCAGCTCCTTGTGTGTCATGACAAAGATGCCCATTCATACAGAAAGCAAGAGAAAGCTCCAGTTGATTATTTTGCATCACCACACTCCAAGAAATGCCAGCCAAACTAACACTTACCAACGAATGCAGTCAGTGCCTCTGGTAGAGAAATGCAATGTTTCCCCAATCCAGTTAGCTTGTCTGTGTCATGGAAGTGTGAAACCAAGGTAAGAACATTACCTAAATCAGAATGCTTTCCTTAAATACTACCCACTAAATGCAGCAATAACTTTGCACCTGGCGCTCTGTAGGCTGTACTTGATTTTTTTTTTAAACTCCACTTACCACATTTTTAGCAGCAATAAACTATTCAAACAAAGCTAACCCTCAAATTATGCAGCCTGTGAGAGAAAAGTGAGTGGCCACTCAAAAAANCAAACAAAAAAAAAAAAAAAAACCAAAACAAAAAACAACAGAAAAGAAAAAACTACAAATCAAACCCTTAAAATTCCATAACTAATAATCTGTAAAGGAACGAAAAATACATGCTTCAACCTTGTCATTACCTTGATCTGTGAAAAATGGTTGCACTTTTAAAGTAAAGTTTTATTGGTAGAATTAGAGTTTAATGCAAAAGCAAACCATTACATAGTGGAAAAGAGGTATATCCTTTCTTCCTTTTTGAGGTCAATTGCCTTTTTTAGCCCCACTACCTTCATCACTACTTTTTGATGAATCAGCTTTCCTGTTAACCAGAGGTGCAGATCCATCATCTAATGAAAACATTCTGCATTTTATGATTCCCTAGACTGTAGTTCTGCATATTAGAATAGAATTTCAATCTCAGTGTAAGAAATAAAATCAAATCTAGCATCTGTGGTTTGAACAGAACAGATAAAAATGCTGCTCATTTAATTTTAACAGGTTTTTTTTAAAGCTAGGGAGTATAAAAAGAGGTCCTGGATGTAATTTAAAAATGCCTATAAACTAGAAATAAATTGGTAAAAACTAGCAAAATTGTTCAGTACATGGAGTAGTTTCATTAAACATACAAATTTGATGGCAAAGAGTTTGATGTCCTAATTTAAAAGTAACAAAACTACAATTATACTATTAATTACATATTGCTTTCATCTGTGCAGTAAAAACAGATTTATTATGAATAGGCTTAATTCATTAATCTCTTTAGGTTTCTTGACACTATTCAGTGAAAAAGGCTGTTTAACACACCATAACAGCACCTTGGTTTTCTTAAAGCTACTGTACATGAAAGGGACCAATACAGTCTGCCAGGAAGTATTGAAAATTATGGACTTTGGGGGAGCAACTGAATCTTCTTTCTTTCTGTTCACTGAGAAGGCCTTTTACACTGGGATACAGGAAAAGAAATACCTAACACTAGTGTTAAGGCAAAACAGCCTTATAAAGGTTCTATGCATAAAGTCTACTTCATTTGCACTATATATTTGTTTGTTTGTTTGTTTGTTGTGCCTTTTGTCCCTCCCCTATAAATCAAGCACAATTACAATTTTTCCCCCTTATTAGTCCCTCCCCTTCTCATTCCAAGTTAATTTATGTGCTTTCTCCTGCTACTGACCTCAGCTCTAGAAGGGAAAAATTATGTCACTCTTGGTTTGCTGTCCCACTTCATTTTTGCTAACATTATTTTCTAATACATTTTTTTTTTCTGTAAAAACCTAGGAATTTAGCATCAAAAGAGTAAGAAAATTATACTACAAAGCATTAGAATGAATACTGCTTTTTAATTTTTTTTTGTTTGTTTGTTTCCTTTAATTTACTCCTCTTTTAAAGAATAGCTACTTAGCAAGAGTCGCATTTTCTGTAACAATACCAAATGTTGCAAGAAACACATGGATCTCTAGCTAAAAGTGCTAAACTTAGTCTAGAGCACAGGTAAAAGGAAGACCATGTTCTAATAAGCTAAAAGAAGGACCATGTCCTAATAAGCTGAAATTTCTATAAATAAAGAGGTATATGAGCTTATTAATGGAAACTGGGACTGCCCAAAAATTCAAAGTTAATATAAATAATGAAGTAATCTCTGAAAGGTAGAGTAAAGGGACTAAAAAAGCCTAAAGCAATCATTACAAACAGATGGACATGTTTAAAGTGTGCTGCTTCACATTTCTGCCTGCATTTAGAGGCCACCAGACCCTGAGTAGACCTAGCTCAGGAAAAGTAAGGACTAGCTCAGAGCAGCCTGACTGCAGAGCTGCACATTCATGTCCAGCACAGTGTCATGAGCAAAGCCAGCAGACCCTGAGGAGCGTGGCACTTCCTTCACAAAGGACCCTTGAGTCAAGCTTTTCTGGAGTACAGCAATGAGAATGAATACAGTTTTTCACCCAGATTTTTAACTTCGCGATTGGAAATTGTTAAAAATGGAGTCTTCTCCTGGGGAAAATGCTACCTGTATAAGGTTTTCTAGTGCTAGTGCACTATGAAGGAAAAAAACAGCATTTTGACTGCTGTGATATTCAGACTTAGGCTAGTGAAATGCTATTGCATGGTGTAATGACAATTAAACCAGCGTTTCACAAAGCAGTCTTAGAAGATCAGTTGTACAGACAGGAGCAGTTCTTGGTGAGTATTTCACATTGGTGTGTTACAATTCTGCAATGACTCTACTTTCAGTAAAACAGTCTCACAGGAACATGTATTTTGGCTACTGCTCAGGCTACTGTTTTGCACTGGAGAAATAAAAGTGTGTCCAAAGATCTCTGAAAGGCAGAGATAATGCACTATAATTTAGTGAGGGGCTTTTCAAAGTGCAGGATGTAATTTTGTATTTTCATTTTAAAAGTCAAATGACTTTGCAGAATGAGTGAAAATAAAGTAAAATCCACATCCTATGGGTATAAACATAGGCAGTTCTTCTTTCCTAGGGAGACAAGTCTTGGTCTTTACTTGAACTGGTCAGAAAGGCAGTTTCAGACAAAGACTTTTAAAGGCCAGCAGTAACCTTAGATTTTCTATTCTGACTTAGAGTACAAACAAGAATAGGTATGTATACACACACAGAGACACAAACACAACCTAAGCTTTCATATATAACTTCAGCCATTTTCGAAACATTGCTGGCTATAACAAATAACAAGAAACATTATCTACATGCCCAGGCTATCTACAAAAGGTGTATCATGTTTCCTTACTCTTCCGTGTAAGTGCACTGTTCACATACATATGCTTATATCTGACAAAACTTCCCACAATATCTGTGTCTGATATATATATATGTTAATTTATTCACACTTTTCTGGATCTCAAAATCTTGGTTATTCACCTCTTATTTATGAAAGTAAGAAAAGAAGTTTTTGCTTAATTCTAAAAATCCAGATTATTTCTCAAAGGCAGTTTCTCTCCAGAATCAGGACCCTCTCTCAACAACCTTCACTCCAGCTGTTCCAAGGGTGTGATCTCAAAGACTTACACTCCTGCTCAGAGGTGGTATTGGCTGGTACTGGCCCTGATGTCCAACCCACACCTGTTCTACCAAACTGGTCGGGTTTTAGGGACTACAAGAAGAGTATGAAGCAGAAAAAGGTTTTTTGTTTTCCTCCATTCTCCTATAGTTTTTTGAAATATCAATTTCTTATACTTGTTTTAAAGTTCAGTGGAGATGTTTTTTCTTTGATTTTTAGCAGTGAACTCAACAAATCTGAGATTTCTGTCCACTTATAGAAGTAGAGAGCGATGCTGACATATCTTAAGAAAGAACAGTACAGCCATGCACAAACAATACAGTTTTATGACAGCTCCAGTCTCAAAATTTGGAACATGGGAAAGCCTGATAAGGCAAACCAAAAGTACCATGAGGGCAGCAAAACACTGAACCAAGTTGTCCAGAGAGGTTGTAGGGTGCCCCATACTGGAAATGCTTAAGTCTTAACCAGACAAGTCTCTGAATGAGCCCTGTTTTGAGCAGAGCATTGGAGCAGATGAAGTCCCTGCTGCCCTGAATCGTTCTGGGTGATTCAGAGATTTTAGATATTTTGGTTATACATACATTCAGACAGAAAGAATATTCAAAAATTTCCCTGCAATAATTTTACTTTTTTGTTAAATTTATTACAGCTCACGGTGATCCTGGTTTTACAAGGAAGATCTAATTTGCACTTGTTAAGTTTCCTTAGAACATATCATGGGCTTGTCCTGTAACCATGGGTATAGAAATCTTTATTATTTAAATAATAAGAAAGATCTTATTATTTAAGATCTTTCTAATAGTATGATTCCCTCATCAATTAGACCTCAAGTTTCTTCTCTGGCAGGCAGTGTGTCATATGGACTATACAATCCAAGTATTTCATCCTTTGCCACAAACTACTGAACCGTTAGGAGAATTCTCTTTTTTTCTTCTTGCAGTGAGAAAAGAGATTCCAATCAATCATGCAAGTGTGTCTGACAAAAAAAAAAAAAGGGGAAAGTTTTAGCACAATGGCACATTCATAGCCACATTATGCAATTAACTACAATGTAGTAATTGCTGTGGAAGATTACTTTTCTTATTGTAATATGATAAAAATTTACCCTATGGACTTTAGCCCCAAGTCCAGAAATTTAATGTAAAATGCCTTCAAATGTGATACTGTTTTGAATTTTCAGGTTGGTAGGGGTTTGGGGTTTTTTTGTTTGTTTTGGTTTTGTTTTTGTTTTTGTGTGTGTGTGTGATTTTTTGTTGTTGTTTTGTTTTGTGTTGGTTTGGTTGTTTGTTTTGTGGGTTTTTTTCCTTTTTTTTCTTTTTTCTGTGCTCTTGTTTTTGTTTGTGGGGCTTTAATTTTTTTTTCCTTTCTTTGATTTTATATAATATTTAGGGCTTAAAAATAATCAAAAACTGCTTCCTAACAGAGCCACAGAGTGTGACAGTTTTTATTTGTGAATGAAAACAACTAAGTTGTAAACTTTTGTAGCTCAAAGTCATGTATGTGTTAACTTGTTGTGGGAGTTGTGGAAATCAAAGATGGTAGACAAGGATGGCTTGCCACCATGAAGAATTAAAAATAGAGTAACTTTTGTTTCCCACTCAAACAGCCCAGGTGGGAGAGGGTGGCAGTTTCCTCCAAACCACTTATCCACAAAGTGCTGAGTTTACAGATATTTTAAAATGCTACCATGTGAATAATATTTCTGTGTACATATTCTCAGTTTATGGGCATTTGCCATATGGCATTCCTGCAGTTCAGCCTTTTTTTTTTTTTAACATACAGTACATGTGCTTGTGTCAGTCTCTCCTCACTGAATTCTGTTCATAATTAATCTCAGCTCACGTAATCACATCCTCTGTATACTCTCCTAGTGAAGGAAGTGAGTTCTCAGGGGTGTAACATCTTAGGCTTTACTTTTCTCTGCCCATGTTCAAGAATGCTAATGTGATTCTCTGATTTCTTAGCAAAGAAACTGAGGATTTACAGTAGTCCTTCTCTCTCCCCTGACGGGTTCTTCTTCCTTAAGGCTTGACCTTGCAAAGATTTTTTTTCATTTTAATGCACCCCCTTTTAGAAGAGAGCTTACCTGTTTTCTCAGCCTGATGCAGATACTATTAAAAGGGGTTTCCATGGATACTGACATTAGTAGGAAATGAAAGACGGCTGTCCTCCTTTCTGACCCACAGGAGTTTCTCACTGTTGCTATGGCAAAGCTTACAGATGTTGCTGGTATTGTTTTGCATAACCTGATTTAAAACCTACAGTCTGGGCAAACATATTCTTTAGGGACCAGTAAATACTTCTGGGTAGAACAAGTAAAAAGTTGTGATTGATAACAGCCTTCGGAGTTTTCTCAGACTTTAGAATAATTTGTAAAACAAATGGATTATTGGAATGGATTGGAATGGAATGGAATGGAATGGAATGGAATGGAATGGAATGGAATGGATTTTACTAAATATACTTTACTGTCGGTCTCTCTCAGAGCTGTAAGTCAAATGTTCAAAAGAGAATGAGTCTCAGCACCTTCTGAAGTTCTCTTATAGTAATTATCAATGAATTTAAAATGAAACATCACAGATTTACACCAGCTACTCCATACATATAAAAGTAACTCTCAATATATCAACCAGCAAATAACTAACTACATTTTGAAATTTCCTCATAATGGGAAGGAAGACCAGGTAAAAGCTCAGGTAAAAGGAAGTACCACCTAAACAGTTTGTGAAGCTGCTTGCAAAACCCACATTAGATGTTAACGATAAAAGGATACAAGCCCTTAAACAACTTAATATCAAGTGCTCACTTTTTGTGTTATATAGCCTTTATTTTATTCATTTTATTCTTTGACCAGGAAGGTTTTCTGAAATGTTCCTGTATCTAAGAAAAAGTTTTCTTAAAAAAAATTAAACACTTTCCCCACTTTTTCCTACACGTACCAAAAAACCAAAACAACTCTCTCCTCTTCAGATCACTAATATTTCAAGTGGCATAGATGGGACTTCTTCAGCAGTTAAGATTTACTGCATGTGTCTCAGCACTTGGAGATGGATATAGAATGTTCTGCCAAAATGAAGAAATTGAAAATTGGTAGAATAAAAAACTGGAAGGAAACACCAGTCAAAGAAACAGTCTGACCTCTCCAGTGAGGCATTATTTTATCATTTGATGTCACCTTGATTAGTCTGTTTGCTTTAATCTTCTGTGTGTATGTTTTATTGTTTTATTTCCCATCCTGGTCAGAAAGGGCACATTTATTGTTTAGTAAGCAGAAGTAGGTTGGCTGCAGTTTACATAGTCAATAGCAGTCAAACGCTAAGGTCAGTGTCTATCACATCTCGGAAAAATTGGGGTTAGAGCAGGTGAAATTATCATTCAATTTTGGTTTTATGGCTCTAATAGAAAGCCACAGAGTCCCTGACCCCTGCTGCCATTCATGTCTTGCTCTAATAGCAATACATGACCTTTGACACTCAATTAAAACAGGAAATAAGGCAAAGAAGGGGTCAGTATGCATGTTTGGACAATCTGAGCTTTTGGAACAAAAGGTCCTAATAGACTTTCAAAGAAGGAGGAAGGGGGCAAGGGATAGGAGAATGAATAAAAGCCTTTATGCATTTGTATTTTGGGTGATTTTTAGTGCATTAAAGAATCCTGCTGGATGGCAATTTATACACACACTCTTCCTCTCTGCTAAAAGCACAGGTCTGTCTTCCTGTCTCTGTGTGAGGGGAAAGCAGGAGAAGAGACACTTGATTTTGAAAGCAAATCCTGAGTAATATGCAAGAAATGGGATCAGCTAAGAGAAATTGTTTACAGATTAATCTGATACCTGTCACCAGATCTCAGAGAAAAGGAGGCCCTATCAAGTCCTCTGACTTGAGGGAATAGGTTTTATCAAAGAATAAAAGTCCCTTAACCACACCCAGTCTAATTCTACATTTCTATTGTGGCCTGCATAATCTCATACATTTTAAGGTTATATGAATCTACAGGAACAACATAATTTTACTTGCAGTAAGATACAGAAGGTGACCTCCCTAAAATACCCTAAGAACATTCACCAAATTTGGACTGAATACCAACAGCAGTTTCAGAAAGCTACTCAGGCTAACTTGAATTCAACTAAGGAACCACCTGGCATGAATTTTACCTGAACTTTTTGTAGGTGTTAACAGGTCTTGTTGTTAAAAAAAGGCATGCACATTTCCTTTTTGCAATTTTCTAAGCTTATGTTTGTAGCTGCTGGGTTTAAAAAGAATATTTTTCTGTTTCCTGAACAAAAAATCACAGGTAAAAAAATTGGTTTGAGATTGAAAAAAAAATTGCTTTTCCTTAAAAAATGTTTAAATAGAAAACAGATTAATTTTTAATAACAGAGATAATAATAGAGATTTCTTTAAAAAATCTTTGACAGTGAAACATAGAAAAGATTCAGAACTAACCTACCCCCCAGTTTTGCAAGAAAGAAAAGGAAATTGAAATGAAGGTTTGAATTTTTCAAAAAGAGATGAGGTTTCACTGAAATGAGTTAACACTCCAGATAAGATTTTTAAGTGTAAGTAGATATTTTCATAATCAAAACATATTGCCACATCACTTCCCAAGCATGTTTTTAGTGTGAGATGAGAGTTGCATATTTCCATAAAGCTGTTCCTTCCACAAACCAAGGCAGAAAAGCTCTAGATGCACCACAACATACTATTTCAGAGCAGCCAAAAATGCCTCTTTGGATTTGCAGCAGCAGCACATGATAGTTAAGTCTCACTGTAGGCAGACTGAATAATGTGTCAGCAAATTTCAGTGAGGGATTTCTCTTACCAGAAACTAAGGAAAAATCCCTTCTAAAATTTGGACAGATTACAGATTTCTGTTAATCCTGTTCTTGGAATTCCCATCAGAGCTTTCCAGAAAGAAGGATGCAGTGCAGTTTGCACAGAGGCCTGGGATTACATCTGGGCCCACGGCTGCTTTACTGCCTGATTTACGTCCTTTCGACACCTTTGGTGGTGGCACAGACCAAATGACCGTGGCTTTCTGGTCCAGGAAGACCACACTGCAGCCTTCCAGGACCTGAAGGGGATGACAGGAAAGACAGAGAGGGACATGTAGTGATAGGATAAGGAGGAATGGCTTTACACTGAAAAAGGACAAGTTTAGATTAGATATTGGGAAGAAATTCTTCACTGTGAGTGTGGTAAGGCACTGGAACAGGAATCTCAAAGCAGCTATGGATGCCCCATCCTTGGAAATGTTCAAGGCCAGGCAGGACGGGGCTTTGAGAAACCTGGTCTAATGGAAGGTATCCCTGTCCATGGCAGGGGGGTTGAAGCTATTTTGAATGCCCCTTCCATCCCAAACCCTTATAGGATTCTACGATTTTCCAATAAACAAAAAACAACTCTGTGGCTGCATAATTAAAGAAAATAAACAGGAATATCAGATGCATGCTGATTTGCACTAAAAATTGATAATTACTAGATTCACAGATTAAGTTAGGAAGTTCCATAAATTCATGCTAGAATCCAAGCTCACATCTAGCTACTTTCCCAGCTCATTGTGAATGAAAGTGCCAGTTTCTTGGGTGTTTTGCAAAAAACTTCTATCTCTAAGCCGCTATTTTTAAAAACTGCTTTTACCTTTGACAGCACAGAAATTAAAATATTTAAAGTAAACATGTACAGTCAGTATAAAGGGTCACAGAAATCAAGCAGAACCATTTCAATGATTGTTTACCATTAATTTTCTTAGCTACATCTCTTTCTGCAGATCTATTGAAGGATCCTTAGCAAAAAATAGGATCAGAAGTTCCAGTAACTTGAGGAAAAGTCCAGAAGTCAGCAGAAATTATGTTCCAGCCAGGTCAGTTTAAACTTTAACAGTCTGTATTTTCTGTTAATTCCTTTCTCATAATCACTCTCTTTGTTCCCCTCTTTTTTCTTTCTTTCCCCTTCTCCCAAGAAAGACAAAGCTAGACTCCCCTATAATTCCCTTTTTCTGGCTGACAGCAAATTATTAGAAATGTTCTGGTTTTGGTTGCAACCACTGCCATCCAAAAGCGATGAAAGGACTGAAATGTAGTTCTGACTAAATCAGCTAACAACATCTCATAAATATGTTTACTTTGACAGAAATTCAGAGTTTATACTTTGTTGATGTGCTGGTTTTGGCTGGGGTAGAGTAAATTTTCTTCACAGTAATCAGTGTGGGGCTCTGTTTTGGATTTGCACTGAGCACAGGGTTGATCATGTGGAGATGTTTTTGTTGTTGCTGAGCAGAGTTTACACAGAGCCAAAGCCTTTTCTGCTTTTCACACAGGCACTGTGGCAATAGGAATGAGGTAAGTGGGAGGAGACACAGCTGGAACAGCTGGCTCCAATTCCCGACCATATGGCATCATGTTCAGTGTATAAAGTGGGGGGAAGAAGGAGGAGATTTTGAAGTGATGGCATTTATCTTCCTGAGTCATTGTTAAGTGTGGTGAGGTCCTGCTCTCCTGGAGACAGCTGAACACCTGCCTGCCCATGGGAAGCAGTGCATGAATTCCTTATTTTGCTTTGTTTGCGTGCACTGCTTTTGGTGTTCCTATTAAACTGTTTTTGTCCCAACCCATGCATTTTCTGGCTTTTACCCTTCTTATTCTCTCCCCAGTCCTGTTGGTGGAGGGGTGTGCAAGTGGCTTGCCTGCTAGTGAAATCACAACAGCTGCAAGACTAGGAAGAAAAAGGGAAGAAAACCCCACTGGCTGCTATGTACTCTGAAGACCCCAAGAAGATCAATCCCTTTTGTTTACAACATGAAGCAATTTAGTTAATGCTGTTACAACAGAGGATTTTCTGCAGGTGAACTTAAAAAATGTAGTCATTGTGGGCCACTCTAATTCTAATTACCATGTTTTTTGTCTTACATTAAGATATGAACATACCTACAGATTCCTGTCTCTGGCTAGGAGAGGTGAGAGTCTTCCAAGTAGGCTTTTAAGTATGTGTATTCTTCCTGTACCTAAAAACTTTTTAAGCAATCTCTCCCTTGTCTCCTAGCTTCCCATTTCCTATATTATAAAGATTAAAAAGTCTAAAGGCATGATCTATTCCACTAGTTTTGAGGAAAAGTTTTATTTTACATGTTTGTGGGTTATTTACCTTTTTTTTCATGGTTTTAATAAATATAAGTAAATCTGAGTTGGGTAGCAGAGGTAAACTAATGCATCTCCTTATTCAACCAAGTGCACAGCACCTTCCAAATTTGAAGACCATTCGGAAATTATTTCTTAGAGACCTTTTATAATGGTTGCCAAACTTTTCTCTGCTATCTTCTTCTGTGAGTGACTTCAAGCATTCTAAGGTCCAACTGACTTCTCATAACTTTAACTGGGCTGCAAGTGTAAATAGTTTCATTTTGCAAGAGGGAACATGATTATTTTGAGAAACTTTGCACTGAATAATACTGGGAAGTATTGCATTTTGACTAAAGGATGAGCTTGTTTTGAATTTCCCTTACTTATTGCAGGTACAGCTAAAATTATTCTGACATACATTGTTCCATTCTGTGTTTGAGTGAAAATAGAGGTTAAAATTAGAAATGCTATCTGACTTTATTCTAATATTCTCATTCTAATGCCATTGCAGGCCTTATTAACAGTCCCCTTTACAGCTACGAAAAAGAGGAGGGATTTTATCTATTAATCTTATGTAATGCATAATCCCAATGAGGTGTTGTTTTATTGATGTATTAGATCATGCATCATCAGAGCCAGCTGTCACTCCAATGATCTATTGATTTAATAAATCATAATGGGACACACTGATAAAGAATTACTCAAATAAGGGTGATGTGCATGTGAAAAGTGGGACTGCAAATATTCAGACCAATATTGTTGTTGTAAAGCAACACAAAACTGAGGTCTGGACCTGGATTCTGTACCACCAGAAAAATGGAGGAAAGAAACTGCAACCAACTGTTGGCATCAAGGCCTTAAATAGAATAAATCAAAATTTACCTCCAAAGAGGATCAGGCTTTGAATATTCTCTGAGCTACAATTTCTGGTATCAAAAGAATCACTCATGGAATCCTACTTCACACAGCTCAAAAGTGAAATCCCAAGTCACCAGTTCAAAGTCTGTAAGAGGTACTCATCTGAAATTATTTTCATTTGGGTTATACTCATCATTCAGAAATAAAAACATGAAAGAGAACAGAAGAAAAAGTTCTGACATACTGGAGCATTTTGGTTCGACCCTTTTAGGCAAAATACTTTGATATTTAATTCTGAAATGTTTTGAGTTATGCATTGAACATTGGAACACAAAATGAGCCCTTGAATCTTCATAAGGATTTTTGTGTGTGTAGGAAACCAAAATATTTTTTTGTTGTTTTAAAAAGAAAACTTTTTCAGCCAATGATTTTCATGATCACTTCTGCTTCAATTTCCTTTGTAAACTTAGGAAGTGAAGTGGAAATTTTACCATATGAGTCTCATCTCATATGATCAAAGATCATTTTCTCTGGTCAGTATCAAGCAGACCAAACCTTTATACACAAGCAGATGGATGGATGGATGGATGGATGGATGGATGGATGGATGGATGGATGGATGGATGGATATCTATCACAAAGACAGCTGACAGAGAATTTTCCATAAAATTAGTCAATTTTCTTTGCAGCTCACACAGCAAACGAGATGTCTGTTCTGCTTTCAGCAAAAGTAATAGCCAACACTCCCAGCAGACAACACCAGCTGCTAAGCTGCTGAGAACTGCTGGTTGCAGTTTACATCTGCTGCAGAAACTGGGCCTCGTTGTGCCAACAGTTTTCTCATTAAGCCTTGCAAAGTTCTATGACCTTGAAAACTTACAATTAACAACTGTGATGAAGATGTGTACCAAACCAGCTAATGTTACTAACACAAATGGTAGACTGTGAGCATTTTTAATGGATTTCTGTTAAAGTATAAAACTTCATACAGATGCTAACTACATCTAAATAGTAAGAACCATTTCCACTTTTAGAGGTTTCATTTTTAAAGTAAAATTATAAAGAAATGTTCAATTTATCTCAATTCTTTACCAGAGTGCAGCAAATTAAATTATTTATAATTCTCTAAGTGAATTATTTGTAACTATCTAAGTGATACAGCCAAGTTTCAAAAGACCATTTTACAAAGGCTACCTGCTGTGGACAGCCATGTCTCTCCTTCTGCTATGAATGACAGGCAGGCAGAGGCTTATTATGAAATTAAGATGAAGCAATTGTCATGCAATGTTTACCTGCAATCTGTGAACAGGTTTAAATCAGCACCTGGCAGGAAAATTAGAAGTCAAAATTGTCAAGAGAAAGCCCCAGATTAGGTCTTCAACACCTCAGAAGTGTGAATGACTTGCTGGGCCACCAAACCTGAAAGCCCTAATGTCTGTAGAGTAAAATCTTTTTTACCAAATTACCCACAAAATAATACACTAGGAATTCAAATGAAGAGCATCTCTTTGTATTAAGATGACTTCACTTAAGAGATGGAAGTGACATTTCCATCCATTATTGCACATTTTCCCCAGGTCAGTTAGATTTCCATTTAAACCCTGCAAACTAATGCTTCCAGATTGTTCAAAAGGTAACAGCTTTCTTCCTCCATCAGTATTACCCTCTTCAGAAATTATTTCAGCCCACTGGGTGTGAGTTAACAACCATAACGACATGGCAAGAAACTGTCATGACCAGCACAGTATTTTACCCTAAGTTTGTATTTTCTGCATTTTTTGTACCTCCATTTGAACACCTTATATGAGAGTCCCCTACAGACATTTAGCACCCTGTCACAAACAAAAGGCTGCTTGCTTTTGCTGTGCTGAGGATATGAGAACAATGGAAATGGTGTTTGGTAAACTTTGATGAGAGGAGTTTATTTTATTTTCACATGCATGGGGAAATAACAGACAAGAGTGGTGGCTACAACTGTGTTTCACACTGAAGTTTGATGTTAACTCAGTTTCCAAAGAAAAGAAGTGAACCCAAAGAGAGATATGAGGCATGAGAAACCATTTGCATATTCTGAAATAATAAAATTTATTGAGCAGCCTGTCAGACTGATAAAACTTGTCTGGAATCTCTTGAGTTTAGTTTCTCATTCCTGCAAATTTTCAAATATCTGGGTTTACATAAGAAACAATGAGAACAACATTTCTTAAGTTGGGTGTGTCTTCTTCCTAGCAGGATGGAAGTATAAAGAAGGCCAAAAATACAACACAATTTGAAAAAAAATATTACAGAAAACTATTTTATACCTAAAGCTACTGGACTCTAATCTCAAAGGGAGTAAAGTAGATTCATCTGTTCTTTCTGAATGTAGTAATTAGATAATTTGACTGTAACAGTGTAATAGCACAAGCACTATTTACACACCCTAGAACTACATATTTCCAGATGTCAATCAGTAACTTCCCAAATACATTCTGAAATTGTATAGAAAATTCATGCTTACTGTCTTTTGATTTTAACAGGAGAATTTTTATTCACACCACTCAGCCACAGATCAGGCAATCTGTTGTGTCGTAGAACTTCAAATGTAATCTTCCACATTCCTTTTGCTTCCTTGCTTCTTCCTTTGCTTCCTACATTATTTGATTAAAATATGCTTAACTAAAAATCACATGACACATTCCCAAATAAATTTTGGTTATACAGAGAGCCAAGTGTTAAATCTCACAGACCACCATAAGACTGTGATTTCACTTAAAACCTCATATTGTGTGAAACAAGATCAGACAACATTCATGGAGTAAGACAAGACTTTTCAGGATTTTCCTTTATCTGTATTAAATCAGTGACTTTGTTACTTTATTTACTTTATTTTAGTATTTTTTATGTTTTAAAAGATTTTTCTTACCTTCTTCCAGTGCCATTTCAGTGGCAAATGTATTTTTATTGACATTCTTTGATCAGAGTAAGTCCTCTGGCCTATTCAAGGAGATGTCAACTCAACACTAGTGACCCATTGTACTAATCAGGTGTTCATCCCATCTGTGCTATAATTCCGTTGTTGAAAACTGTGATTAACTCCTTTAAGCCTTCTCCAGAAGGCATATTTCCTATCTATTTGCTATTAGTAAAATTGCTGGCCTTGACAGAGATTATCAAACTACATTCACAAAAAATTAAAATCAAAACAATGTTGGGGGAAAGAAAACAAAATGAAACAAAATCTGTTTCAGTGTATGCAGTAATGGGATAACTCAAAAACATCTTAACAGCTGTGGGTTTTTAAAAGGAAAGTTGTTTTAATTCTTTCTGGTTTTCTTTGTGGAGATCAGGGAAGAGACAACGCAATAGTGAGAGAATATTTAAAGCATAGCTATTTCCAACATGCTCACCAGTCCAACCAGTGAAAGATTTCTTTCCTTATGCAATGCTCAGGAGAACACGGGGTCCTCAATGCCTGCCCACACAGACCACACAGGTAGACATGACACATGAAGCCAAGAGCTTCTGTATCATGAACTTGATATGGGAGCTTATTAAAACTTATTTTCCTGGGCTGTGCATGGTCTTTACACTCTGTGTGCAGCTGTAACTGCTTGCAAGTACTGTGTGGCAGGACAGATAACAGCACACCAGCTGGAAAAAATTAAAGTGGCTGTAGTGAAGCTGGCTTGTGACCATTTATAATTTGTAAATGATAAATGTACCCAAAAGGATTAAATATCAGTATAAAGGTAGCAAAATAGTAAAAACTAACAACAAAGTGCAAGTATTTTCTAATACAGCAATGGCACAGTGAAACACAGGCTTGCATAATTAAATGAGCAACAAGATTACTGAAGGGGGAAATATGAGTTCAGTTGCCCAGGAGAGACATCCAGGAAAAAAAGTTGCCAGAGAAAGGACAAGATAAACAGAGGGGATGATGTACAGGCACAGCGTCCTTCTACACAGACAATGATTACCAGCAAGACAAAAGAAAACAAGATTACCAAAGAACCTCTTTCAAGCAAGGGGTAATAACCCAAAACCATCAGGCCTCAGCAAGAAAAGCTAGAGAAGAGGACAAACCCATGTTGGCTCTGGCTTCTCCTGTCCAACAGCTGATGAGGCCAATCATTGTCACTGCCACGGCCAGGAGCCACCATGCACTCCAGCCAACAGCCATGGATATTTGTCATTAGTCCCTTGACAGTGCAGCCTCACAACTCACTCAGACTATTAGTGTGAAGACTCACTTCTTAGTATGTGCAGTTATGATGATTAATACTGTGTAAGAACTGATCATTATTAAGTGTCAGGTTGCTAATGAATTAATTTAGTAACGTTTTTTGTAGATTATAAAACTGAGCTGATTCATCAGTCTTAGACACTCCACCACAGCAATCTTTGTAACTGCCTGATTGATATGTATACCTAGAGGAAATATAAATTCAGTTGCAATATTATCATTCAATTTACTGCAAAGACAAGAAATCTAGATGTCTAATATTTTGCTAAGCACCTTCATTCATGAAGGCAGTAATGACATATTAGTTTCTACTTCTGAAAACAGAGTTACAAAGGCAGCTGCTTTTAAAACATATATGAAGTGGTTGAAAACCTATTTGCATTGTGAGTCCATGCAGTTCCACTAATTTTAGCAGAGCTGTAAGATTTAGATCAGTTTCTGGCATCTGTGTCATTTCCTTATAAATAAGATGTTAGCAAAACCTGTGTCTTGCAAGATTACTTCTCCTTGTTGAACAGCTATAGGAATATATGGAAGTAAAAGTTAATGCCTCACAGGCCTTTGCAACATTCACTCACTCAAGACTTGCAGCTAAAGATCATGCCAGTCAGCACCATTTAATTAAATAGGAATGGATTATCTGTAAAAGAATGCAGTGTCTGGAGCCTCCTTTTAAGAAGGACTTCTGCTGCTGTCATTATTTACTATCTCCTGCTTAGTTACAGATTGTGATGAAGAACAGATTGTGCACCTCAAAGGTATATAAGCCCCACCACTGTCCCATTTGGGCAGAGCCCACACCAGCAGAGGCTGTTGTGCTGATGGTACGTGGTCTCTGCTAGAGCAGTAAACCGTTCCTGCACTGAACTCATCTCAATCAAATTGTCATACTTCTGGGGTGGAAGATGGTGCCATGGCTTGACTCCAGCCTCCTGCTCGGCTGGAGGCTGGTCCCTGCTGAAAGTCTCTGCCACCCCTGAGAGAGGCACAATCCCCCAGAAACCTCTGAGATGGGGAGCTGCAGACTGGAACTCAGTCCTTCCGACTGGAACTCAGCTGCCAGCTTCCAATGGGAGCCTCTTGGCATGTCAGTGCTCTTGGCCTGGCTGGCACAGAGACACAGAGGCCTAGGGCTAATTTTTTGAAATTGGAGTTGAAATGTGTGCAAACAGGAGCCAGATAACTAGGAGAAATTCCACTATTCCAAAAGGGACTCCAGAATGTTCAATGTGCACATATCGCGCTCCTAAACCTTCAGGTACGTACATTTCCTATAAAAGGTACCACAGCTTAAGTAAAATAATGCACTTTTGGAGTGCCTTGGCATCCAAACAATGTAAGGTACACCAGTTTCAGTGGTATATATTTATCTGTATGTGGAGGCCTCCAAAAAGAAAACAAAGTCCCAAACCAGAAGTTAGAAATCATCTCGGGGAGGGGGGGCAGGGGGAAAAGCACAGGGGAATAGCTAGCTGTGTTTATGTTAGATCAGGTCCAGTATGTAGGTGTTGTGGAGGGCAGCAATCCCTGACCACCACTCTTAACTCTTTCTCACAGGGCCGCTCTTGATCTCTTCATCCCCCAGCCCGTGTTGATATCAGGGGTTGCCCTGATCCAGGTGCAGCACCTTGAACTTGATCTTGTTAAACTGCATGAGATTCACATGGACCCACCTCTTGAGCTTGCCCAGGTCTCTCTGGATGGCATTCCATCCTTCAGGAGTGTCAACAGCACCACTTCGACTTGGGATCATTTGCAAATTTGGTGATGATGCACTTGATCCCTTCATCTGTGCCATTAATGAAAATATAAAATAACACTTGTCCCAGTACAGACTCCTCAGGGCACCACTTGTCACCGATGTTCATCAGGACTCTGAGACTAACCAGTACTCTCTGCATGTCGCTTTACAACTACTTTCTTATCCATCTCCCAGACCACTCACCAAATCCATCTGTCTCCAATTCAGAGAGGAGGATGCTGTGGGGGACTGTGTCAAAGGCTTTGCAGAAGTTACATGACATCCATAGCCCCTCCTTTGTTTACTGATGTAGTCATTCCACCACAGAAGGCCATTAACTTTGTTAGGCATGGTACTGAATGTTTTGGGGGATGTGGGAAAAGAGAAGAGAAGAAGTGCTTGGCCTAATGACCACATAGGATTATAAAACCCAAAGACAAGAATGGATGATGTGACACATCACTCCAAGGAGTGACTGATCCCAGAAATCATGACTAGGGATCTGCAGCCCTTCTGCTTTACTTTAGAAGTATAAGAGAAAAATTATGTTAGATTGAAAGTCTCAAAGGGGGAAATATGGAAGCAAAATAGATATTGCTTTATAGGTCTCTGCAGTCACTAGTTGATTAGCCTTGCCAGTCAGCACCATTTAATTAACAAATTAGTGGATTATTTTTAAATGGAATATTTGAAAAAGAATGTACTGTCTGGAGCTTCCTTACCTGAAGGATTTCAATTGCTGTTATTTACCACCTCCTGTTTCTCTGACAGGTTTGGTGAGGAACCCTATGGGGGTATAAAAAGAGCAAAGCCGCACCATTTGGGCAGAGCTCACATTAGCAGAGACTGTTGCTCTGCTGCTCTGTGATCTCCTGTAGCTATAGGAATAAACTGCTCCTGCTCTCACCTCATCTAAGTTGTTTTCCCATTATTTCCATGAAAAATACATAAACTGGAAGCAAACAGTGCCAGTAGGGTCAGCCTCCTTACTAATTTCAAATCTCCAAACCTTTATCATAAACTGAATATATTAATCTTTCATAAAGGTTTTCTATACCTTTTCTTCTTTTTTATCCTTTTTTCCTCCCTTATTACCTATTTTTCTGCGCTTTTGGAAACAATTTAAAAGCAATTCAACCTAAGGCATTGATAGACAACACGAACATTTTAATGAAAAAATATTCCCACGCTAGTTCCATCACTTGGCTTTTTGTGTGCAAAATAATCATTGCATTTAAGGATATTCTGAACAGTCCCAGCATGATCCTCACAGAGGAGGCCTTGTCAGCTTTTCTGACGGTACTCATCAGTATTTGAAAGACTAATACGGACAAACTTGACAAATTTTTTATTCTGCTAAACTGCAAGCTACAGATCCCCATGATCTCTAGCACAGTGCTTGTCTCATGTTCAAGTTTCTTCTGCTCAAGGGCTGCAGTAATGTGGCTAAGTGGCAACAACTTTTTCAGAAAGTATATATTTTGATAGAGAAATTAAGGCACACACTGGTGTGCAGAAAGAAATAAGTTGACCTTATCTTCCAACATCAGTAAGTGAAACTCAAACCATTGAAAATTATATTCCATCTATTTAAATGCTATTTGCAGACAGAGTAGATGTTTATAAAAGACAGGCTCAATTTTAAGATCTCTATGAATGGGATTTTCAGGGGGGAAAGTTGCATAAATTCTCTACTTTCCCATAGCCATTCTAAGCAGTGATGAGTCATAGAAAGCAGGATATCATCTAAGCAAAATATTGCTATATCTGTCCATAGAACAGTAAATGAGAATTCATACCATCAATCTCCATTGTATATATCATATTTACTGGTATTCTCAGCAGGATAAAGCATAGTGTTTTTCCTCTACCTGAAGAGAAAATCCTTTTAATCAATCAGCAAAAAGAACGAAAGAAGTTTATTGTGTGCTTGCCCACCTATCTTTACTGAGTGCTGCAACTTTAAAAATAATCTATCAGTAGCATTATGAATTAAATTGCTAATAAATGCCTTATTTTTAATACATAATTAAACAAAAAAAAAAGTTTTGCTGTAGTAACAGTATAAATAATGGTGCTAACTGCAAACTGTACCATTGGCTTTTCTTTCCCTTTACCATGACAGTCTAACCACTGGTTACTGGCTGTAACAGCCATGTTCAGGGATATTATTGGTTCTAAAAATTCAGTGTGTTACCAAAACAAAACTCATTTTCCAGTCAGGATTTTAGTATTTCTACATATTGAACTTTTAGCCATAGATAGGATGACAGTATTGAAAACTAAGATTTTTAAGGTTAAGTGTCTGCTAGACTTTAATGTTTGCCACATGAAAAAATGTGCATTGAAATAAATTGGATTATTGACTAAGTTTTCAAAAATCAACCCATTATCATTACATTTGTCATTCTGAGCAAGCTGCATTCAGGATCACAACAAATATTGGTGTGGAACCCTCATGGTGCAGATGGCTCAGTAGCACACAAGCCACTGTTACAGAGATACCTGTCTCTTCTGGGTGCTATTTTTTGTACAACTGGAGTCTTGCTAAAACTATTACAAAACATTTTTATAATTAAATAATAAAGCTAAATACAGCACAAAGGCTTCTACAGAAACTCACAATATTTTGAACGGGCTGGTAAATTTTCACACTTAAACCCTGTAAGTGTTTACAGAATACACAGAGTACTCCTCAACACTGACAATGTATTAATTTTTACTGTATACCAACCCTGATGTAGTCCATTGACTCTGCTTAGCTACTCTAGCATAGAACTAGTCATGTGGCTATAACAAAAAATAAAGTAACTAGTTAGCTGCTTCTCACAAATTAGAAAAAATAATTTTAAAAATAGTTTTGGTTTTGGCTGTACATTATAGCTCAATCTGTATTTTGTTCTGTGGCTTTTTAGCAGTACACTTCCCATTGACTTTTCCCATCTGTCTTCAGAAGACATGACTGCAACTAGTAAAATCATTGATTTTCAAAAGAAGGTAAGAGACTTACCCTGTTGGCTGTGAGGGTGAAAGGCATTTAGACACTTTGGAAGGTCACACTGATTTTTTCATTGACTTTTTTCACCTCAATAAATACAGTCTGACAAATGCACATGCAACACTTAGGATCTCAGTTTGAAACAAAAGTGAATTTTAAATAGAGTGTGGGTGTTGTCAAGCCCTATGCACAATGGAAAATTTTAGCCTTTGAGCAGCAGTTAAACATAATGCATTCAAGCTACACATGATTACACAATAAAACACAGCCATTAATATGCTTATTATTTGTCTTCCTACAGATTTTAATGAGTGCTACAATCACTGTGGGGTTTTTTAAAGCAATATCTTTCATAACCTGACACATAATTCTTCCTCCTCAAAATAAATAACATTTCTTTCAACACTTCCTCTGTCCCATCTCTAACCTCAAAATCATTCCCTTGATCTTGCTTATGTCTGCTATCAATGTCTTTAATGTCCATAGATGCACTTAAAACACTTCTGTTTTTCCCATGTTCAGCACCTCACAAAATCAGCCCATGATATAGACAATGCACATAAAGGCCCCCTTCACCTTTGCGGAGACACATGCACACATCTAGCACATGTTTGTGGATTGGAACATAAACCACTCCTATTTTTATTCTAATACTTCTCTACATATATCATGAAGTTTCTTGATTAGTCCCTCAATTGAGAATATGTTACATTTTTTAAGAAACTCATGCTATTAATTTAAAATGAAAACAGCTGAGAGTGATATACCCTAAATATTTTGGAAGTGTTCCAGTCTTTGTTAATACTGAATTGGAATATGCCTGAGACACTTAACATACATTAACTTTATATTCACTGCCTAATTTTACACAGAAAAACTCTAAATAACAGCACGCTTATGAACCTTGAGTCACCATAGTGCATGTCTAGGGTGAAGGAAAATGACCTTTCACAAAAACTGTATCATCTAACTGGACAAAACACTCATTTAAAAAGAAACAACATCTATCAGAGTTCTTCCTGAAACTGACACTTAGAAGGCTTTTTGTTAACTATCATGAATCACTATTGTTTTTTCCCCCAACTGCTTCAGTTTAAATCACATACTTAAAGCAGAGCTAAGCTGTCATGTTGCAGCATGTGGGGACACATCCTTAGAGAAAGCAAGCTCGGACTGACACCACTGAGTGCTGTGTTTGAACAGACCTCACAATCTACTATTTCCCTCCTGAAAGACACACTCTGGCGTTTGATCCCTTACTAAAGCCAGGGTGACTGTTTGACGTTGTTTTTAAAGACATTCTGAAGAAGGCAGAGCTGTTTAAATCACATACAATGCAACCAAATTATCATGAAAGTATGCCTTCAGCCTTCCTCTACAGTCCCTATTGTCTGGATTTACTTATTGAAAGTTAAGGGTATTTCTACACTCATACTTTTGTTTGTTTCATGAGAGGACTGTTCATTTGAGATGTTAATCTTAACTTCAACAGTCATTAGGTACTTTCTCAGTCCAAAATTTCAGACAACTTATTCTAAGTGTAATGAAAAAGATTTTGTTTCTCTCATAACACTATAAAGTTGTTACAAACACCTAATAAAGAAAAAAAAGTCTATATTCTTTTAATACTAGTAAATATATTTTACTAACCCAGTGAAGCCAACCTGCATCAGATCACTGCTTTCACTGGGTTTGTTTCACGTGAAGAGTATTCCCTGAAACCTATAGATTGCTTTCATTATTAAGAGTATATTCAAAATAGCTTTTTCTGGTCTACAGGGCCACCATCACTACTGCTGATGATCACACCAGGCTCCTGTCACAATTTTCAGATGAAGCAGATATAACTGTAAAACAAACCACAATTTTCTCCATGTGAGCTCATAGGCAGGGACCATTCTCTCTCTCCAAATACAAAGCCTCTTGGTAACTCAGATAAGCTTCCGGGACTTAAAAAATTCCTTTTCAGGTATTTTCCACATCTTCCAGAAGACTTAGGTATTTTTCAGTAGATTTCTACTTCAAAGCCCTCAAAACCAGCTAGAATATAAAACATTGTGCTAGGAAAAAGCCAGTTAGGAGAAGACTTTTTAAAAACAAATTAAAATTAACACACAACTCAGTTAAAAGACAGCCTTTGCATTTTTAAGAAACTAATTTAGAGAAGATGCATGATAGCTGATAGATCCTACAATCAGGAGTATTATGAGAGTTTTCTAACAGTAACATATTTGGATTTCATGGGAACAGAGCTATATTAAATAAAACTGCACCAACTATGCAGTAAAACAAAAAGCAGAGCAACAGTCTTTTCCACGCAGCTTCACACATACATAGAGGAGTTTCACTTTATGTCTGTGTTTACCTGAAGCAAGTAAAACATAGGTTTTTAAGCAAAGCCAGATTTTGATTTAAACAGTACTTGCAAGATTTACACAGAGCATAAGAGAACAATGCCTTTAGATCTGTGTCACACAGCTCTGCTGTAAACCGTCAGCTCATGGGAAATCTTGTCAAGCAAAACAAAATCAAACATATTTATTCTAATTCAGAGCAATATTTTTAAAGACAAAGAAAGAAAAAATTCTGATGGGGGATCCCGATCACATTTCTGAGCTATCAAAATGTTTTGTTTTAATTTCAAAAATACAATATTAAATGCATTAACACACCCTGAAATGAAGTACTTGCTCCCCCACCAATCTAATATGTCTCTGTAGTTTTGAAGTAACCATATTTATTCTGAGCAGAGGAATCTGAGTAATCAGGTAAAAACATGTCTTCTTTGGAGTATGTGTAGGCTGTGGTAGAAGCTTATAAATCGACCCTTAATGAGTAAATGCAAATTTGCTCCTTTGCTTTACCCTATGCAGGAGAGACACCTAAGACATTAAAGCAATTATATTTTTACTCGATTGAGAAGAACAGTAGCTGGAATGTGAGGTTTTGGGGGTAGAAAATAATCTCCCAGATGGATTCTGAAGTCAAGTAAAGATTCCTTTAATTCTACATTAAGTGTAAAGAATTTTAAGGGAGGGGCATTTGTCATAATTACTTAAATTGAGTTACTGAATTCTGCCTAAGGTACAGGCCTCTAAATGGCCTCTAAATCATGAAAATACAAGGGAAGGCGGCAGGGGGGGAAGCTTTTACTCTTTTTCCTGAGCACAAATTAAAAGTAAAAAAAAAAGTAATTTTTTGGCTGCAAGCTGTAGAACTGGGAGTACTATTGCATTGTTTAAAGTTGAACTAATGAATCACAGAAGTGTCTAGTAAATATTTTCAGGCCGAACCTTCTGGTTATTATGCATGCAATTAGAACTTCAGGAAAAAATCTCTAACACCAGCTGTCATGAAAGATTCTTTCCCCCTTTTTGCCTTCTCAGTCACTGAGACGCAGTAGATTTGTACAGTTTAAATTAAATACATGGGCTATTCTTGATGTTTGCTCTACAGTCAAATTTATACACACACACATACACATATACACACACGTGTTCATGTCCTTATATGCATAGATACATATGTATTTATTTTTAGGCAGATTACACTGGTAGTGAATATATATGACTATATACCTTTAGAGCTGTATATTTTCACCCAATGGAGTGGACTAATCAACAGTTCTAACTGAACCTATCTCTGATCTGCTGGGCTTGGATATATTCCCAATTACCTTTTTCCTTTTCAACTGTGCCTAGCTAAAAGGTTTCTGTCCCTTTTCCTGTCCCTGACCTATTCTTCTGACCTCACTACTGCAGCTCACTTCCAGAGAAGCTTTTCGAAAGTTTGCTTTTGAAAGATGGGCTGCTGAAATTGCCCTAGATTAAAAAAAGGGCAATAGCCTTTTTTTTAGGGTGTCTCAAAATGAGTAAAATAGCCTGCCTCAAAATGAGTAAAATCAGAAAACAATATAGGAGGATACAGGCACAAACTCAGAAAGGTGATCACTTCCACAAGGACTTTGTAGGAGACCCAGCCAGAAAGAAGGTCCCTTTGCCACCCCACAATTACTACTAATTTCTCTTTATGCTAAGAACAAGGGGAAAAAAAAGTAGAAGAGCTTTCTTCAGTTATTATCTTCTGGTTTTTTTATTTACCTTTGAAATTTTGGGACTCTTCAAGTACTTCTTTCAAAGTAGTGAGCTTGCAAAAATATATGCTGAATTGTGGAGGATAAACACTGTGATGATACTCAAAAGATTTCCTGTGAAATAGCTCTGCAATCTACTTCACCTCAACTTCAATGAAAATGGTAATTTTCCATCACTACAAAGGTCTTATTTCAATTGATCTATGCTGTTCATTTAAAAATCCCAGCTCCAACATGTCAGTGCTTTTTGCATCCTTTTTGCAGGGAAAAATATGCGAATGCTTATTGTTTAACACAAAAACGATAATTGCCACCTTTATTTGTCAAAATAGTCTCTTTTAAAAATGTTGCATCTGCATTGTGTGTGTTCTCAAATGCTTTTTTTTCCATCTTAAAAAAAGGCAGAACATACTCAGACACTAAGACCTCTAACCAGGTTTTCAGCAGAGTATTAATTCCCATGTAACCGTACCTCTGATGGTCTCAAGCTCATATAAATTTATAAAAATTAAATTTGTTAACATGTATCAGAATGTGTTGGCCTACATTTCCCAAACACTAACATACTGACACAATTACATTCCTACACAAACAGAGCCCGTGAGCAGATGTCTATGGCAGCCTGGCTGACATCAGGGTGGCAGAGCAGAGAGAGGAGTGTCTTTGCAGATCGCTTGACATTTAACAGACTCACTCTGTGCACAGAGAGACAATGACAGCTCATCCTGCCCACTTATGTGAGGAAATGCCAGGGAAATGCCCACCATATCAGAGCTGGCTCACAAATTTACCTGCTCCGGGAACACCCTTCACTGCAAAATTCCTCACCATTTGCTAATTCCCAGCAAGAATGTACCACTACCCTTATTAGCTGCTGGTTCATTCCTGCCATGAGCAGTCATGGGAATCGCCACTGCTCAAAAGGAACGGGCTAACACAGTGCTGGCTGAATGCCCAGAACTGCAGCTAGCCCTTGGCACCTGCCGTGCTCCACGCCAGCTCCTGCTGGGTACGTGCAGAACGCCCATGAAACAGGGCACACTCAGTGCCGCTCTCGCCCAGAAGCCAAGTGTGCCTCCTGTGACCCGCAGCCTGGTCCCTCGCTGGTGATCCCCCAGGAGGTAAGGTCTGACATCAGCCAAGGAGATGTGGGTGCCATGGCAGAGCCACCCCCAGCCCGCTGAGGCAGGCAGACATTCACTTCTACTTTTTTCTAAGTGCAGTTTTCAGTCCTCTTCTCTCACACATGTACCCTTACTCAGGGTTTATAGTGACGAGACTTCTATCGCTGTAAAACATGATTCCATGTATAAACAACAAAGTTCAGCAAATATTCAGTCATTTATTACCACAGCTGTCATGTTCACAGTAACTATCTAAATTAGCTACTTTGTCACCAATGACAACTGAATTTCTTGGGAATAATCTTTGGTTACACACTGATTTGGCTGTTCTGCTCCCGTCACCAGAAATTTTTCAGATTAGTAAGTCAGACTGCATTATCCTTACACAATATAGAGCCTCACACCACAATTATCTCTGCTGACTTCCACAGGACTGCTCCTGGTAGAAGTTATTTATTAAGGTTATCAGCCTGCATATTCAGATTCCAGCATAGTTGTCTCCAGCTCGAATCACAAAGAGCCTTTTAGCAGCCTTGCAGAACCAGCAAGCTGGTAATTCCACACAGTCTCAATCAAATGGGTCATTTTACACACTTTGGTACTTTCTCTATATCATGTTACAGCACTTTCATTTACTTAATAGGAAAAGAATAGTTATCTTGCAGCTTTCCCCACTAACTTTTTATTGAGATGTTACCTTGCCTCACAATTTTTCACTACTTATAAAATTTTACATTTTAATACTGCTTACATTTTTTTAAATTTAACTATTCTTTTGTGCTCATTCTCCCTTCTCATCTCCTTACCTGAACATCCTCCTCAAGCCACAGTCTGTAATTTCACTGGTTCTTTTCCAGTTTGTGCTACAAACAATTCAACAAGTTATAACTTGTTGACTGTTTCCTCTGTCTTCTTTTTTTTTTTTTCCTGCACTGTTCATTCCTTTCTATCCCTTCAATGTAACTTCCCCATATTCTACAATCACCTTAAAACTCTCTGAAACACTGACAGCTAGTTGATCAAGTACCATGGAAGAACTACATTAAATCTGATGATCTCTTATAATTTTTTCCCAAACCCACTGGCTACTAAATGCTACATAGTGCTAATTCAGATTGACTTTATTGTCATGTTCTTGCAAGGTAGACCTCAGTTCAGTGAAACAATATGAGATAAATAATATGATAAATAATGAGAAAAACACTATAATTGCTTCTGATACAGACAGTTTTCACTTGTAAGATATACCATGAAAATGTGTTTAATTATAAATCCAACGTAATTTCCATGTTGCTAAAATGTGAGCAGTATTTGAATAGTGATTAGGTGTTTTTATTTACTAAACAAAATAAAAAATATATATATATGCACTGTAGAACTGAACAATTGAGATTTTCAGGCAAACTACTTTCAAATCAGTTAAGATAGAGCTATTTGTTAGAAGCAT
>VWZP01004928.1:18143-38196 GCA_013396995.1 Dicaeum eximium | reverse complement strand
CACAAAATAAATGGGATTCCAAACTGACAAAATGCAGAACTGCATATAAAATGCCTTTTTTTTTTTTTTTAATTTGCTTTACTTAAAACTGCACCAATTTTTCACAGAAATACCAACAAAACTTGTCACCAAACTCAGGGACCGTCTCTTACATTCTTGACTGTTACGCATCAGTATTTTACTAAATTATGATTCCAGCATGAGTGCCCTTCTTCTCTTAACAGTAATGCCTGTCACTATTTTAGTCAAACAAATTTATAAAGAACCCCTACATTGGTAGGGTAGATTTATTAATTTGCTTAAGGCAAAGGCAGAGACTGCATTGATAGAATGTAGAATGACCTGCTCTAGGAGAGGAGCAGGTTCAAGTCCCTCTGAGGAACCTGGAGGTTCACAAGTCCTTGGAACCAGAAGAGATACATCACTCAGCAGGCAGAAGAACTTCATTTTAATGTTAAGGACGTGTAGGTTTCAATTCCTAGGGTAAAACAGGACTACCACAGCTGCGAAAGGAACGCCATGTTCCCATGATGGCAACAAATCTTCACACAGAGAATATTTAAGGACTATGTTTTCAGTAAGGAGTAAAATCAGCCACAGAATGAAGAACATCTATCTAGACTGGATTGACAGACATGCACATCAATTTTGTAGCTGGATACAAATTTTAAAAGGTGAAAATTAAATACATCAATCAGTAAATTTTTAAAATATTTTGCACATTTTATTTAATAATTTCTAAAGGTTAATTGAAACTTGAAACCTAGCACAAAAACAGATTGTGGGCAACCTGTTATCTGGACAGCCTGATCTCCACTTTTCTGCTGTAACATAGAAAGATTTAGCCAGACACTAAGAAATGGAATTCTTTATAGTTCCCAGCTTTGTGACGCATTTAAGGCAAGTGCAGCTCATGCAGTTTTGTCACCTTAAATCCACAGGGTTAGATCAATAGTCAGCAACAGGTGCATAGCAAGAAGGAAAAAACTGAGAACAAAACCAAAAGAATTCGAAGCTGAAGTAAAATATACAGACATAAAGCCTTAAACACAATTTAATCCCTAGAAAATTAATCAAATCCCACTAAAAGGAGAATGGGCCATCTCCAGCATCCTTGGGGACAAAGGAAATAAGAATTCTGTGACTCTGCAGGTGGGACACATAAAGAGATACTCATCCATGAAATCTTTTGTTGGGACTCCACCATTGTCTCTGGATGCCTTTGAATCTTTGCTTCAAGTACTGGGTACAACCAGTGGGGATGAGAGGAAAGACAGGCCCACAAAACAAATTTTTTCACCATAAGCTTTATAAAAATCTGAACACAAGTAAGCATGTGCTCCTGCTCCTGGTTCCTGAAAGCTGTAACATACTGAAATAGAAGTGGAATCAGAGAGCCTAGAGGGCAGACGTGGAGAGAGAATATTTTGATGCTGTATCCTGGTGTGTATTTGGTGTGTATCCAGGAAAATTTATGTATAAAAAACCTCTATAAAGATTAGAGTCTGTATGTGTATGCATTGACATACACACATGCACACACTGCCACCACCATTGCAAAGATACGAAACTACTGGGCCCTTACCAACCCTCTAATACCCTCCACTATTTTTCCTCAGATTATTAATATGTACTAATATTAATATGAACTAAAATGTATTCCCACTCAGTTAGGTGAGAAAAGTTGCTACGTTGTGAACTTGCAGGTGAAAAGCTGTCTCCTACAGATCTTATATAAATGGCACTGTCTCCAAATCTGTAGTGGCACACAGCTCCACTAAATGGCATTTAACCTTTTCTTCAATTTATGAAGGATTACTCAGAAGAAAGAATGAGGCAGCTAAAGAGAAACATCCATTGCTCTGCAACATCTTAGTTAACTGTGTTTAACTGAGGTACTGAGCTTACCTCACTCTTGCTTTTAATTGTCATGGCTCAACTCAACTCAATCAATGATGTTACACTGAACCACACTATTTTATTATCTTCCATATTGGTATAAGACCCCGCTGTTTTTCAAAAAATTCAGCTGTACGAATAACTTTCTCTAATACTTCCTATATTCCAAAAAGTCTGTGAGCCATTTCAATCAAAAAGCACTGTATAATGTACTTAACATTCCATAGAAGATTATTATAAATGAATGTCTGACAAATTTTCGAATGAGCCAGCATCACTGAAGTTTGCAGTTGTCATAACTTTGCAAACATACAACCCTCACAGATTCAGTCAAATGAGATTCCTAATAAGCTGCATCATGACCCGAATTACATCTTGCAAAATTTATGCTAGTAGCTAAAAAGAAATTTCTTAGTTGGACAGCTGCTACCTAAATTATTAAAATTCCTGCTTTGAAAAGAAATTTATTAGTGAAAAAAGTATGAGACTGCATAAATGTACTGAACAATCATGCCAATAAAAAGACATAGAAGGAAAAGGACAAAGTAAGTTTTCATATCTCTGTCTAAAGGGGAAAAAAAATAGGTAAGTTCATAAAGTGATGCAGAGACTCAAGACATGTGTTCATCAAACTTTATCATGTGTTAAAGCAACATACACGCATTAACCCACATGGTTTTACACAGAAAGTCTGGCAGCTTTCTTGGTCTCTGTTTTATTTAATTTTATTGCAAAGAGTGCACAATGATGGTATTTTGGCTAGTTGTTCCCTTACAGACAGAATTACACATTTTCACATTCAACAGCAGAAGCTCATAAAAAACATCTTTCTCCTTTTCTTCCTGTGGCATCAGTACTGATAGTAAGGACTCTTTGAACAATATTAAGAAAACCAGTGTGTAGGCTTTTGTCAGTCAACACCCTTGGGGTAACATCTCTCCTATCCTAAAAATCACCTTTATTTTTTCAGTATACTCACATAGCATGTGGAAATCTTTTAAAGTTGAGTTGGTTCCCTGAATCAACTGAACCTATCTGTGTTGTGAACCTCTTTTCTTAGAAGTTCTAAAGAGCAAAACAAATTAAAAACTCCCTACAATTAAAAATTATGGATGAAAATCATCGTACTTTAAAATAGGATTGTTAAAAGGGAATTAACTGTAGGAACTATGAAGGGGGGGAAAAAAGAAAATAGAGAAATGAATATATCAATTAACAGGTAGCACCATTAGAAATCACTGTGCAGTAGTTCTCTGTAGAAAAGTCTGAGAGCCCAGCACTCTCATTCCCACTGAACTGAGGCTTCTGTTATACAGTAAGTTAATCACTTAGGGAGACCAGCAAAATGCTTCCTTTCTCTCTTAGAGACATTGCATTCAATTTTTCTGTGGTGTAGAAAAGTCTCAGTTAAACACAGTTCCCTACTGTCAAAGCCAAGCAAGCTCTTAGAAAGTGAGATAATGAGTTGGAATTTCTTTACGCCAAGGACCAAAGCCACATCTTGAATAAGCTCTCTAAGCTTTAAGTTGTTGTGTGAGACTCTTCAGCTGTGTTTTCTTAATAAAACAGCAGCTTGCCTATATTTTACATTGTGTCTAACGCCTGAGAACTGCTTTGTGAATTGGTACTGAACGAGCTGCTCAGAATAGCTTAACACGTGGGGAAACATAAAGACTTCCAATCCTATTTGGCAGTAAGCATGGGCTAACACAATGATATAGCCAGTTTCTCTCAGATTACAGTGCTGCTTGGCATACAGAAAGGGAAAACTTTTGGCTCCTGGTAAAATTTAATGTATGAAGTACAGAAATAAAAATCATGTGATTGTAGTTTGAGAGTTGAGTGCATCCACTGGTTCCCTGCATCTGAGAACAGGCATTAAAATGCAGTCCTGAATGCAGCTGAAAACAGTCTCTGTGCCAACCCATTTGAAAACAGAGCATTCTCGGGTGCATCAGAATCTGCTCTACAGATCTGAAATAGAAAAGTCACGATGGTGCTGTGTGGTAGAGGAGGGTAAGGCTCGGGGCGGGGCTACAAATAAAAGAAAAAATGGCAGAAGAGCAATAAGAGTGGCACCTATGCTACTGTCCACCATACGCTTGTATGCACTCTCTCAGGATGCTTACTTCAGGAGACAAAGCCTTGATAAATTATTGGGGTGGAAAGGAAACACCACTTTCACCTAGCTCATAAAAGGCACAAAAAATCTGTATAAAAATTTAGTAAATGCTAACGAAGCTAAAACCACTGGAGAAGCAGGCTTTTAAGATGGTATTTTCTGCCCTATGTCTCACCTAAGAATTCATGTAAGGACTGGGCGGAGACAGAAAATATGTATGATTTATGGGGCTAGATTGCCAGATGCATGTATCTCAGTCTTCTCTCTTATGAGTTTTTCCTTAGGAAAGGAAGAGCTTGCATGCAACTCTGCTGCAACACTGCAATGGTTTTTCCTCTACCGTTTCTGTGGAATCTAGCATTTTCCTCAGCATAGTTTACATGGAACTCTTCAGTGCAACAAAGGCTTCTTGCCCTTATGGTCAGCAATGCTCCCATCTGTTCTTTAAGCAAATATACTCAGTCTTTTTCTAGCCACTCTTAAGTGGCTGGAGACAGATGTTGCAAGATTCTTCATCTTGCCATGAGCAGCAGCTACTGAGGAGATGGAGAAACATCTACTGAGGGCACAAAAGCTTCTTCAGCTAAAAGCCGGAATTAAATTCTATCAGGCAGAATACAAACAAAAGCTACTCTGGTACCAAGACAAGGCCAGCAACAACACTGACTGACACATGAAGTCTCCTTCTTCGTTCCCTGTCTGCATGTTTAAGCCAAAGAGTATTAAAATTTAGCCAAGAACAACTATGCATATCCAGGACATGAACAGCTTTTCATGCACACTCCTTCAATTGCTAGTTAGTGCCCTTTTCAGCACTGGAATACAAGACTCAGAGTCATAGGGTCAAATTTGACTTTTACACTGGTTTTACAGCTGCTGCTTTCACAATAATCAGAGACTTAAAAAGTAGAATAGGCAAAACCTTTCTCTGACAAGAAGGGAGCCTTCTGGGTCTGCTTGAGATAATAAAAAACTACTATTTAAATTTCTGAGCATCAGTACTGTTTTTTAGTGCTTTATTTTAGATTTTATGTGCCTGAGCCCTAAGATAGTACAATTACTCATGTTTATCATGCAGAGTAATAGAATATTTAACTATTGCTAAAATTATAGTTCTTACATCACTAGAAGAATTAAACCCAAAGAAAAACAAAATCTTCCATAAGATTTCTTTGAAAACTTATGCTTTTTTTGCATCTTATGGACTTTCAAAATCTTTGGGAAAACATTTCAAGTACACGGCTCTGATTTTAAATTATTTTACGGTATCCACCCTGAAACATTTCTTCCTCACCAGTGCAGTGCAACAAAACTCCTTCAAAGTATAAAAGAAAGGTTTTTGATAATTAAAAAAAAAAAAAATCCTTCACTTATGAAGGAAAAGCAATAATAAAATTCTAAATTATAGGTCAAAAAGCCTCAGCTGAGATTGCAGCTTTCTATAGCCAAGTAGAATGGTTCTTCAACATGAAGAAACAATGAATGAATGAATGCCCACAGAGATATGACTCTGATCATGGCATAGGAAAACTATTGCAAACTTAATAAGGAAGAAAAAGTCAGATACAGCTAGTATTTACAATTTACTGGCTAGTATTGTAAAGTATTTACAAAGAAAGTATTTACAATTGGTGAACAAACACAGTTATTTTGGTAGCCCACACAATTTCTGTAGGCAGTAATCACTTTGCAACCACCTCACCTCTGGGTATGCCCCGAGCACTTACACTCTAATCAGGATTAGGCTGGGTCAGGCACTTAGAAGTGAATTTGGCAGAGCACAGCACCTGGATGCTGCTGGCTGATTGTAGCTAATTCCTCTATTAAGAAACAATACTGCACAGGGTGGTTGAAGAGCTGTAATAATCCAGGTGATAAATTGCAAACAACTACGGGAAGCACCTGAGGTCATTGAAAAATTCTGCAGCACTTATACAACAGAGATGCTCAGGCTTCTGGCCTTCACAAATTTCCACATGAAATAAATTAACCTTAATGAGCACCACTGCTAGTAATATCAGCAGGGGCTAAGGATTGTTTGTAGAGCAGCTGCCCAAAGCTTGCCCTCACTTCAAAGGCATGACAGTGCATGACACAGTAGAATTTTTCCTCAGTGCAAATCTTTTACTTTATCCAAATTTGCATTCAATATTTTTATTCATCAAATATATGTAAATTTATATTAATATAATTCCATTAGCTGTTGTTTGATGGTCACATCTTTCCACAGTAATTCCCTCCTTGAAAATGTTCTTTCTCTGGATTATCCAACCAATTTGCCATTCTCTCAGATTTATAACATAGTCCCTCTCCTATATAGCTATATCTAAATCAGCCTCAGCCTCTAAATGCAATGCCTTTTATCTTCTTTTCTGCTACAACTACATTCTGACTGCACAAAGACTCTTGGCAGCACAAAGAGAAATCCACTGGCCTTGAGATTCATGAAATAATACTGGTTGCAAGCTTTTTTAAAAAGAGCTTTTTAATCAGATGCTGCTATTATTCCCTGAATGATACAGGGTTTTATTTTGGAAGTGATGTGGCTGTAAATGCAATTTGGATATTTTACAGAACAATGTTTCAAGGGCAGCTATACCTAAATTTCCCACTATTAGAACGCAGATACCAGTTACCACTTAAAAATATACAGGAAAGATGTTACTGAACTTTGTGAACACTAAAAATCCAGCTCTAAATCACCACTTTAAATCACTTGCAACTTTGGAATAGAGGCTTTCTATACATCATGCAAATATCTTTACAGAGCTGAACACAAAAGGGGATACTGAACACAGTGAGATAGATTAAAAGGGAAGAGTAACAGATTACTGCCTTGGTAGGAAAGTAGCCAAATTAAACTACTCTGAATGGTGTTAGTTTATCATACAAAGACATTTAATTTATTTCATTATTCTCTGTGGGCAGCTATAGCACTGCAAGACCCTAGCACATCAAGGAGATGAGCAGAGTGGACAAAGGACTCCTTCAGAGTGCAATATTTAATGAAACTTAAATTAGGTCTCAAAGGAGCAATAGAATATATATAAAATATAGCACTGACACTGAGCCATTCTGTTCACATGCATGTTTTAAAGTAATTGTCATCAAATTCACAGATGGCCTCAGAAGATTTAAATGCATTTTTAATACAACTTCCATACATATAACTTTTTTTAAAATTCATATATCATTATAATTTCTTAACGTGATGCACAGGACAGAAGGGTAAGGAAAAGTCTACAGCTAAGACTGAACACCTCCTTAAGGAATAAAGAAAATAGTTTTGTTGTAGCCTTTCACCTCATTGTTAGCAATGAAGTGAAAGGCTACAACATTTCTGCTTCTGCTTGCCTCTGTGAATTTATATATGTCAAAAAAAGTTAAGAGAGTATGCATTAATATTTTAAACACTGCAAAATAATGGGAAATATTATTGCCTAATACATATTTTATATAGTTATGTTTCTATGTATTTATGTCAGGAAAGAAACAAACAATACTGGACAAAACACCCAAACCCCAAATCTAAACCTGAATACAACCCATTCTCTAATAAAAAAACTTACCTGTATAAAAATTACTCGCATAAAAACACTAGTTCAGTGTAGAACAAAATAGTACGCAGAATTATAAGCAAAACATTTTAAACAGGAAGAATTGACCTGCATTCATGAATTTGCTGTTAGCCAAGTAAAAATAAAAAGGATTGTTTCCCTTTTTTCAGGTTACTATGCAAAGATATAGGTACTTAAAACCTGGAATCAAAAAGCATGAAAAAAACACCATGATTTTGAAATTCACAGTTTTGAAAATGATCAGTATACAACCAAAATTATTTTGAAGCAAAGAACTGAAATTATAAAACAAAGAGACAACAAGATGGCATAGTTCTGGGTTCTGGTTTTTTTGGTATATTGTACCAATTTTGTTGTATAATGCACTCTCTTCCAAATCCAGTGAAGCCACATTCACCCACACCTTTCAGAAGAAAGACTCAACATTGCAAGACACTGAAACCTGNAAAAAAAAAAAAACGAAAAAGAAATAATCCCTATCCTAGTCCAGAAGGTGATTAAGAGAATTGAAGACAAAATTTGGGAGTAAGAAGTGAGATCTGGATCTTCAAGATTTGACTGCTTATCGGACACAAAGCAGTACACCAGAAATAAAACAGGCCTTAACCAAAAGTAGAGTAAGGTAAAAGCTCATCACTCAAGTGTAGTATGACCTCTCCCAGCACTTCAGAGATGCTGTACTGTGTCAGGCAATTCCAAACTCTGTGTTTTCCACCAACCGTCAGCTTTAAGAGTTTTGGCTGAACGTGCCTGTGGTACCAAGCCACTAACCGTTAGAACTAGTTCCATAGACAAATCCAGACAGGTTGCTCAAACAGTTATAGCCCAAAGGATATTTACTTCTCCAGTAAGTCTCGGTATATGTAACTTCCTGTGGACAAGGATCACACAAGTCATGAAGGAATGCCTGCAAGCCATAATGTGGGGGACACTGTAGTGAGTATTACTTTTTGCACTGTCTCACTAAAGGCCTTTCCTAAATTTGGACTTTGTTCTCAAAACCAAACTCACAATAACCAGATTTGGCAAATGGTTAAATGAAATACTTGCAGCTTGACTGAATCAAGGGATTATTTACTGCAGTCCATGTGGAAGCAACAATGTGATGCAATACTCCAAATCTTTTCTCTGGCTTTTGATACTAATTTGAATTCTACTGAAACGCTTTCCCCCCTCTGTAATCTGCAGGTTTGTTTTGTAACTTATCTGTCAAGATATATACAAAAGTAAAGAATCTTTCATAAAAGCTTCTAGAGAACTTAGTACTCCCGCAAAAAAGTCCATTTAATGCAAGTGTCACAGGAGTTTAGTTAAAAAGAATTGCATATCCTATTAATCAAGTCCAGGATCTCTTCTCTTTTGTATGTGCCAACACCTGCAACTTTTGAAAAGGATTCCTGACATAGTTACACATTTCCAGCATTCTGTCTTTAAGAGAGTCCTGTCTTGTCCTATTTTGACAGACTCTTTTCATCATTTGGGTATTCATACTTTATGGAAACTGCTATTAAAGCAAGAATCCTGATGGTATTATAGATACTAGCTAGTATCTATATAGATATTATTCCATATTATCTATATAGGTATTATAGATACTAGCTAGTATCTATTGAAAATTTGGCTAGTATTCTTGAGAATTCTGAAGTTTATAAAACAAACACCACAACCAGACATCACCACCCACACTTTTTCATTAAGGAGATACTGACTGCTCTGTGCCAAATTGTTTTTCCATTTTGAGAACACAGGTTTTTCTACTTGAAGCTGCAGATCCACATACTTAACAAGCACTAGAAGCATTTATGATTAGAAGGTTATGTTGACATTATGTGAAGAAATGGCTCTTTTCAGTAGTTATATTCTCAAAGACACTTTCAGAAAATGACGGAATTTCACCTTTTCACATTAGTTTCAACTTGAACCGAAACTTTTGAAACTTTAAGAAATCAATCTCAAACCTGAAGACATGAGACAGCCTTTGACTGACATAAAAAATAAGGAAACATTACAAAACCAAGCTCTGCCTCAGTTTTTTAAAAGCGTTTCTTTCAACCCGCAAATTATCCAGCAAAACAAATTTACCAGCAAACTTTTCTAGGTCTGAACAGTAACTAATTTCCTTCCAAACAGTAGACAATTAAGAAGGCACAGTAATAAAAACCCCAAGTTCTTCAGGCTTTGAGAAGGCACGGTGCAACGATCTGAAGGGCACTTCACCTATAATTTCAAAAGCAGTCCGTTAAAAATTCACACTTCAGACAATCATTTGGTGTATCATAAGTTTATTTAGTAGCTGCAGTTTTGTGTGAAAATGTGAAATTCAAATCAGTATTCATGTGAGGGTGAGCAAAGGCCATCATTAAAAATACAAATAGTGTTCTGCAGTAAGTGTCCAGGGCAATTCACAGTTCAAATGATCACCAACTTTTACTGGAGCACTGACAACAGCTTTCAAGCTTCCTCCACTCCTCTTCCTAACATATACCAACTGTTAAGAACTAGTCAGTCTCCATGGCTCTTGAAGCCTACATGACGGTCGCTAACTCAAGAGAAAAAAGGTGATCCACAGCTCCAGAGGAAGCACAGTTCAATGCTGCGGGATGACAGGAGATCAAGTGTTCTGTTCACTGCGGTTCTTTTCTCCAGAACAGCCACTTTGAGAGATTCCTCTCGTGCTCCAAGCCTCAGCTTTCCACGTGAACCTGGATATACATCTGGGAAAAGGATTAACACACCTGAACTCCTCCCCCACCCTCTCCGTGGGAAGGGCCCGTTTCGACCGCGGGAGCTGAGGAGGAGCCCGGGCCGCACGGGGCCCACAGCGGCGGCAGGGAGGGCGTCACCGCCCCTGCCCCGCGCCAGCGGGGAGGGCTCGCAGCGCCGCCGGGCGCCGCCCCTCCACCGGGGCCGCCTACACGGCCGGCACCAGGCTCTTCTTATCCAGCTGCTGCTCTTCCTCCTCCAGCAGCAGCTCCTCCAGCTCCCCTTCCTCGGCTGCCGAGGCCTCGGGCCCGCCGGCGGCCCGGCAGCGCCGCAGGTGCCGCAAGGCCCGGCGGTGCTTCTCCTGCAGCCGCCCCAGCTGGGCGCGCAGGGCCTCCGCCTCCTCGCCCGGCTCGGCGGGGGGCTTGTCGGGGCCGGGCCCCAGCAGGGCCTGTCGGAAGAGGCAGCGGTTCTCGCGGCGCAGGCGGCGATTCTCCAGCCGCAGCCGCGCGTTCTCCTGGCGCAGCCGCGCGTTGTGCCACTCGCGCTCCTCCCGCTGCCGCAGCGCCTCGCTGTGGCTGGCCGCCAAGTCCGCGTACCGCTCGGCCAGCTGCTGCGGCGAGCCCCGCGACTCGCCNCCTGGCCTGAAGGGGCCTCAGGCCGGGGCGCTGCTCCCGGCGCTGCGGGGCGGCTACGGCCGCGTGCAGCAGGTCTTTGAACGCTGCCGGGCCTGGACAGCCACAGCTTCTCCAAACAACCTGGGCTAGTGCTTCGAGTAAAGAGTTTCTTGCTTAGGTCTGGGATAAACCTGCCTTCTTGCAGTCTAAGGCCATTTCCCCTTGCCCTGTCACTACGTGCCCTTGTAAGGCCTCTTTGGAGGGTGCTGTAAGGTTTGCTTCGACCTTTTTCCTGTCCAGGCTGAACAACCCCAACTCTCTCAGTCTGAGAGAGGTACTGCAGCCGTGGCATTAACCTGGTGGCCCTCCTGCTGTTGTTACAGCAGCTCAAGGTCATTCTTGTGTTGGGGACCCTGGAAGTCTGGACAGAAAGGCTTGGGCTGCTGTGGAACAGGACAGCCCAGGCTATTCCCTGCCCACCAAGGAGAGGTTTAATGTGTCAGATGTGGTTGCATAATCCTCCAGTGTTCACGTGGGCCTTCTTACCGTTAGTTAAAGCAGTGGCTGCAGCACAAGGAAAGGTAATGTTGGGTCAGCAGCACTTGTTAAATGAAGACCTGGTCATACAAATGTTGCTCACTCTATCCCGGTGTTGCTGGGTTGTTGGGATTTAAGGAGTAAGAAGGTAGACTAGAAGAATGCATAATACGAGTTCTGACAGGTCATAGAAGACTTGGCTTAAAGTGACAAGGTTGTTTGGTATAAACTTATATGTAAGCCATTTTCAGTAGAGGAGAAATAGGATGTGAGAACTCTATATTGATGGCATTTTGCAATGTGTGATGAAGTCAGTTAATCCTCTGAAAGTCCTTTCAATTCTCTTTGTCACCCATTACATAACCAAACATGTTGGTATCTGCAGATAAGCAGTCATTTTGGGACTACCTTGATGGTAATACATTACACTACATATCACTCTGGGATTCTGTGTGTATTTTACTCTTCAGGTTGTAAACTGTGATCACAACCGTGCTTTTCTTTAGGGTACAATGTTTGGTTAATTACCAGTTGAGTCCTGAGTATGGAACCTGAATTTGAAGTTGGACAAACAAAGCGTGACAGCAATTATAGTAATTATTCTCAGAACCTTTTCAGCTCTAAATGATAGCTATTTATTTAAAACATTTAGAAAAGAAACAGCAAAGCACTGCAGAACAGCAATAATCTTAGTTTTACTGTACTTTTGCTGTGACTGCTAATCAACAGAAATTAAGAAGTATTTCCTGTACTAAGCCATTTTCCAAGGAGAGATTGACAAGGGCGTTACAGAAGTTCTGCATGATATGTGACGGAACCATTTTGCATTAAAAGAAACACGTTAATACCTGTTTATGACTCACTGCTTAATGTTGCTGCTTTGTAGATTTATGGATATACCCACTCATAAAACTTCAGTTTGAACTATAAGCTGAATCCAAAATAGCAGTAAAACTCTTCCATGTGTGTGGAAGTGGACCAGGGCTTTGCACTCCAGAAAAATAGTGGAGAGGGTAACAGCTTGAGCTTTTGATGACCAGTAAATTAAATTACAGTCATCATTAATGGCACCTCTGCTTTGATGGGTCTTCCTCAAGTCTTTCAGGGAATGTTGTATCATAGGTCTCAGTTTTGTTTATTCATCTGTTTTAGTTTTTTCATGTGCCTTTATTTTATGCTGGAATTCATATATACCTGCATAAGGATTGATAGTCTGTATTCTTAGAAAAATTAGATGGCATATCAGAGGAGTATTTACTGACTTTCAGATTCGCTGGACAATGTTTAAGCACCAATTTGATGTTTGTTGGTTAAAGACTGCCGCAGTGGCGGCGGTGGGGTAAGGGTGCTGTGACCTTTCTGAAGAGTGTCCTGGGAAGGACAGCTCAGGGGCACAGGCACATCCTTCTTCCAGCCCAGCGTGCGATGTTCGTTCGGCTTCAGCTTTCTTCCTCAGGGCCACACGGAAAAAGGGACAAGAGCTCTGTATGGCATTCCACAGTGTAATGGCGTATATTAAAAGCAGGTCCCTCTGCAGAGCGGGCCAGGAACAGAAGGTCCAGGGAACGAGGGAAAAACAGGGGATTAAATAGGGAAAGTGAGGGGCAGGACAAAACTTGGGAACCAATGGGGTAAGGGCTCAGGGACGGAGCACGAGGGGGAGGACCAATGGGTAAAATGGGATCAACATAAGGTCGCAACGGCCTCTGGGGGTGATATTTGCTCACCCTAACCAGAAGTCAGTGGTTCAGGGGTTGGCCCTCCAGGGGAGTAGAGTGAGCCTTTCTCAGGACAGACCTCTGGCCCTCACAAAAGACAATGAGAGAAAAGTCATTTGGACTGAGGAAAGATGGTAAGTTAACATAGAAGAACATTCATTGTGAGATAGGATGACACTAGAAAGCATGAAGGGGGTGCTGCAGCCCTCTGTGTCCTTTCCAGCTAGCTCCACACCTCGGTGGGCTGCAGCACAGAGTGGGCCACCCTCTAAGGTAGAGCAGCCCAGAGGGTGGCTTCAGAGCCAGTGCTCTGCAGAGGTGGGCAAAGCCAAAGCAGCATAGGCAAAAGCAAAGGACCAGGGAGACGTCTTTGCTGAGTCCAAAAGGTGAGGTTTATTAACTGGGAGATGGGTTAGGGAAGGAGGCAACAAAGAAGCCAAGAACAAAGGTTGCACTAGCTTAAATACTGAAAGGGTGTGACATTCTTTAACCAATAAGGTGAAGGGTAAGGAGGAGTAAGAGGAGAAATGACATAAGGCACTTGCCAATGGGGAGAGGGTAGGGAGGGGGAAGGCTTGAACTAACCAGTTGGATACAGACATTTCTATAACAGATAAGGAACTTTCTGGAGGAGTAGAAATGGTTTCAGGTGATGGATAACTGAGATGGGTGAGGTTTATATTGACTGACAGAGAACTCTCTGGACTAAGAGGAGGAGGTTTTCCTGATAAGGAATAGGGTAGGGGAGGGTACAGTTTATTTCTGGAACAGACCAAACATGGGGAAAATCTTAACACAGGAATGAACTATCATTGATACACCACTACAAGGAGGAAAGTGAAAATGGAGAAGTAACCAGAGAAGTTGAGACTAATTGTACAGCTTTCAGTGATTTTTTGCTCACTGAATGCTTGTAAAGGACAAAATATTTCAAACAGCAATACAGTAATGGCATTATTCTATTCCTTTTTATTAAAGCTGTGTGTTTACTTAATGGACTCTGTAGATCAGACAAAGCGATAGTGCTTGTGGACTATGAGCTGGCATTAATTTTGAACCCTGGCCAACCTGCAGAGGAAAATTACTCTAGAAGAACACCTCACAAGGAAAATAAAAACTCTGTGCCTATCATTCGCTTACAATTGAATCCATAATTTGAAGTGAAGGGAATTCAACAACACTGCTGTTTGTATAAATATTTAGGGGTATGTTCTCTTATGGCTTCAGTGGAAGATGTACCAAAACGCCCGAATTGAGTTTAGTTAAATTTTTGGTGCCTTTTTTTTCCCTTTTAAGTTACAGAGTAATAGAATGGTTTAGGTTGAGAAGGATCTTTAAAGGTCATCTAGTCCAAATCCCTGCAATATGAAGGGACAACTTGTTCCATGTTAGGCTGCTCAGACCCCTGCCCAACCTGACCTTGAATGATTCCAGGCGTGAGGCATCCACCAGCTCTCCAGGCAACCTGTTTCAGTGTGTCACCACTATTGCTGTTAAAAATTGCTTTCCTGTATCTGGTCTGAATTTACCCTCTTAAAACAATTACTCTTTGTCCTATCACTATAGACTCTACTAAAAAGTTTGTCCCCATCTTTCTTTTGTGTCATGATTTTAAAGAGTTAAGATTTTAGCTGAGGATTAGAACCAGTTTATATTGAAGTTAGCTATATCAACGATGGGTTAATGATTATTAGATGATTAAACTAAAGCTAATTGTTATATTATGAGCTTATTTGTAGAAGGAAGAGGAGCAAGTGACATTATAGGAACATACTGAAACCTGTAGAACAATGGCCAGCACCTGGACTTTATGTTAATCCATCATGAAGCAGGGGACTTCGACCATGCCTGATGAAGACCTTACTGACTGTTGGAGAAGATGAAATAGGAAAGTGCGGCGGTGCCCGGTGTCGGGGGAGATAGTGCGAGTTGACACCGCCGGCAGTTGNTGGACCCCGCCGGCAGTTGGTGTTGTTGTGGCCTCTCTGTCCCCGGGCGTCCCCAGAGACAGGAGCCTTGCTTCCCGAAAAGCAGCCCACGATCGCCGAGCGAATGAAAAGGAGTTCGCAATCTGTTGTTTGTGATCAGGTTTTATTGCACCCAATCGGGGACAACAGACTGCTGCGAGGACCACCTGCACACCAGCGAGCTGAGTGGCAAAATGGCCCCCGAGCGCTGTCGCTCCGGGGTTAAGTATCATGCCGACTAGCCAATAGAATCAAGGAGCATGGGAGGGAATACACAAGTGGACCAATAATAAAACAATCTCAGGGAATTGACGTATACAATAACAAATCATCTAACTAACATAAAAGAACTATCTAGAACATGGGAGTGGGATACGAATGACGGACACACTGTCTCCGGGAGACAGTGGGCGTTCCCCGGTGTGGACTAAACCATGTGGCTGTCCCAGGGGCGGGAAGACTCCCCCTGGGATGCCACAGGAAAGCCTTATAATTGTGACTGTTTAGACTTTGAGAATATGAAACATATAAGTGAAATAGAATTGAAGTCAGGTTTCGATGTCTCAGATGCTCAGTTACTGAACAACTAGAAAACAATAGCATGGCCAGCAGAAGGTAATCCCCTCTTGATTAAACAATGCTCTCTTCCTTACCAAGAGTCCAAGGGTCAGAGCAGACCCTACCCACTTGGTAAGAGGGGTCCAAAGAGTAGTTTTTAGGGTTTAAAATATAACACAGTATGGTAATGTAATGATTCTTATAGGCTGTATGTAAATGCTATAGGATTTGTATCTTGTACTAGACTGGTTAGTGTAAATTAGAATATTAAGTATAGAAGATTTAATGCATTGTAATGGGAACTTCACTGTCTTATTCCTGCTCTTATTCCTCTCTTACTCTCTTGTTCTCTCTCTTCTCAGTCCTGCTCTGAGCTGCATCTGGCAGCTCTTAGCAGGGCCCCTATACCCACACCCTAAGCAATAAACTGCACGCTCCGAGACTAGCCTGGACTCCAGAGATCTCTCGTCTTGGTTTGTCCCATCACTGTCCATTTCCATACCCACACCTGACTTCATCCCTTAAGACCACTGACCCAATTCAAGACCACCAACCCAATTCAGGAGAAGAACTGTGCACACAGGAAGGACTAATAACCTCATTTTAATACAGAGTGAGGATGCGAGGTGCTGGGGTTATGCATATGTATTGTATGTAAGATTTTGGGAAATAAATAGAGGGCAAAGAACCTTGTACAGTGCGGTCACGCATTTTGGAGACGACTCCTGTGCCGTCCACCCATGCCAATAAATACATACTGCTTTCTAACTTTAATTAGTTAGAGAGTTTCTGTCTGTGAACTTCAGTTTTTAACAACTCACTCTAACCCCTTGTTAAGTATTTGAAGTCCAAAATAAAGTCTCCCTGGAGCCTTCTTTTCCAGGCTGCACAACTTCACCTCTCTCAGCCTTTCCTCACAGAAGATGTGATTCAGCCCTCTGATCATTGTTGTGGCCCTCCTCTAGGTTCACACCAAAAGGTCCATGTTTGTCTTGTGCCAAGGACCCCAGAGCTGGATGCAGTACTTGAGATGGGGTCTCACCAGACCAGAGTAGAAGGACAGAGTCACCTCCCTTGGCTGACTGGCCACAGTTCTTTTGAAACAGCCCAGGATACGTTTGGCTTTCTAGACTGCAAGAAGACATTGCTGGCTGATGTCCAGTTTTCCATTCAGCAGTATCCCCAAGCCCTTCTTGGCAGGAATGCTCTTAATCCCTTCATCCTCTGGCCTGTATTGATACTGAGGGTTGCTCTGACCCAGAGGCAGGACCTTATTGAACCTTATGACATGTTTAACATGAGGAGTGAACCTGTGAGCTCACTCCTTCATTTTATGCAGCTCCCCCTGGATGGCATCTCAAACCTATACCTTGGCTCTTGATGTCATCTCCAAATTTGAGGGTGCACTCAATTCCACTGTCCATGTAAGTGATGAAGACATCAAATAATACTGACACCGATACAGACCCCTGAGGGACACCACTTATCACAGGTCTCCATCCAGCCACTGAGCTGTTCAACACTACTCCCTGAATGCAGCCATCCAGGCAATTCCTTACTCACCAGACAGTCCCCTCATAAAATCTTCCCTCTAACTTAGAGACAGATGTTATAGAGGAATATATCAAAGGCTTTACAGAAGTCCAGATAAATTACATATGTAGCCCTTCCCTTGTCCACTGATAAAATCACTTCATCACTGAAAGGCCACTTGGTTGGTCAAGCAGGAGTTGCACTTGGTGCAGCCATGCTGACTGTCTCGAATAACATCCCTGTTATAGTTCAATAGCTCAATAGTCCCCAAGTTTATCTTTTCAATGCATGACAGCTCCCTGGAATGCCATCCCAGCCTTTGAGAAGTAGAATAAAAGGTAAGAGAATGTCCCATCAAATCTCTTTTCCACTTCATACATTACCCTGAAGTGTGTGTAAGTATACTTCATATAGGTTTTCCTGAAATGAAGTAGATAATTTTGCTCTGATGCAGTCAGGTCAGTATGGCTTTCAGGCTTGAACTTGATTCAAAGTTGAAACTCTGAAAAGCCCTCAGGATTATGACACAGATGTTTTGTGTAGTCCTGAAGATAAAGGAGTCACTGTGTACATGTGAAGTAGTGTCATTCAAGAGAGAGCAACCAACAAATTTAAAAATTAATATAGGAAGCATTAGCTTTTAAACTGAGGTTGTAAGTGCCTTCAAAATAGCACAGTTCAATGATGTCACCTTTTCAGTCGCAAGGCCCGATCAAGCTCACTTAATGTGTTTATTTAGTTGTCAATATTTGTAAGAATCAAAGTGTACATTAGCAAACATAAAGTTTCTAGCTGACAGGCTCTGAACTTTACAAGCGGAAGTAAGAATTACTTAGTGAATACATTTCCTTGTGTCTCAGCCTGAAAAATAGTCTGGAAGACCATTACTGGGAAAGAATGTCAAGTTTCATTAGGTTGCATCTTGTGTCAAGATTTCTCTGATGGCATGTGAAAGGTTAGCATGACTTGCATCACTGATTACATTTCAGTGGACAGAAAAGAGCAAATTATTAGGGTTGGGACCTGTTGAAAATGAATAGGATGAAACAGCTGCAGAGGAACAAAAAGAGATCCTCCCCTGAGTTCTCCCTACATGGTGTTGTTATGGATTAAGAAGGGCAGTTACTCACCTGTTGTAAAGTTGCAGCAGTCTAGAGCAGAGTTGTTAAGTTAATTGTTTATCCTTACTAAGCATTAGAGTTACACATATTCGTTAAATTAATCGTTATGGAAATTGATTACCTTGTTCAATTCTCTTGTTCCTCCCTATCACCCCTCCTCCATTGCGTTGTGTGAATCCCGCTGGTGCTCCCCGACACAACCTCTCGCGAGACCCTGGCTGTACCCATAAGTACTTGCACTGGAGCGCATACTAATGGACCCTTGGACACAGAACTTTAGCCACCCCTAAGAGACGAGCCAACACAAGAGTCATCATTCGAAGAGCACAGTCAGGTGGAGAAAAGCCCCAAAGAGCCAACCAGACCCCCATCATCTTCAGCCAGCCGTGATGTAAGCAGCCTCCGAGAGAAGTCACTCCCCTAGATGCATGAGCCACCAATGCCTTCCTGACTATGCCCACAAGGACGGAAGTCCCAGCTCTGGCCGGTGGCGAACAGATCGGCAGCATTCCTCCTCTACGCTGATGTTTGTCGGGAGCAGTGGCGGCACATGCGGCCCCTGGACCCCCCACCCCAAAGCTGATCTAATAAAGGAATCTAAAAGGAGAAGAAGTCTCCTTGCCCCTTCTTTTCAGCGTTATCCCTCCCTTTGTTCCATTTTCTTCTATGACAATCACTGTACTCCTATTCAATTCCCTTGTCAGTTCCTGTAAATCCAGCCCTTCCTTCTAGAGCCTTCTGTGTCAGTTATGTATTCCCTAGATCTCATTGGTTTGTATAAGTTGTTCCCCTACCTTGTAACTCCCCATTGGCTTGGACATTGTATTCCCTGCCTTATGCTCCTCCCTAAGTTCTTTCTCATTGGTTGTAAGTTGTATGCGCCCTCAGTTACCACCCCCATATACAGGTTCATGTGTTACATTGCTGTTTGTCTTCGTTCCCTGACCCTTTCAGGGTAATAAACATATGGAAACCACACCAGAGGCCTCTCCCCAGTCCTTTGCCTCTGCCCTCAGCACGCTAGGTAATCTTAAGTGACGTAGAGTGATGTGGCCTGCTCTTCGAGGGTGCAGGAGAAAACCCTCTCGGGCTAGCTCAGGGGTTTCTCCCCCTCCAGCTACCTCAAGAGTGGCCACTCCTGATCCTGGACACAATCCAACTCAGGTAGGAGTGCGTATCAGGAAACCTAATCCTGCCAGCGGGCAGAAATCTCAGGGAATGCCATTGTTATAGACAAAATCCCAGTTATGCCCCCCCCCCCCGAGTTAAACACCCCCCAGTTATTAAAATCCAGTTGCCTCACTGTCTGTTAAGTTAATAAATGTTCCAAGTTAATTGTTACCATTTATCCCCTTCCCCTCCCTCTCCACTTACCTGTATTCCCTCCATTGCGTCGCATTGAATCCTGCTGCTGCTCCCCAACATCTCGCCGCGCAAGATTGACAGCTTTACCCAGAAAGCTTTGCTGCTGCAGCATGCAAATAAGACCGGACTGACTACAGCTGCTGCCCCTAGCTGACCAACAAGCCAACAGACAGCAAAACCAAGTGGACCATCATGACAGGAAAGTCTCCTTCTACGCGAAAATACCATTAAGTAGAAAAAGACTCACCATAAGANTCCGAGGGACCAGCGGGCTGCCCCAGACCGGGAGGATCCAGCCTCAAGAGGACGACCACGCCAGCGAGGAGCACTGGAGTGGT
>VWZP01004928.1:0-17558 GCA_013396995.1 Dicaeum eximium | reverse complement strand
ATCAAATTTGTAATCTTTTCTTTTGGGGGACACGTTTCTCCGAACAATCTCGTGTGCCCACCCCAGCATGCCAATTTGGTTGTTTTTCTTTGTAATAAAAGTTGACACAAAATGAGGCATGGGAGGACCCCAGTAGATCTGATTCCTGGGGTTCCTCTGTGGCATGCGGAAACAGCCCTGTCCACTCGTCCCAAGTGTCCACGGGGTTCGGTCTCTTGCCCGCGTAAGGATACTTGTTGTCATGGAGCGGCATCCCCACCAGGCACGTTGAAAGCGGGTCCTCGACTCCACCCATGGCCAGGCAGAAGTTCTCTTGTCCCACAGCTCGAGCCAAAGTCACCCACACATTCTCCTTGGGTTGTGGAATGATCCAAGCAGAGCAGGTGGCACAGATGGTGGTGTAGAGCAGGATGGAAAACATGTTGCCACCGAACTGGGTCATCATGGGGCTCTCCCGTGGGCCGCCTGGGCGATGGAAACAAAATTTCACAGGTAAGTGGGAATGAAATGGGAACAACGGAAACAACGTGTCAACTCAATCCTCTCCTGAGACTCCCCCTTTTTTAATTATCAAATAAAAAGGAAAGTGGATTGGATAAAGGGTCAGTAGGTTGGGGAGGTGAGGGAGTGGGTAAAGGGAGAGGATAACCATTAGGGAAAATTTGAAGGAGGAAAACAAGAGAAGGTGCATCAGGTGGAAGTTTCCTTCTCCTCCTCTGCCAGGCTGCCGCGACCTGATCTTTCTGGTCAGCAGCCGGAGGAGTTTGCTGTGAAGTTGAATTTATTGGTAATTTGTCTTTGAATGGTCTTACATATTTAGCTGGTATCCACCTGGGCCCAGTAGGAGAGGATATGCAAGCATACCCTCTCCCCTAGGTTACCAGTGGATACGGTCCTTCAATGTTGTTCGTCTCTGGGTCCCTTATAAGGACTGGCGGTCTGGGTTCGAGCTTCATGGAAGTGTTGTTATAAAAATGACAAATGATGGGGGGATTCCTATCTTGAATAGAACAATTGAGAAAGTTAATCATAAACAGGGCTTTTAAAATTCTCTCGACAGGGGAAGCCTTTCAGACATCTTCCCTCTGCTGTTCAAGCACACATTTAACTTCCCTGTGAGTCTTTTCTATTATTGATTGTCCAGTTGGGTTGTGCGGTATTCCTGTATGATGCTCAATCCCCCATTGTTCCATGAATTCCTTGAAACTTTTGGATGTATACGCGGGTCCATTGTCAGTTTTTACTGACCTGGGGACGCCCAGAGTGGCGAAGGCTTGTAAAAAATGTCTCTTAAGATCTTTGGTTTTTTCTCCAGCGTGTACGGAGGCGTACACTGCCCCGGAGAAGGTATCCACAGAAACGTGGATATATCTCAGACGTCCAAAAGATGGGTAATGGGTCACATCAGTTTGCCATAATTCCAGACTTCCCAGCCCCCTGGGGTTTACTCCGGATGATATTGAGGGGAGTGCGCAGGTCTGGCAATTAGGGCATGTAGCCACTATCGACATCGCCTGCGCTTGCGTGAGCTTAAACATCCTCATGAGGGCTGGCGCGTTCTGATGATAGAACGCGTGACTGAGCTTTGCCTGCTGATAGATATCTGGTAGATTTGTGGTGGTAAATAAAGTGGCAAGAGCTAGTTGATCCGCTCTGCGGTTCCCCTCAATGATGGGACCGGGGAGGTCAGTGTGTGACCTTACATGCATCACAAAGTATGGTTGCTCTCGGTGGGAGAGGAGATAAACCAACTCCGAGAGCAACGAAAATAATTTTTTGTTTTCAATTTGTTTGAGGAGCGAATTTTCTGCCCTTTGCACTACACCGGCCACGTACGCACTGTTGGTAATCAAATTGAAGGCCTGATAAAATTTTTTGAAAGTGCGCACGACTGCTGCCAATTCGATGATTTGTGGAGAACCTTCAACAATGCAGACATCAGACTCCCACTCCTGAGTGTCCGGGTCCTTCCACACAATCACAGATTTTTGGGATCTGCCCGAACCATCGGTGTAAACATTGAGAGCCTTGAGTGGAACCTGGCTCCTCATGGTTCGAGGCATTAATTTGAAGGTCTCTGTAAACAGCTTGTGTCTAGGGTAGTGAATAGAGACCTGGCCGGGATAGGAATCCATTGCCAATTGGAAATTTTTATTAGTTTGCCAAATCGAATCCAATTCTGCCATCTTCCATGGCACATGGATGCATATAAAGTCACACCCCGCCATTGTCTGCAGGTGGAGCCTAGCTCGTGTGATGAGTGCAGAGACCTGTTCCACAGGTGTGGTGAGTGTTTTTCCTGGTGTGTAAGGTAAAAACACCCACTCTATTATTAGAAGAGAGTCCTTTTCAAAGTGGTCCCACTGAAAGATGGCCCCATAAAAATGCGGGCACTCACCCACCACTGCGAACCGAAACGGCAGCGCTGGGTCGCACCGGTGGACCTTCCGCGATGATATGGCGTTGGCGACCGTCTGCAACGCTGCCCTTGCTTCCGGTGTCAGGGTCCGCGGGGAGGTGAGGTCGTCACTTCCTTTCAGTAGGTCAAACAGTGGCTGGAGATCCGAGTTTGACAGTCCGAGAAACTGTCTGAGCCAATTGATCAATCTGCAGAGGCGCTGCATCTCATGAAGCGTCTTGGGATCGTCACGGATGGTGAGTGGCTGTGGTGTAACAGTCCTCTCGAGCAGCAGAAGGCCTAAATACTTGAAAGGCTTTGTTAATTGAATTTTGTCCGGAGCAATTGTGAATCCGGCCTGCTCGATCACAGAGATGGTCTTTTTGAGGACAACATCCAAATAAGATTGTGTCTTAGTGCAGATTAAAACATCATCCATATAATGGTAAATCACCACGTCAGGGAACATTTTTCGGATCGGTGTTAGGATCCGTGCCACGTAGCGCTGGCACAAGGTCAGGGAATTCTTCATCCCCTAGGGCAACACAAGCCACTGATAACGTTTGGCGGGACACTGGCGCTTTTGGGATGGCACTGAGAACGCGAAGCGAGGCATGTCTCGTGGATGGAGGGGGATGTTAAAGAAGCCAGTCGCCAATCCCGTGGTAACATGGAGGGCGAGGGCATGCCTGGTTGTAGGGAGCCCATGTCCTCCAGGACCTCATTGATTTTACGGAGGTCCTGTAGGAGCCTCCACCGATCCCTGCCTGGTTTTTTTATGACAAAGACCGGTGTGTTCCAAGGGCTAGTCCATGGTGCTAGATGGCCATCGGAAACTTGCTCCTCAATGAGGGCTTCGAGCGCGGTTAATTTATCAGATGGCAGGGGCCACTGATCCACCCACACAGGTTCGTCTGTCAGCCAATTCATAAGTGGGGTGACGCACTCTTCCTCAGTGGCCCCGACTAGAAATCCCGGCGAGGCCTGGGGATTTCCAGCCTGGTCCCCCATTGGGACAACAGGTCCCTACCCCAGAGCACAAGATGACTGTCTAAAACAAAAGGCCTGATGTTCCCGACCTGGCCCTCAGGTCCCTCCACCCGGAGCAAATGTTTGCTCCGGAGGGTTTTGGCGACTGTACCTCCAATTCCTGAGACGACGCCTTCGGGATGTTCAAGCTCCCACATCTCAGGCCATTCCGAACGCGGAATGATGGTAACGTCTGCGCCAGTGTCCGTGATGCCCGTTAGTTTGATGGAGGTTTGCTGGAGATGAAGAACACAGTCCATCTGGGGTTTGTCCATGCCGACCTTGTGTGTGAGATAAATTTCATAATATCCATCATCTGGATAATTTTGTCCACCCAGCGCATAAATCTGCGCAATTGGAGTGTCCTTAGGGAGAAAAAATGGAGGTAACGGACACCTCAGCGTTACCCAAAATTGTTCATGAGGTGAGATTTTAATCACCTCTGGCACGATGGAGAGTGCCTTTGGGGTGTAGTAAGAATCGTCGACAATTAAGAAGTGCGCCGGCTTTTCCCCCTCCCACATGAGGGCGCATGGGAACTGCCGCAACGTGTCATCCACAAAGTTGAAGGGGATGGCCGCGCGCAGGACATACCTCAATGACTGGTCGAGCTGGTTGGTTCGCCCGACATGCCGCTTCCCCTCGATGATTTCCCGAAACATTGGAATCTCACCTTCGGGAAGGTGGTCTCCCCGATGGATGGGAGACGGGGCCTGCCATTTCCTGTTATAGCGCGGGGCCCATTCGCGTTCTGCCTCCCGTTTCCCGAAGCCCTGTTGGAACTAGGAGAGTTGTTAGGGCGTGAGCGGCACTGGACAGCGGTATGCCCGGGACGACCACACCTGAAGCATGTGAGGCTGCCCTGCGCAAGCAGCACTTCCAACACACCTTTAGAGACAGCAAGAGCAATTGTGTGTTCAATGGAGCTGTCATCAGCACATGCCTGCACCATCTGCTGGAGAGTTGGCTCAGGGTCACTCGGTAGTGCATGTAACACCTTTTTAGTGTTTTCATTGGCGTTATGTTTCGCCATTTTCGGTAGGAGCTCCGCGCGAGCATCCAAATTGTCTATTTGCTTATCAATGGCCTCCCGGAGCCTGTCTACAAACTTGGTAAACGCCTCATCGGGACCCTGTGTAATGTTGGTGAAATGTTTGTGAGGTACCGTGTTATCTGGGGTTCGTAGAAGAGCTTCCTTAGCAGCGTCCGAGGCCTCCTTCAGCAGCTCGTGGGGCACCTGCACTTGGTCTTCATCCTTTTCAAAAGGTCCTTCTCCCACGAAGGCCTGCATCAGGAGCCCGCGATCCTCTTTGTTGTACTTCTTTGCGACCTGCCTAAGGAGCTTCTTCCAGATGGATTCCCAGAGTAACACCTCGGTAGGAGATAACAACAGTCCGATCATGTACCTCACGTCATAAGGAATCAGGGTATGGCCATTGAATGTAATTTCCAATAGATTCTTGAAATAGGGAGATTGCCTCCCATAGTCTTTTGAAGCTTTACAAAGCTCCTTCAGTTCAGTGAATGGAAAAGGCTCCCATTCAGGGTTGTTACCCTGCTGATCGTAAACAACTGGAGCCACAACAACGTCAATGTTCTTGGCAATCTCAGTCTCTCCCTCCTTGACCACTTGCCGTTTAAGCTCCTGCCAGTTAATTCGCGGTCTGTTGCGGTGTGGTTGGGCGGAAGGTATGACCGCATGCAGCCGCTGAAGGCATTCAGCTGCCGGAGGGGTCCGGTGACTTGGAACCCCTGTAAGAGACGGTCCGAAGATCCCTCATTTCTGCCTCACGATCATCGCCAAAGACAGAGACTGAGACCCTAAAATCTTAAAAGGACTTTGCACAGGAGTCCCGGCCTGGCTGANTTTACTTTCCTTTTTCTTTACCCTCTATCGCATACTAGTGCTGACGAGCACCAATAAAGTGTATTTTGCTGTGTTAAGTCCTTGATGTTGTCTACCTTTTGTACTGTGGGATCAAATAAAAGAACCTCATCACGAATCCCACCTTGCGGATCGTGACAACCCCGGAGGCCAAGATGGCCTCCTTCCGGCCAGGCCCACTTCCGGTTCCGGTACCGTGGGAACCGGAAGCAGCCTGCGGCTGGGGGGAGTGGCACGAGGAGGAGGATGACACACCCTCTGAGGCGGAGAAACAGAACAAGGAACAAGGGGAGGAGCAACAAGGGCGACAAGGGGCGGAACCCGACGAACCATCAATCGACGTAACAGGAAGGGAGGAACCTGACGAGGGGAGGGGACGCAACGAAGGGGTGGAACCCGAAGAAAGGGCGCGAGGAGCAAGGGACAAAGGAGAACAACCTCCATCTTGTGGAGGTGGCGACGGCACGTGGCTGGCGCCATTTTGCGAACCGTGACTGAACTTAGGAGCAGGGGACTTAGGAGCAAGGGAATAAGGAAAGGGGCTCGAGCCAGCCTGGCCAGCACTGTTTCGAGCAGGGGAAAGGGTAGAGGGATCCGGACTGGGAAGGGAGGATTGACACAACCGGGTAGAACTGGGGACCTCACTTCCCGAACTTTTCCCCTTTTTACTCAACTGAATCAAATTGTGAAACAAAAGATAAAACCTTCCCACCTTTCGATTTCCCTTAACCTGCTCTTGGTATAACACGACCCCAACTTCGTCCCAAAAGTCAGAAGAATTTAAATCATCCCTGGTCAAACCAGGAAAATGTTTATACAAAAACTGACCAAAAGAAATCAAATCACCCCTTCTGAACTTCACTTGCCCTCCCACCAGGGTAGCCTCAACTTGGAGAATGATACTCTGCTCCGCAGGGGAACTCTTAGAGAGTTTGCTCCCCACAGCGGCACCTGTCTGGGTAACAAAGACAAACTCACACAGATGATCCTCCAGACAGGGTCCTGTGGCGTCGACGGCGGCTCCTCCTGGGATCTCTCTGGATCCAAAATCTTCAAAAATCCAACAATTCGACGAGGCCTCAGTATATTCCAATTGAAGGAGGTTGGCGCACCGTGCCAGCTGGAGGGGTCTTCTTAAAATGGAGAGCCCTTCAGACTGGGAGTCTGGCGCTCCGAGTCGCTTCTTTCCCGCGTGGGAGACGATCTCAGAGGTCCTGAGCGATGCAGGGTCCCTGTTCGGGCGCCAGCTGTGGCGGTCCGGGGTCAGTAGTCCGGCCACCACCTTCCCCAAGAACGTCTCCCTGAGGTCGGCAGGATGAGCCGNGGGCGGTGACTTAGGGATTGGCATCCCAGGGGCAGATCATCTCGAAATCCCCATGGGGTGCAACATGCCAGGAGGGGAGAACGAACCCCGGATAAGGTCGTGGGCATAGAGAAGGTTAAATTTTGAGCAGATCTCCTTATGAGATCACCTTTTTGTTAGAGTGAGTGTGCAAAGCGTGTCTGTCGATAATAAAAGTGTGATTGAGAAGAAAGAGTGTGTTTTAAGCCATCGGTCCTAGGGAAAGGGGATTCGGGGCGACCTTCAATCTCACGGCAAGACCCCAGGGTAGGCCTAGCCAGTAGGGTTAGGCCAAGGAGCCCCACATTGCTTTCAGCGTTTAGGCCCGTATTCCTTCGTTTTCAGGAGGGGAAAGGATGAGTGGTTGTGTCAAGTCTCAGGGAGTGAGACCTAAGAACGAGGAGTGAGAGGTGGTGAGAGAGCGTTATTCTAGTAATTTGCTTATATCATTTCAGAGAGAGAGAGTCTTTCTGTGATAGGTAAAACTGGTGTTTTGTGTTAAGAGTGTTTTCTGTTGTGGAGCTTTAAAGTTTGTGTTAGTTTTAAGTTAAGGTGAAAAAGTAGTGTACTTAGTTGCCTGTCATTTATATTTACGTTTGAGTAGAGGCTCCTTTAAATTTTAGTTTTCGCCAGAGAAGAGAAGTACAGATGGCGAAGTGTGGAAGTAAGAGCATCCCCTTAAGGAGAGAAGGAAACAAACCTAGGAGTATTCCCCCTGACAGCCCCCTAGGGAAGATGTTGGACCAGTGGGAGACATGTGAGACCACGAGAGAATTGGATAAAATAAAAATCATCCACTATTGTGTAGAAATTTGGCCTAAATTAGATTTAGAATGGCCCTGGCTTGGCACGAGGGATGAGTGGGCATGTAATCAGCTGGTCTGGCATCTTCAAGAGAAAGACAGTCCAGACCTAAAGCAGCTTAAGTATGCAGCATGTTGGCGGAAGAAGTTAGATGAGAATAAGAGGGTTAAGATCTGTAAGTTAAAAAGTCAAAAAGAGAAGGACGTGCAGGGAGACGACCAAAGAGAGAAACAGTGGGACCCCCTTGATAATTTACCTCCCCCGGCTTACCCCACATTACCCCTCGGACCCCTGGAAGCCCGGCTCTCCCTAGAACCCCCTCCTAGGCACTCCCAATCCTCTGTACCTGTACCACCTCCTCCCGAACTCTGTACCCTTACAATCCCTGTCGAACCTATCCCCCATCCCTCTACCACCTCCTCCCACTCCAAAAACCCTCCAGCCCACTACCCAAAGCCCAATGCCCCCAGAAACCCCTGCGCCTCAATCTCTAACCTCTCCTCTTTCTCATACCCAAAACCAGTCAGCCTTGATATCCCCAACTATGTCTAATCCGATCCCATGGACTGGGACCACTTTCATATCCCAGCCCGCAGAAATGGCCTCTCCTACCACTTATCAACCACTAACACCAACCCACCCACTTGAGCACCTAGCCACTCCTAGGTTACTCCCTACCCCCCAAATGGTTTCTCCTGTCCCCTCCCCTGCAGCGGAGGTCCTCCCTTAACCCCCTCCCCATTGGGAAGGTGAGGTAACTTTATCTCAGAGTCAGAGTGAACCAGAGGAGGGACCAAGTTACAATACTCAGTCTCGAACTAAGTTGTTTCCCCTCCGAGAGGTTCCAATGGGTGGGGTGTTTGGGGGAGTCAGTTATGTCAATGCTCCCCTAACCTCTACTGAGGTGAGGAATTTTAAAAAAGGAGTTGGGAAACCTGGTGGAGGACCCTATAGGGGTATCCCAGCAAGTGGACCAGTTTTTAGGTACAATATTAATACTTGGGGAGAACTTAATTCCATCTTTAAAATTTTGTTTAGTGGAGAAGAGGTGAGGATGATTAGAACAGCAGTGATGAGAGTGTGGGACAGGGAAAATCAGACCCCAGTTACGGCAGAGAGGAAACTCCCGTTAGAAGATCCAGGGTGGAACCCGAATGTGGCAGCAGATAGGAGAAGTATGGAGGATTATAGGATGTTTATGATAAAAGGGATCAAGGAGGCAGTCCCAAAGGGGACAAACACAAAATTGGCTTTAGATTTAATACAAGAAAAAGATGAGACCCCAGCAAACTGGCTCGGTAGACTGGAAAAGAACCTACAGTTATATTCTTACATAGATCCTGAAAGCCAAGAAGGCCAAGTTGTATTAAAAATGCAATTTGTAGCCAAGTCCTGGCCTGACATCAGGCGGAAGTTAGAAAAATTAGAAGACTGGAAAGATCGGGGCATTAACGACCTATTGAAGGAAGCGCTAAAAGTGTACTTAAGGAGAGAAGAAGAAAAAAATAAAGCTAAATCTAAGATAATGGTTGCTGTATCACGGGAAGGATTAGAAATTAAAAGGAACCAATGGGGTCACCCCAGTATTGGAAGGGAGGGTTTTCAGATAAACCGGCAGCACCACCAAAGCCAAGAGAGTAGAGAGAGACTAGGAGATGTCACTACAGTAACAAAGTGGGTCATCTGAAATGAAACTGTGGAAAACTGAGTTTTGATGAGGCCATAATGAGGGAGCAGGAAAAGTTAGAGAAATTGTTAAGGGGAGATGATGAGGGGAGTCGGGGGCTCTACCTGTTAGTATACCCACAGTACCATCCTATAGAGCCCCTGGTAAAACTAGATGTGAGTCCCTTACTTGAAGAATATGAATTCCTAGTCAACACCGGAGCATATTGGTCTAGTGTATGTTTAGTTCCAGATGGGGTTGCTTTAGGGGAAGCAACTTGTGAAGTTGTAGGGGCTGATGGTGTTCCCTTTAAAGCCCCCATTCTGGAAAATGTGGAAATAAGAGGAAATTCCAGAGTAAGTTGGGCTAATTTAATATTTTTACCACACCTAGAATATAATCTCCTTGGGAGAGACTCACAGGTACAACTCAATATCAGAATTGTACCAGAAAAAGGTAAAATGACAGTAAAAATGATGGTGTTGACTGAGAAAGACCTTACGGAGATAAATGAGAACGTATGGGCAAAACCGGGGAAATTTGGTTTTTTTAGTCATCCCACCCATAAAAACAGAAATGAAAGAAGGAGCAACACCAGTCCGTATCAAGCAATACCCTATATCGCAAGAGGGGAAGAAGAGTCTAACCCAAATTATAGACCAATTAATTGAAGCAGGTATTCTTGAATCCTGCATGTCCCCTCATAACACACCTATATTGGCTGTAAAGAAAGAGGAAGGAAATTACAAATTAGTACAAGACTTGAGGGAAGTAAATAAAAGAACCATCTCTAAGTATCCCCTAGTACAGGACTCATACACTTTCTTCAGTAAGATCCCCAGAAACCATGCGTGGTTCACCGTAATAGATTTGAAAGAAGCTTTTTGGGCATGCCCTTTAACAAAAGAAAACCGAGACTGGTTCTCCTTTGAATGGGAGCCACCTGGGAGTAATCATAAAATCCAATTAAGATGGACTAGACTCCCACAAGGATTTTGTGAATCACCTAACCTTTTCGGTCAGGCTCTGGAAGAACTGTTGGGGAATTTTACCCCGGGGGAAGGTACCCAAATTCTACAATATGTAAATGCTCTGTTAATTTCAGGAGAAGATAAGGATTCAGTAAAAACAACTAGCGTAAATCTGTTAAATTTTATAGGAGAAAAAGGATTAAAAGTATCTAAAAAGAAACTTCAATTTGTTGAATCTCAAGTAACCTATTTAGGACATTTAATTGGACACGGATACAAAAAGCTCAGCCCAGAAAGAATATCAGGTATATTAACTGTACCTTCCCCTAGCACAAAAAGAGATGTGCGGAAGTTATTAGACCTATTTGGATACTCTAAATTTTGGATTGAAGATTACACACAAGGGGTAAAATTCCTCTACAAAAAACTAACAGAGCCTGACCCGATTAAATGGACAGAAGAAGATGAACAGCAGTTAGAGGCATTAAAGAAAAAGCTAAGGTCAGCTCCAGTGTTAGAACTCCCTGACCTGAAGAAAGAATTTGACTTGTTTGTTAATACTAAGGAGGGAGTGGCATATGGGGTCCTAACACAGGAATGGGCGAGAGTAAGAAAACCCATAGCCTATCTCTCCAAACTATTAGATCCAGTGGCCCGAGGTTGGCCACTTTGTGTTCAGGCGATTGCAGTGACAGCTATCCTCATTGAGGAAGCGCAGAAACTAACCTTACAGAGGAAGATTAGAGTACATACTCCACACGACTTCAAAAGTGTGCTAAGCAAAAGTGCCCAGAGTTAGTTGGTAGACTCCAGAATTCTCAAATACAAGATAATACTGTTAAACTCTGAAAATTTAGAACTATCTACCACCAAAGTTGTAAACCTGGCTCAATTTTTGTCACGTGAACCTCCAGAAGATTTAGAGCAGAACTGCTTAGAGATCATAGACTTGCAGACCAAAGTAAGAGAGGATTTGACAGACTAACCTCTCCCATATGGAGAAATTCTTTTCTGTGACGGTTCATCTAGGGTTGTTGAAGGGCAGAGGGAATCCAGATATGCTGTAGTTACAGTAGAAAAAGAAAATTACATAGTGATAAAAGAACAAGAGAAGTTACCTCCTAGCTGGTCAGCACAGCAATGTGAAGTGTATTCCTGAAAAAAGGCCCTAGATCTGCTGCAAGGGAAACGTGAAACAATTTATACAGATTCAAAATATGCATTTGGCATCGTGCACACATTCCAAAAAATTTGGGAAGAACGAGGATATCTAAATTCTAAAGGAAAAGAATTGGCCCACAAAGAATTAATTAGACTGACATTGCAATCATTGGAAAAACCAAAAGAAATTGCAGTAGTTCATATTAAAAGTCATCAAAAAGGGGAAAGTTTACTGATTAGAGGGAATAAAGCAGCAGATCTAGTGGCTAAGCAGGCAGCTCAGAGTCAGAAAACACCACCTCACAAGATACTGAAAATAACAGAAACGCCTCAGGAAGACGAAAAGGTTAGCTCACCTAGCTTCAGCGAAAAAGAGTTAAAAGTAATAAAGGAACTCCAAATTACACAGAAGGGAGATGGTAGTTGGAAGACACTGGATGGGAGGGTGTTTTTAAACCAAGCCCTAGCTAGGGAAGTCTTGAGGAGTTTATTTTGGTTATGTGGTAAAAAGGCCTTTTCTGTTTTGCCCAAGAATTGGGGAGGGAGTTGCACCCTTGGAATTATTCTACCTTCTTTTCTTTTTACTCCCAAAAATCGATAGCCACCACCTAGGCGTCCCTTTATATGATGAGTTAGCAAGGAGAAAAAGAGAAACCATAATCGGAGGCAGCCAGCAATGGAAAGACAATGAGTGGCCCCCAGAGCAAATCATAGCAACTTATGGTCCTGCCACTTGGGCTCAGGATGGGTCATGGGGCTATCGCACCCCAATTTATATGCTTAAATAGAATTATTAGACTACAAGCTGTCCTAGAGAAAATAACTAACCAATTGGCATTGGTAATGGATTTATTATCAGCCCAAGCCCGGCAGATGAGAACTGCCATCTATCAAAACAGATTGGCCCTCGACTATCGTTTAGCCGAAGAAGGAGGGGTCTGTGGAAAATTTAACTCATCTGAATGCTGCCTCGAGATTGATGACCATGGCGATACCATCCAGAACATCACAACAAACATCAGAAAGCTAGCGCATGTCTCAGTACAGAAATGCTCATCTCTTTTGTCAACTAACTGGTGGGACAACTTATATGGGGGAGCCTGGTGGAAGAAAATCATCTTTATTGTGGGATTGAGTCTAACTGGTGTTGTTTTTCTTCCCTGTGTAATCCCTTGTGTCGTGAGGATAATCACTGAAATTGTACAAAATTCCATCGAGCAGATCAGTGATCAGAAAATCCAACAACTAATGAGCTTGAGAGTTCCCACCGAGCCAGAAACCAAAATTGAAGATGAATTGGCCAATTCTGTAGAGCTCTACAAAAAGTATCAGAAGCTGCGCAAGATTTACGGGGTCTATGAGGAAGTTGTCTGAGCCACAGTCTTGTTTATAGTTGTTACTTTGTTTCTTTTTTTCCACGTTCTATTTTCTCACTCAAGGAAGGACACTTGTTTAATTCATTTAGTATAGAAGTTACTTTGTTTACCTAGCTGTTGGTGCAGGCTATACCTGACCAAAACACAAGAAGGGGGAATGTTATGGATGTTGGAATCTTATTTTTTTAAATCATTTACATATTCGAGTTGGTCGGTTGAGAACTGTAATTAATAAAGTTTATTCATTAATTGTATTTAGGCGGCTCGGGGGAATACGTTGGGTCTCGTTGTGTGGCGTCGCGATTCGTCGCGCCCCTGCGTCAATGATAGGAATTTTACCCCAGTTAAATGTACCCTAGACAAATGACACCCACGAGCCATTTTGAGAGGATTGATTGACATGGAAACACCTAGAAAATTATGTCATCGAAGAGAAGCCATCTACTGCACCTGGGATTGGTCCTCGCCCTGGCCAATCACATGGTGAGTACTCGAAATGATTGGCCAGGAGCACTCCTCAGTTAACGTCCAATGAGGAGCTGAGGAAACCACCAATCAGCAGAAGAATCAAGAATGGACAAATCCCAGGGCAAGGAACTGTATAAAAGATGGTGCAACCGTTGCAAATCGCTTTTTGCTTGTGGTGGCACTTGGCCCGTTGCCCAGGCAGAGCCGTCTTCCCATGGGATACTGTATCTAAACTGACCAAGGCTTCTATACAGCATCCCAACCCTGGCTCGTAAAAGACTCAGGGACAAGCTCTGAGTCCCACCTTCTGTTTTTACCGCGTTTTTCATCAATAAACCGAGTTCCACTTATTTCACCAATTTAAGTGGCGTGGCTCCGTTTATAACATGCTGACTGTCTCCCGTATTCTTTCAAAGCTTTACATAGTTCTTTCAATTCAGGGAAAGGGAATTGTTCCCACTCAACATTGCCACTATCATCATATAAAACGGGAGCAGCAAGCAAATCAATGTCTTTCACCATCTCAATCTCTCCCTCCTTTATTGCCTCTTTTTTAATTTGCGACCAGTTGATCCTTGGTCTATATTTCTGTGGTTGGTCGCTGTTTGTTATATTAGCAAATACCTGCTGGCCAGTTTTGCTTGCCGGAGGGTTCTGATATTGATTACCCTTGGAGGTCAAGATGGCCTCCTTCTGGCCTGGTCCACTTCCGGTTCCGGTCTTGTGGGAACTGGGAGTGGCCAGAGGCTGAGGGGAGTGGCAGAAGGAGGAGGAGAATACATCAGAAGGGGAGGTACAGGAGGAGGGACCTGATGAGGGGGCAGAACTTGACGAGAGGGAGGAGGAAGGGGCGGAACCCGACGCAGGGGAGGAGCCCGTCACATGGGTGGAGTTGGAGGGAAAGGCGAGAAAAGGGGAAGAAGAACCTCCATTTTGTAACAAGGACCCTGGCACAGGCCAGCGCCATCTTGTCTTAACATTTTTACTAATGACCGAGAACTGATATCAAGGGATGTAGAAGAGAGGGAAGTGGTAAAAGGGCTCAAGCTAACTGGGCCCTTGCTAACCCGAGCAGGGGTTAGGGAAGATGGGGTAGGACTGGGGAGGAAGGAATCACGCTACCGGGGTAAACTGGGTCCCAACTCATTCTTTCCCTTTTTAACTAACCTAAGAATATAATGAAACAGAGGGTAACATTTCGCCACACTTACGTTTCCCCTTACTTGCTCACTATACAAACATTTTCCCACTCGATCCCAAAACTCAAGAGAATCAAGATCTCCCTGGGTTATTCCCGAGAAGTGTTCAAACAAAAAACGAACAAAAGCTTTTAAGTTCCCCTTTTTAAACTTAATTTCCCCTCCCACAAGGGTCGCCTCAACTGGGAGATAAATGCTTTGCCCTGGTGGGGCCAGCTGGTTGCCCATGGCAGCACTTCTTCGGAGTAGAGAAACAGAAAAGCTCACCCAACCAAAAATCCGAAGAAGGGTCTGTGGGGTCCCCAACCAATCCTCCTAGATCCATTTCCCAAACGCAATGAGGAGGGTTGCCAGTTGGCCTGTCAGGAAAAACCTTCGAAAATGAAGATCTCTCCTGTCCAGGAGTCTGATGCTCCGAGACACTTAATTCCACAAGGGAGACGTTCACAGAGGCTCCAACGAAAGGGGTCCCTGTTTGGGCGCCAGCTGTGGCAGCGCGCAGAGTCGGCCACCGCCTTCCCTGGGAACGCTCCCTGGGATCAAGCTAAATGGTCCGCCTTTGCCCATGGCTGTCGCTTTGCTAGATGTTGTATCACGACCACAGACAACAAAGGAACTCTCTGTATGGGTTCCAGCAGATTTATTCTCTGAAGGATCCAGGGACAGAGAGTCAGGGATCTGAGGGGAACTAGGGTTATATTCAGAGTGAACAGCCAATGGGAGCAGGGCAAAGGGGTGGAGCAAGGAGAGACTAACTAAGAAACATCCAACGGGGAAAGAAAGGAAAAGATTGACAACTGGGGAATCAAACACAGAACGGGGATCACAGAACCTTCTGGAATTGAGGAGGGGAAAGGGGAGTGAACTTGGATGAGGTAATTGGGGTTGCTGCGGTTTCTCAGGGCAGTGGTTTAGAGATGGGCATCCCAAGGTTTTCCTATCTCCAGGTCTACCTGGGATGCTACACCTAAGTACCACCCCTGTTCCTGAACCCTCAGTGCCTATCACTGAAGCCCTACCCATTTCCCCTCTCAATCCTTGTAAACCTGACCCTTCTTTCCTGAACCTTCAAAGCCATTTATGTATACCCGAGTTCATCATTGTTTGTTGCGGTATGGTCTCCTCCCCACTCTCCCCTCATTGGATCCTAGACAATGTAATCCCTCCTTAGTATCCTCCCCCAAACCCTTGTGATTGGACTCTGTGTTATTCCCTCCCCTAAGACCTCCCCTTTTTATAAGTTGTTGCGCCACTGTATCTGTGGTTCTTCGATGTTGGACTCCCTCCTGGTAATAAACAGCTTTGGAGATTTCCACCAAGGACTCCCTCCCTTTTCCTTTGTCTCGGCCTTTGACATCCTGATACTGTTGCCATCTACTGAGAGTGGCTGGCAGCAGTACTGCTACCCTGATCGGGAAGCAGCCTGACAGGGAGCAGCCACTCTCGGCCTCGCCCAGGACAATCTTCAGTTAGCCAGTGGCCTTCAGTAGCCCAGAAGGCGAATCCCGGGTGGCATCACTAGAGTCACGTGATGAGCCACATGAGCCAGGCCTGGCTCCTCAGTTTAGGAAGGACCTCGAGACGCTTGAGTGCGTCCAGAGGAGAGCAACAAGGCTGGTGAGGGGCTTGGAACACAACCCATGTGAGGAATGGCTGAAGGAGCTAGGGTTGTTTAGCCTGGAAAAAAGGAGACTCAGGGGTGACCTTATCACTCTCTACAACTCCCTGAAAGGTGGTTGTAGCCAGGTGGGGGTCAGTCTCCTCTCCCAGGCAACAACTGACAGAATAAGAGGCCACAGTCTTGAGCTGCACCAAGGGAAGTTTAGGTTAGACATTAGAAAAAAATTCTACACTTCAGGAGTGATAGGGCAATGGAGTCGTCTGCCCAGGGAGGTGTGGAGTCACTTTCCCTGGACGTGTTTAAAAAAAAGTGGATGAGGCACTCATTGCCATGGTTTAGTTGATGAGAAGATTTTAGGTCATAGGTTGGACTTGATGATCTCAAAAGATCTTTTCCAACCTAGTTCATTGTGTGATTCTGTGATTCTGTAATAAATCAATATTTTAGAGTCATAGAATAATTTTATTTGGAAGGAACCTTAAAGATCATCTAGTTCCAACACACCTGCTGTGGGCAGAAACACCTTCCACCAGACCACCAACCTGGTATTGGATACTTCCAGGAGTGAGGCATCCAGAGTTTCTCTGATTCAAGTTCCAGTATCTCACCATCCCCACAGTAAAGAATTTATTCCTAATATCTAAGATAAACCTACACTCTTACAGTTTAAAAGCACTCCCCCTTGTCCTCTTACTGTATGTTCTTGTAAGAAGTCCCTCTCCAGCTCTCTTACAGGCTCCCTTTAGGTGCTGGGATGCTGTGGCGGAGGCAGTGCCGCAACTTTCCCTTAGAAGCTTTCTGATAAGGACTTTTTGGGCACACAAGCATGTCCTCGCCTTCTGATGTAAATATTGGGGGATTTGTCTTTCATTATATAAAACTGACTAAGTTCATAATTAATTAATGAAGTTATTAATTGTTAGTTTGCGTTGGGAACTGCATTAGGTCTCATCGTTAAGGCGTCAGGATCCGTCGTGCTGCGTCAGGAGTTAGGGTTTAATTAGGTTTTACAGGTATAAATGAGCCAACCAATGAAAACAGCGATGGCATCATGATTGACACAGAAAGGACCAGAAAGTGACATCATCTGATAATATCATGGATAGGATTCAGGATTGGTGCAGACCCTGACCAATCATTCGATGCCTCCGGAGAATGATTGGTCAGGAGTGCTCCTTCTCTAAAGACCAATCAAACCCCTAGACCTGAGCCAGTGAGGAGAAGGACTGAAAAAGGAACCAATCCCGAAGGAGAAAGAATGTTATAAAAAGACTATGTGGACTGTATTCCAGGCTTTTTGCCCGTGGCTTTTTGGGTCGTTGGCTTTGTGGCGAGCTGCCAAGTCCCTGAGCCGTCCTCCGTGCAATACACTGTTAGCACTCTTGTTATGAACAAAATCCCAGTTATCCCTCTCCGAGTTAAAACCCCCAGTTGTTAAAATCCAGTTGCCTTACTGTTTGTTCATCAGGTTAATTAATGTTCTAAGTTCATTATTAATTAATGTTCTAAGTTAATTGTTACAGTGTACCCCCTCTTACCCTCCCATTGTGTCGTGCGAAATCCTGCCGCTGCTCCCCAACGTCTCATCACGCGAGAACCAACAACCTACCCAGGAGACCTTGCTGCCGCAGCATGCAA
>VWZP01004926.1:265704-285240 GCA_013396995.1 Dicaeum eximium | reverse complement strand
GATAAACAGGTAATAAACAGTTAAATGTCTCCCTTTACAGAAGCCAGGTTGTTGCCTTCTTGCTTTATTTAAAAACAAAATGTCAACAGAAAGGCACAGAGACCAGTGTCATTACAGCATTTACCTGTCCTGTTACAGCTGTTACTTACAGCCCAGGAAAGTTGCCACAGGCAGCTCAGTTTAAAGTGGTATCCTTGTTTGCTATACCCACTATTTAAATTAGTGCAAAGACCTGTGTTTTGATAACAGCAGTCTTGTGTGCTTGCCTATTTTTCATTCCAAGTCATGATTGTTGCAACTCAGCTTCAAGTTGCACAAAATGCAGAACAAAGTAAACCCGTCCTTGTGAAATCTCCTTGGTGATCTGAGTCTGCTCTGCTCAACACTGCCCAGCCCATCTGATGTACCTGTCTGCAGACTCTGCTGTGAAGCCAGAAATACTGGGGTGTTTCTTCCAGTGGGGTTAAACAGCCAGGCTCTTCACATTGGGGGTGAGGGCTGTAGGTGACTGGGGAAAACAAACCACTTAATAAACAATACCTCTGATTAGATAGGGATGAACAACCTGGACTTTGAGATGGTTAAGCAAGACTGCAGAGAAAACAGGAAACATCCAGCACGGAGAGGAGGGCAGCAGGCAGACTCCACTCTGCTCAGATTAGACTTTAACCCCACCACGCAGGCAGCAGCCTCACAGGGCAACAGAGCCAGGTGTTTTTCATGTGGATACATATTATTCTTGGACACTTTTCCAACTCCCAGTGTTTTTTTCCATTCCATTTCAATCCATTTTAGGGGTCTGACCAGATCCAAAAGTAGTATTTAATTTACTTAAGTGCAGAGAGAAGCTGTAAATTTGTAATTTTTCTTGTGGTGACCATATAATCTTTGAAGTTGCTTCATCCATTTGTTTTTCATCATTCTTTCTGAGGTGTACTAAAATTTACCTCTCTTCCCATTTACGTTTTTTTAAAATTTAAAATGCTAGGTCATTTGAGTAGTTAAAGGCAAAACATTATCAGAATTATACTGCTAGAAACAGACAATAAAAATCACAATCTGGAAAATCATAAGCAATTACAATATTTTTATCTGCTGTCTTTAAAACAGGCTTTCTGTTGATTTTAATTTATTTAATCTGGCAAGACTTAATCTAAAACTTAACTGCACAACTGTCAGATTTTTTGACAACATGGCTGGATATAACAAGGACAGCAATTAAATTAACTTCTACTACAAAAAATACAGTAATTGCATTGTCAAATTCCAAAAAGTAAACCCACAAATTAAGATCTAAATAATAACCTATGCCACATGTGAATACAGTTTTCAATGGTCCTTAATATTTTAAAATGCATAACTCTGTCAAGTTCTATATGGCAATTTCAGATGAGAAAGCTGACACCAGCAAAATCTCCAAGCCATTCAAATAGAAAATTCATTTATGTTGTAATACATTTCTTGTGTTTTAACCTAAGCAATTTCTTTTATAGCTAACTACTGCTTTCTATTTCTATGCTATAAAAGGCACAACAATGAACATTTAAGCTCTGTAACTAGTTATGCATCTTGTTTGCACTAATGTTTCAAACAGAGGTATTGAGTTTTTTATATTGCAATACTGTTTATATCAGCTCTCTCACATAAAAAAAAGTCATAATATGTGCAGAAAACATCTACATGTATGTAGATATACATGTACATATATATGTACAGGGGTATATGTGCAGAAACTCCCCCCTGTATTTAGTTAAATATGTATTTAAACTATCAATTCCCAGACATCCAAAACTCAAAACCAGCTAGTAATCCTTTCTCTAATGAATTATTATACTCTTCACTAAAAAAGTGCATCAGCAATCACTGCAATAGTCTGCATAACCATTTTTAAGAATACAAAAAACAGAGAGTAGTTGTTCTTTAGTGCAACTTCATGTTCACCCTATTCTTATCCTTGGCTGGGATCTTTGTCCTATGTCCTCCTTCCCATGCCAGAGGCTGAAGGGGATGAGGAGCCCCAGGGATGCAGGGGAGAGATGGTTCTGCCTCTGAAACTGAATTCCCACTGGGAGCCCTGCCTTCATGGCCACTGGAAAGATGTGAGAGTTGCCAGGTCTGAGTTCAAACACTACCTCCATGAGACAATTACAGCTTGGATAATACACCAGTTTTGCCATGGAATAGTTAGTGCAGGCAGTGATTTGGTACTTTTTATGGGCCAGGTTAGTTGTTTGGTAAATGCAGGTGTACTGCATTCCACTCATGATGCATGCTTTTCCCTCTTATTATTATTTAAGAAACCATACTACTCTAACCTCATTTTAAGAGGCACAAGTACCCCCAAATTATGATTACATGTGATGGAAGGATGTACTCTTTTCCAGTGTAATTTTAATATCACTGTTATTTCTGCACAGTATGGTCAGTGTGATGGGTCTGCATACTAACACCTTACAATGACATCATCTGCTACGATTCTTCATTCCATTTTCTGATCTGAAAAGGCTCCCATTCCTAAATTAAGTGACAAAGGTAAGCATCATATCCATTCAGCTTTTTACCTCTGTGTCCTCAAAATCTCTGTGAGGACCTGTAATCCTATGCTTGGAGTGCTGGATCGAAGGGCTAGAAGGCCTGGAAAGGCACACACCAACAATTATCCATCTGGGAATACATTTATATACTTCTGCAGAGTTAAGAATGCAAGGTGGTTTGCAGGGGATTATTTAAAGTGTATCTAAATGTCTGACACCGCTTTTTTTCAAGAAGACTCCTACAGATTTCCTCTGATAGCCTGTGAGACCATATCACAGATGACACTGGGAATAAAACACTTCCAAGAACTTCCCTCCTGTGTCAGCTTCTAGCCAAACCAGGAACAACAGGACTCAAACTGACTTTGAAGAAGAAGACCACCATTATGACACCTTCTTGGTCTCAAGAGGTATTTAATTAAAAGTATTTGTAATCTCTATTAGATGCCTCTGTTGTGGTGGAGAAACTTTAATACACCATGGGGTTTGTCTTTCTGCTAGGGTGGGAGAAAAGGAATGTAAAGCAAACACTGTAAAGCAGGAAAGGCTTTATGTCCATGTTATGTGCCACAGCTCCCTTCAGCAAAGAAAGCATGGATCAGGAAGGGCAATGTGGAAGAAAACAGAGGAACAGAAGAAAACAGAGGACTGCATGGCCAGCTCCTTCAGAGGTTCCTCTGCTCACTGGCAGGCTGCTAAGGCTTCCTACAGGCACCGACCTTGGCATGCAGCTGCACAAGAGAGGCCCGAGGACGAAGTGCCCGAAGGAAGACAGTGCTGTGGAGAGAAATCAGGTGTCTCACCTGTCCCTGTGAAGGCCAAAGGGTCACTGCAGCAGCCAAACAAACGGAGAAATGATGTCATTCTTCAGGCAAACACTGGGTCTCTCTGGTAAAAACGTGCCAATGTCCAAGGTTGCAGAGGGTGTTGTTCCTGAGGGCATGATGTTTGTCCAACAGTCCTTGTGCTCTACTTCCCTCCAGGAGTACTGGCCTGCAGGATGGGGAGAAAGAAAATAAAGCAAATAATCAAATCTATAGGCCTAGACTCGGTGAATGGTTGTAGTGTGGATTCATATAAACTGCAATGCTGATACACCATTTATACAGCACCAGTATTTTTCACTGAAAAGTTTTGCTAAGCAACAGAGAAGTTTGCATGTCACTACAATATGGGTGGGCATCTCAGTGGGATTTTGGGGAAAATTTGGCTTGTGGCTGTGCTCCTCAATGTGGACATAAGTGGTCTGACAACCATTAATTTCACATGTACACTGTGTTACAGAACATCAGAACTTGCTCTTTCATTAAACCTGAGACTGTAGCATCACATTTTGCCTTTCCATATACCAATTGGAAAAGGAAAATATGTTTCCATGCTAGACTTTCCAGTGAGGAAAAGCAGTGTAACTCTTAGGAAGCCACTGAAATGATACCAACTCATGCCAATTAAGGATCAGTTGCATTGTTTCTGCATTTTGTTTTCTGCTCTTTCTTCCTGCAGTTTCCTAAGTATAAGCTTTCAGAAGATCTAACCCTAAATGATTCAGTTGTGCCCAAGATACCTGTAAGCAATTTCCATGGTTTCTCTTGTAGTTATTTTTGCTCTGTTTTAGAAAGAGGAGAAATAATTTGAAATAACTGGAAAACATCTCAGTTTTACTGCATGAATGGCCTTATATATACAGGGGAGGGGAAAGGGGAGGAACAGCAGGAGCATGACCAGGTCCCATTGGAGGTGTGTGGCGGTGGTCTGATAGCCAGTGACCGACCTTGAGCAGTGACACCTCCTTGGACAGCTTGCAGGGGAGGAGGGACAATGAAGGAGTGGAGGGGAAGGGAAAAAAAAAAAAGCCCCACCAAGAATTTTATAAAAGTTAGTGATTAGAAGGACCAGGTCTCTTTGCCTGCGAACACCTCGCCAGAAGCTTGTAGCAGCAGAGACACTGTCCACAAACAAGTAAGTATAATACTTTAATTTCTAAACTGTAAAGCTGGAACATATAGCAGCAGCTGAGACCTGGTATGTTTATCTACAGTTGGCTTAGAAAGTTGTTTTTGGTTTTGTTTTAATTTTTTTTTGTTTCAGGAACAGCTTGTGAGAAATAAGCATTCAGCCATTCTGCAGTGGTCTTCTTAAGTGATCCATTTGCTGTTAACACTGGCTTTCTAATTTACTTAGTCACTCAGAACTCCTGGAGTGAGTGAGCAAATCCTCTGCCTAAGGGGACTAGAGCAATAACACATCTGCATTGCTTTCTGTGGCTTTCTTTCGTGTGCGTTTTTGCTTGTGGTGTACCTAAATATCTGTTTTCGGAGGGGAACAGAGAATGACTGGAGAAGGCAGCTGGTTCTGACAGACATCAGTGCTGACAGAAGTGCAGTTGTGTGTGTTTGTTGTGCAGCTTCTTCTGAAGCATTAGTGCAGGGGTGTGGATAAGATTATTTGGCAAGGGAGTATAAGGCCTGCAGTGCAGGAAAACAAAGCCTGTTCTTGTATCTTTAGGCTGTAACCTTTCAAACTGTGAACAGTCAGCTTCAGGAAATTGCTTGACCAACTCAAATCCTCACTGGATCTGTGATCCCTATCACTTACTCAACTATCCCATGTGCTTACCCAAAACTATTCAGTTCACCTGAGACCCTCACCACTGCTTCCCCCAGCCTCCCCTGCTGGCAATACAAGACTTGAAATCTCATGCAAGTCAAACAGCAATTTTTTACCTTCTCTGAGAAAAGTTCAACCCTGAAAGAGGAGTACCTTCTCCCTATTAGCACTTGCTTCCAAGCAATCACCTTCTTGGCACCTCAGCCAAATCTAGCCATTCTGAGTGCTCTGCACCAACTGAAGAGGACAGGTCTCTGAACATAACCTCCTTTCATGGTTGGTAGGGAAAAGAAATAGGGAAACATTTGCTCAGGGCTTGAGTATAGCTTTGAGGCTAACATGGGAATCAGCACAGGGAACTTGAGATCTGCAGTTCCACCTGGGACAGGATGTTGAATCAAGGTCTCTAGACAGAACATGAGGATGGTAAAAAACTCAGCAAAAAACAACCAAGCAATTTACAATCACATATGCCCCAAAGGACTGATGGAGATTGTGACATTAGCATGTCAATCAAAAACATCTGCCCATTTTTCTAGGCAACAGAAGTCTGAGTATCTCTTTTTGTTCCATACCCTTGAGACTTTTTAGAATCCAGAAATGAAACATTTTGCTAACCTTAAACCTTCATCTCAGTGCAAAGATGATGGGAGAAATGTTGTGTTCTTTCCTGAGAGCTCCTTCATATCTACTAGAGGCATCATTTCCACCCTTGCTCCTTAAAACAGGTACTCACAGAGAGTCAGGGGGTAATCCAGGCTGAAAGGGACACAGGAAGTCTGTAGTCCAACCACCCCTTGTCCAAAGCAGGGTTAGGCATGAGGTCAGACCAAGGTGCGCAGGGCTTTATTCAGGTGGGTCTTGGCAACCTGCAAGGATGGAGACATTGCAGCCTTTTTTTTCAATCTGTTACATTCCTTGGCTTCCTAACAGCGAAAAAAAATTCTTCATATCCAGTCTGAATCTCCTTAGTTTCTTTCAGCTTGTGCCTGTTGTCTCTCACTGTCCCATCACAGCTGCTGTGAAAAGCCCAGCTCTGCCTCTTTGATCACACTCTGTAGGTACTGAGGACTGCTGAGAGGTGCCCCTGAAGCCATCGCTGCTTGAGGCTGAGCTAGACCCTGCTCTGAAGACTCCTCCTCACACAGCAAGTGCTGCAGCCACTCACCTTCTCGGTGGCATCTGTTGAACTAACTCACTTCAGCCTGTCAGTGCTTTTCCTGTACTGCAGGGGCCCAGCACTGGATGCAGTACTCAGATGTCAACTACGGAGTGCTGAGCAACGGGGATAACCCATCTTCTCCCCTGGCTCTCCAGGCTGGAGCTCTGCTCACACAGAATGCTTGGGCCCTTGCTGCTGGCCCCTGTTCAGCTCGTGGCCTCATGGGGCCTTAGGCCATCCCCAAAGAGCTGTTCCCTCATCCCACTCGTCCTGGGGGAATGGCTGCCAGGGCTCTGCACCCCAGGCAATGTCTGGGCATTTGTCTTGGCTGCACTGGGTGGTGCTTCTGTTGGCCTCCTCCCACCCCCATGTCCAGGCTGCTCTGGATGGCTGCCCATCAATCAGGCATATCAAGGACTCCGGGCAGCTCTGTGTCTTCTGCCACCCAGATAAGAACGTGCTCTGTCAGCAGCATGGGGCCAGGCTTGCCCAGCAGTTCATACCCCTCTGTTTTCCCCACGCCCAAGGAACCAGACTTACTTAGAAACAGCTTTTTAAGGGAGCTCCACAGAGAAGTGAGGTCAGTAAGCAGAGATATTCACCGCAGAAAATATAAGGTGCCTAAGTCATTATGTGTCTGCCTCCTCTAAGCATACAAGTGTAAAAGAGAAGTAAATTCAGTCAGGCCAACACTGTGCCTACATGGGATAGGTTACATTTTTGAATACTTTTCATTGTCCCTACCAACTGTATTTATAGGTTTATGTATTCAGCTGCTTCTTCTTCAAACCCTGTTCTTTGGAAGCAAATCTCTTGTGTGCAGAGTTTGCATTGCTGACTGTCAGAGATGATGCTGAAGGGCTGTGTTTACTAGTAATTGAATAGGAAAAAGCTACATGTGTGGGATACAAACTGTGGTTTAAAACGTTGGTCTTGCACTTTTGGAACAATTTTATAAAAAAAGGCAGTGCAGAGACCCGAGAGAAAAATTTAGAGATTCTGATCCAGTCTTTTCCCATCTGCAAATCAGGACTCAGGTGAGATTTTATGTAAGATTAGAAGATGCCAGCCACATGAGGTTCTTAGAAAGAAAAGACGCCAGGGATGTATTGAAGTTTCTAAGATGATTAGAAGTGAAATGTAACATTGTTCCTTCTGCTATTCACCTTGCCTCTGCTCTTCGGTTCTCACTGTTGATATTAACAGGATCAAGTGCTTGTGCTGCCATAATGCATTTCCCCTCAGCCCTTCTGTCTTTGTGGTAGCTCAGAAAACCCCAAGATTTCAGCATTACAATATTTACTTTTACAAGTGTGGTGTCCCCTGTTCCCACACCCCCACCTCCTGCTGGCCAGAGGCTGGGGGCTGAACAAAGAGATTAGTTTGCTTAAGGAGCTATTGAAGCCTGAGAAGCACTCCAGGTAGCTACAAAGCTGGGGGGTTTGTGCAGTTCTATTCTTTTGAGTTTTTAAAAAATTCTACTAAAAAAAACAAAAACAAAACCAGAACCAAAACTGTAAGCAGATACTGCAAAGAGAATGCATTGTATTCATACAATGTAAAATCATATTGAAAGCACTTCAGCTTATGGCACTTAGCCCACAGACTAAAATGGGTAAATAAAAATAAAGCTTCTTGAAACACCTTAGTGGTGGGACAACTCCCAGTTACTGTTACTAAGATCACAATTCATTAGAACTTTTTTCTTCCTGGAAAAGTTGTCAGTTTAAACAGATAAATCAGATTAAGACAAATAGGCTTTGTTCTTGGAAGACTGAAATGGGCTTTGCAGCTCTGGCAGCCTGGGCACAACTGTTCTTTCTCAGGATCTGTGAGGTGATATATCCAGCTCTTTGAGGGGGCATTAATGCTTTTATGGATGTGCTGGGAGCTTATTCTTTACAAGGTAGCTGTATAAAATGTTGCTGAAGTGTGAGGCTTCTCCACTCCTCTTCTGCCTGCTCCTCTGCTCACCCAGGCATGAAGATTCTCAGAAATTAATATTCTCATGAAAGAATCACAGAAAAATAAAATCCTAAATCAAGGGTACTAGGACATTCTGCACCTTTGAGCTATTATAACGTTTACAATTGTTCTTTTGCCCTTATTTCTTCACCATTTTAGCTAGAAACACCTTTTATTCATACCTGTAGCTCAGCAGAGTAGCTGGGAACCACTCACCATGGCCTTAAGGATAATTTTGAGGAGACTTTGGGCAAATCTCCACCTGCTCCTTCAGACTCAATGAGATACTTGCACAGAAACTGGAACTAATTTGCTGTCTTACAATTCATCACTCTGAAACTACACTTTGTTGTTTCAGTCTCTCAGAGTACTCACTTGGAACACCATTATTCACTGAAAACTCAAATTTCCGTATTTTGAAAATTTGCCTTGCAGGCTGGTTTTGAGTGATAAGCGTCTCCTTGTTATCTTTAGGCGAACACTGGGGACAAGTAAGGTAGAGCAGACATTAGTCTTATTGTTTATTGCATTGCTGGAAAGAAAGTGTACCCATCATAACATGGCTGGAGCCACTGGTGATCCTGTAGTGCAGCCCGCTGGATTCCAGGTTACTTGGATACACCTCCTGGTGCAGAAACACAGCTCCAAACTGCAACTCTAAAATCCCACCCCTGATTTAGCAATTCATTAGCTCTGACCTTGGACAAGATCATATTTTTGCCAGAGCACAATTTCCCAGTCTTCTCCACAGAGACTCCAAACTACTGGAGCGATTCTTTCTCATTTTGCATAATGACTTATCTAACAGTAGTGTGGTTTTAACTGAGGTGCTCATCACCAAACTATTATTACAGTAATCATAATAACAAGCCAGTTTTCTCTTTTTAAGACACATCCAACACTGAAAGCAGGTGAGAGGGATAAGGAGAGTTGCAGGTGAACTTAAGTAGCTATGCAGCATAAACCACAGATTTTCAAATTCTTCTGCGTGAACTGAAAAGGGCAAGAGCTGGGAGTGATGGAGCTGTGATCACCACAGTAAAAGCATGATTCCCAGAGTTCTGGCCACAGGCTGACATACAGAGAGAGGGGCTCAGCTAAGCCTGTTTCACCAGGACCACAGCAAGAAGGCATTTCAGTCCTTTGAAAACCAGAAAACCCTCTCTAATTTGACTAAGTCTTCATCCTGCACTCCTTCATCTTCCCCCTAGACCTAAAACAACTCACTCTGTGGTAAGCTGCACATGAAAATTGCCAGCCTGAGCTCACAAAGAGGTAAAGCAGACATCTGGACACTGCATCTGACTGGTCAGTACTGGCAGACAATGCCATTTGAATCTTGCAGTAGAACATTACCAGTACCAAAGTACCTTCAGCTATAAATCAGGGACATGAATTTACAGCTGTTACCATACTCTCATGGCAATGCTGCCAGAAAATTTTGGCACCATTTCACATGTGATACAGAACTCTGTACCCTATCATGAGTAGCAGACAGACTCTTTATTGCCTCTCCCCATTATGCCCTTCAGCAGGAGGGATAAGACAAGGATTCCCTGGCAACACAGCATCTGTGTGCAGGGAAATAAGAAGTGGACTTGGCTGCCTACAGGCTTATATAAGGAGAAATATTTTCTGGCCATCTCGGATGAAATGGGAAATAGCATGTTCTCAATCCTCTCTCAGGCACTTTGGGAATAGAAAATGCAAACACTGTCCAGAGGCCTGCCCTTTTGTAAGAAAATGTGATATTTGATATCTTTTATGTTGTTTTTAATCAATTACCTTCTGGATTTACCACCCACTGATAAAAACACAGGTGTTGCTTTAGCTATCACATATGATGAACCGAAGGAAGAGAGTTTTTCTGTTTCAGGCTTACAGGCCTGTACACTCAGAAAAGTAACTTTGACTATTCAGATGATCAGAGAAACTGTAATTTAATGCCATATAACCAAACCTTTAATAAGACCAAGAATTTCGTTGTATCAAGACAGAACCCAGATTTCAGATGCTGGGTGGTTACAGCTGGTAACCCTCTGCCACAGCTAAAAAGATGGAAATGAGGGGTGATTTCCCCTAAGGCCTCTTATCTTCTGTAGAGGAAGCAATGCACTACAGTTCTGAAAGCAGCCATAGGGAGGAGAATCACAAACCCAGGCAAAAGGCTGGGGATGGAACATCAACCAGACACAGCAGCAAATATTGCCAACAGAGGCAGGAAACAGAAGAGGAACAGTGTTAGGAAATGTGTAAAGGTAAGCAATGGAATAAGTGGCATTCTACTGACAGGAACCAAAAAGTATGCAGTCAGCAATTTGCTTACTTGTTACTTGGTGCATGTTTTTATGACAGACTGACCTTCCTTTATTTTCTGAGCAAATCCAGGTAAAATGCAAAGTCTTTCCCACTTTGGTTCCAGAAGGATGTGGCAGGATGTGTCTCCTGCATTTCTTTCTAGTTTTTCAGACACACCAAGCCAACAAGAACTCAAATGGAATTTTGGTCATATTGCCTATATGATAACGTGGACCAGACAAGCACAAAGAGCTCTGCGAGTGGTGCCACTGGCTCGCAGTCATCCCCAGAATTACTTGTAATTACTTGTAACAGTAATTCTCTCCCACAGATAAGTCAACATGACCCACCAGTTCCCAGCCCTGTCTCCAGAGCAGAAGAAAGCTCTTGCAGACATTGCTCAGCGGATTGTGGCTTCAGGAAAGGGGATCCTAGCTGCAGATGAATCAGTGGGTAAGTTCTGGACATCAATCAGTTAGAGGTATGCAAGATGTTTTCTTATTTTAGTTCTGCTTCACATTTGAAATCAGTGGAGTAGATGAAAAACTCTTTGAAACTGTTGTCTGAGCAGAACAATTCAGCCAGGCAGGGCTGCATCTATAACAACAAAAGCTTATAAATTATGGGTTGAGAAGGAGAGCTCTGAACTGAAGCTCCAGTTCATCACTACTTCACTACATCACTACAGGAGGCCAGCCAAGCCTAGAACCTCTTTGTCTGGCCTTTGTCCTCCTCATTAGGTACCATGGGGAACAGGCTGCAGCGGATCAACGTGGAGAACACGGAGGAGAACCGCCGAGCTTTTAGAGAGATCCTCTTCACTTCGGACACCTCCATCAACCAGAGCATTGGGGGAGTGATCCTTTTCCATGAGACCCTCTATCAGAAAGACAGCAGTGGAAAGCCATTCTCAGCACTCATCAAGGAAAAAGGCATTGTGGTGGGAATTAAGGTGAGTATCTGTGTGTGGTGTGGGCTGGCACCATAATCCAAACCCCATTTCCAGAGAAAATTGTATTTTGGGTTGCACTGTCTCCNCTTTTATCCTTGATTTTAAAATTCTCTGCATTGCTTCTGTGCAACTAACTAGAGGCACATTTGCACTAGAAGCTGGAACTTTTCATACACCAACTCCCATCTACTTACCATTCACTGCAGATAAGTCTCTATATGCAGTAACCGAAACCTAATTCTTTCCACATCTGACAGAGCTCTTGAGACATTCCCTGCAGGCATCTATAGACACACTGCCCCTCCTCTTGCCCAGTTCACTCCTTTTTCTTCCCCTTTGCTCCAACATTTCCTTCCTTTGCACCCTGAGCATGTTAAGGTCCACACATTAGTAAGAGTCTGCCTTCAAAGGCAGACTAGACATGGGAAAGAAGGTAAGAATTAGACCAATTCCCACCTCTCTATAACTCTTCCTGTTTTTCTGACCTCCACAGCTGGATAAAGGCACAGCACCTCTAGCAGGAACAAATGGAGAAACCACCATCCAAGGTAAGGAGAGATCTAAGGAGCCTAAGCTATGGCAGCAAAAGCCATAGGGTGACTCACCTGAGACGCAGCCTTGGCTGGAGTGACAGTACTTTCCAGAGCTCCGTGCTGAAGAGCAGCTCTCAGTGCAGCATTGTTCTCCCTCTGCAGGGCTGGATGGGCTGGCTGAACGCTGTGCCCAGTACAAGAAAGATGGTGTTGACTTTGGCAAGTGGCGTGCGGTGCTGAAGATCAGCAGCACAACACCCTCCCAGCTTGCCATCCAGGAGAATGCCAACGCATTGGCACGCTATGCCAGTATCTGCCAGCAGGTACCTGCCCTCCAGCAACCTTCCCTGAGAGGCTGCTGCCCCTTCTCCCTGTGATAATGCACCAGGTAGCTCAAAAGGAGAAGCCTTGAGAGGGTTTTGGGAAAGACAAGGAGGAAGGGCAGCACAGCATGAAGGAATATCACCGAAGTCAGGGCAAACAACAAGAATAGTTTCACTTCCATAGCCCTAAAGAATCCCCTGTCTTTTTTTTCCTAGAATGGCTTGGTGCCCATCGTGGAGCCAGAGGTCCTGCCTGATGGAGACCATGATCTTCAGCGCTGTCAGTATGTCTCAGAGAAGGTAAGAAGAGATTCCTCCCTCTGTACTCCCCATCACAAACCAGCAGCTAAACTTTGTGCAGTTTGTGCTCACAGATCTCAAAGAGATTTGACCAAAAATGTCCTTCATAACTGCATCACAAAAATGAGCTGCTCCTAGGCACATAACAAACTAATACGAAATCCAAGAGCATTTTCCATGCTTTTGGATTTTCATTTCAATGACTAAATAAGCATTCTCAATCTCAAAAAGATGTATCAAACCAAATTACCTCAATTCAGCAGGGACAAATCTCTTAAATATGGAGAGTTGTACCCTGGTCATCTCAAAAGCAAGGGAGTCTCCACAACTGCAACCCCAGAGATAAATTTCATGAGAAAGCAAAATTCAATTCAATCTTGCTACAGTACCAAAGAATAAGCTGTCTTTCCACAGCAGCCTGAGGTGAAGATCTGAGCAGAGGTCTGTATTCAATCCTTCTGTTTTCAGGTTCTGGCTGCTGTCTACAAGGCTCTGAATGATCATCACGTGTACCTGGAAGGAACACTGCTGAAACCCAACATGGTGACAGCTGGGCATTCCTGCACCAAGAAGTACACCCCTCAGGATGTAGCCATAGCAACTGTCACTACTCTCCTCCGCACTGTTCCTGCTGCAGTTCCTGGTGATTCCTGATTCATTCCTATCTCTTCATTCCCACTCTGTTTCCTACCTCTGACATGCCTGCTCCTCTGGCAAATCAGGGATTGAGGTGGCTGGAGCACTCTACTTCTGAGCACTCTATTTCTAAGCCTCAAAACCTCTTTCTTGCAGGAATCTGCTTCCTGTCTGGAGGTCAGAGTGAAGAGGAGGCTTCTCTCAACCTGAATGCCATGAATCAGATGCCTGTGACTAAGCCTTGGAAGCTGACCTTTTCCTATGGGAGAGCCCTGCAAGCCTCTGCCCTGGCTGCGTGGCTGGGCAAAAGCGAGAACAAGAAGGCTGCTCAAGAGGCCTTCCGCAAGCGGGCACAGGTACGAGGCTCCCCCCCAGCAGAGAGAAGGGCTGCTCTCCATGAAGGGACAAACATTGTCACCTTCCTAAGGCTGCTCTTGATCCCAGCCCTCCTGGCACTTCATGTTCACCAGGGACATTACTCTGTTATTTCTGCCTTGCTTGGTTACTCCTGCTGGTTGTTCTTTACACATCTGCCTTTCTTACTCCATGCTGATTGTTTCCCCCTAATTTTTTCTTCTTCTTCTTTTTCAGATTAACAGCCTGGCTTGCAGGGGGCAGTATGTCCAGTCTGGGAAGACTGACACAGCTGCCACGCAGTCACTGTTCACTGCCAGCTACACCTACTGAAATCGCAGGAACCTTCCTTCCTCCTGTCCCTTCTCACAGCGGAAGATGTTCAGAAATGAAAGAAAAACATAGAAATCTAATTTCCCTTACCCTACACCAAACTGGAGATAGAATGGCTTAGCTTCCTCTCCACCCTTCACTCCCACAATTTACCAAGGGGATATTCTTTTTTCATTTGCACATTCCACGGAAAGGGAATTCTTTCCAAACAACAAACAACAGTTGCCAATGAATCACGAACCCACCCTCCCTCAGCCTGAAACTCAGCCCCTGGAATAGCAGGCAGATTCAGTAGCTCCCTAGCAATTCAAATAGCTTCCCTTGCCCATTACCACATTTAGCGGCCGCCATCCTGAATTACAAAATCTGACTGTGTATTCAATCACGTCAATAAAACAGTAATTGAAAACTAATCTCTACCTCACAATCCTTTTTGTTTTGTGCAAACTTTACAATATCTTTCATACGTCTGTGGGTTTTTCCTGTAGTTCTCGCAAAGATTGGGTCACAAAGTGTTACGGGTGGGGAGCCTGGGGACCTCTGAGGATACCAAAGGGAAATAACCCAATAGTGACAGAGCTGGGGAGGTGAATCCTGCTGACAGAAGTCTGGCAGGCACTAAAACACCTGGGAGACAGCAAGCAGTGCTGGGGAATCAGGCCACAGATAAACAACACTACCCCCAGAAGCATCTCCTGTCTCTGGAGAGCCATGGTGGGTGAGATGGGGCTGCTACACACCGTGTTAAGGTTGCACACATGGAGTCAGGGCTGTGCAAAGTCTGTCCTTACAGATCACCTTTACAGTGGCATTTTCCACAATAATTAACACAAAGCATGCATGAAGGCATCTTGGCCTACCTGTTGTGTAGCTTGAATTGTGAGGCTGATGTTGCAGACCAACAGTTTGACCTTTGGCACATTGCTGTGTCCGTGTTAAAGGCATAAGCTTTGTTAGCTAAAGCACAGTCAGATGGTTGTCATGAAAAAAAGGCATAAATGGCAAAACCAGTAGGCCTAAGGTTATGTAAGAATGTTTGCCTGGCTACGTGCTACACCAATCAACTCACGAGGCCTTAGGAGCAGCCCCCTGAACAGCCAGGGCCAGGCGACCCAGAGGACTCCACATCTTTTCAGGGTCACCTCTCTCTGCTGGCTGCTCCTCCTGGCCACTGGCACTCACTGCTCCTGCCAACAAACACAGGGAAAACAGGCAAAATCACTGCCCTGTAACCACCTCTGCATGGCCTCTGAGTTAATAACCAGCGGGTCACACAGGCAATAAATAAACAGCCAAAATCCTTCATGTGGATTCAGTCACTGTGTAATTAAGGCTTGCCTTTAGTCTCTCCTGACAACGAACAAAGACCAAGTGATTTGCCAAAAAGCACTCCAGGGCCTGATGCTAGTGTCAGGAATAACACCTCTTTCCTGCTTCAGTGGTCCTCTGGGTCTCCACATACCTGAGTTCACTGAAACCTCTGATCCACATGAGCAGCATCCTACTGATACTCTGATCGAAGATCAATCTCAGAATCATTTGCATTAGAAATGACTTGAAAAATCATATTTTTCAACCCATCCAGTTCCAACCTCCCTGCCATGGGCAGGGACAGCTTCCACTAGACCAGCTTGCTCTGAGCTCTGTCCAAACTGGCCTTGGGCATTTCCAGGGATGAGGCATTCCCAGCTTCTCTGGGCAACCTGTGTTAATTCTTCACAATAAATAATTTGTTCCAAATATCTACTCTTCCCTGTTGTAGTTTAAAACCATCCCCCCTTGTTGTGTCACTATCTGTCTGTGTAGAAAGTCCCTCTCTCTCTTTTTTATAAGCCACCGTCAGCACCAAGATGACCAAAACTTTCTCATATTTATATATTTTACTAAACAAAGGAAGTAATATCCACTGACTACAAGTTATCTAGTTTTCATAATAATTAGTATTCTGTTTGTTGTCGGTTTATGATCCTCTCGCTTCTCATGCTAATTAGTCTGCCTGCTGAGTTGTTCTTTTCAGTCAGTGTTTTCTTGAATTGGTGGCTGAGTCGATGGCCTTGATCTGCCCCTGCTGGAATTCCCCTTTACCCTGCTGGAGCTGATTCAGCACAGATACTGTGTTGGCTTGATTAGTTTGTGCCTTGTCTTGGCGGTTCTGCCAAATGTCCTTGTGCCCATTAATTCTGCATTCTCTGAGTCCCCCATCAGTGACACATCCTCCTTCCCATACCTTGCTAACCTCCCCTAGGTGTGAGGTCATTGAAGTCTGTCAAGCCCTACACCTTAACAGGAAATTCAGCCAACAAGTAACCTGCCTTTCAAAGGCCTGGCCATCACTTACAGCTTGTTGGTTACTTTCTGTTACATGGACAAAATCTCCCTTCCTGTCGATTAGGCCTGAAAGCACACAGAGACCAAACATGAAAACACCTTTTCCAAAGGATTCCGTTTCCCAGCGAGGGGGCTGGCTTGAGGGGATGGACTACATTTCCCATGAGGCTTTGCGGGGCGCGGCAGAATTGCGTCCCTCCCGGGGCCGCGGGAAGGCGCCCGGCGCGCTCCCGGCATGGCGGCGCTGCGGACGCTGCGGGCGGCGGCGCGGCGGGGGCCGGGGCTCGGCCCCGCGGGGCTCAGGGCGTTCTGGGGCGGCCGCAGGTACCCGCAGGGCACAGGGAGGGGGTGGCTTCTGGCCTTCTCGGCATGCTGGGCCTTCACCGGGCCGTAGCCCTCTGGAGGTCGTTTATTCCGACACCCCCCGAGCAAGTCCCTCAGGAGTTGTCCAGGCGGCTTTGGAGTGTCCGTAGGGAAGGAGACTCCAGAGGTTCTCTGGGCAGGCAGCGCCCACGGGGGTGCGCTGCTGGCGGGCGGTGCAGTGGTGCAGGGTTGGAACCGTTAGCGCTGTTACTGCTTTTGTTAGGAGTGGGAAGGGAGGGATTTCACGGGAATGAAAAACAGTTCTCTGTAACATTTTGCGTGAAACCACGCGTGGGTTGTTGACTAGATTGGGCCATATGAGAAGGTTTTTTTACTTAAAACAAGTGATGATTTTTTTTGGGCACTGATTTTCTTCTGTAGTAGTGGTTATTTTCTGGTACGCTTTTTATCCACAGCAAGTGTAAGAGCAAACAAGTTACAATCCTGTTACAATGCTGTTTTCACTCGGAGCAGTGAAATGGGGCGGGTGGGCGATGGCTCTGCAGGGGCAGCCTGTGTGGGCAGCAGCACCCGGGAGAAGCCTGGGCGCTGCCGGCTGACAGAGCTCAGGAGCCCGGGGCTGTGTGGAGTGTCCGGGTCGAGCCTGGTGTGAAACGCCACCAATACAAAAATGCCCTGGCTCTGTCTTGAGTAGCCCGGAGGCTGAAAATGTTCCGTTCTGCTGCCAGCGGGAAGGAGGAGAGAGAAGCGGGAGCAGCCCGAGCGGTCGCTGAGCAGGAGGAGAGGAGCCTGCCGCGCCCCCCGCCACGCAGCCGCAGCCACGGCCCTCCCGAGGAGCTGCAGAGCCGCCTCGAGTCCCACGTCAGGGAGCTCTTCGGGCCCTCTCTTGGCGAGGACTGGCAGCAGGCTCCCCTGCAGGAGAAGAGGCTGAAGCATCGCCTGCTGGCCCGGCTGGCTGCAGAGCTGGGACACGCCGTCCCCAACTCGCAGCTGCACCGCATGCGCCGCGCCGGGGACGTGCTGCGGTTCTATGGCAGCCCCGTGAGGGACGGCACCAAGATGAACGAGCTGGCGGCCGCAGAGCTGCCCCCGAACCTGAAAATCATCTGGCAGCAGTGAGTCCCCCACGGATCATCCCCGTGCCCGGCTTGTGCTGTAGGGCAGCAGCAGAGCTCTCTGGTTGGGGTGAAATCTGTGAATTTCAGTAATAAAGGTTCACTGGAATCACTCAGTAATGAAAAAACAGCCCTATTACATCAGCTGCTATCGAGGCATCTGGTTGAATTCTCCAATGTCTGTTAAGGGCCCCGTTTTTTAAGTCCTTTGGGTGTTAGTTTTTCTTCCCATCTAACTGATGATGCAGGTCTGCTTTTAATCAGAGGAGGCAAGCAGTGAAGTGAGGAGGACAAGAAAATAAACAGTCTGAGACATGCATGGTACTTTATGAGTGTTTTCTATGAAACAGGTTATTTCCAGTGAGGTCAAGAGTCTGTTTGATCTTTCTGGGGATAATCCAGAAATGTCCTGGTTATACCACTCCAAGCCCTGAACCCTTGCTCCCCTGGTTTCTTTCAGCACACAGATGCATGAAGCACACTCAGGCACTGCTGCTTTTGTGTGTTGCAGTGCTCAGTTTCTTAACTGAGCAAACTTCTCAAGTGCTGCTTTCTTCTCAAAAGCTCTGAAGAAATTAAATAAACGCTTTCTTGTCTCCTTTTGACTCTTGGAGAATTACTGAATATTTTAATTGTACGCCTACATGTTCCACTGCAGGGTGAACTGAGGTGAAGGCACTGGGGATGTTTCACTGATCACCATGGAAGGCTGAATGTTCACAAATCCCTCCCTTGTAGCTTATGAGAAACCAGTGTGACAAATGGCTAACTCTGTCACCTTGTTGGCTTCAGGGGTTATTTGGGAGCAATGAATTGGAAGTTTTTTTTTCATAAAATTATGTCATTCCATCAAAAGGAGGAAGCATCTCCTTGTTTCATCTTTAACACTCACTATCTGAGAAAACACTTTCAGTTGCAGTTGCACTTTGTTGCTCATTCCCATTTCTGTGTCTCTCCCAGGATGTAACTTTGATGGCTCATGTAATATGATCAGAACAGAGTGAAAAACTGGACTGGGAATTGGGACAGGCAAGAAAGGAGCTCGACAGCAGCTTGTCTCGTGTTTTGCTGTGTGGGAGTTGAGTCAAACTGCCATTTCCCTGATCTCAGACCTACCAGTCCCCTGGAGGTGCAGACCTCATACTTCCATCAGCACAGGGAGCTGCAGGGACTGGAATACAAGGATCAGATCTGGGTGTTTGAGATGCAAAGCATTTAACTGCTTGTAACTGCTGAAAAAGCAGAAATCTGAAATTACATCAGTCTTGCACACAGCACCTGTGCCATGGAAGGGGAAGACTTCTAGATGCTTAATCACTTTATCTCTGAGCTTTTAAAAGTTTGTAACTTCAGCTGAATTTAATTATATATAGATAAATAAATAGAAGCCCTGCCCATGCATCTTTCTTTCTTTGAGGCCAAAGCTGTAGAAGATCAGAAGAAAATGTGAAAAAGCCAGCTTGTGAGGGTATATCTTAACGATTCAGAACACATTTTTCCCTTTGGAAATTTCATTACAGCTGCAGTGAGGAGCCCAGAACACTTAGGAAAGGGTCATCATGGCCACAGAAAGCATGGCCCAAGTCTGATCCTTATATTCCTAAGCCAGAAGCAGACATCAGTAGAGTCAGGAGAAGGAGGAAACACCACAAGACCAGACACAGACATTCCAGATTTTGTTTGTGTCAGAGGCAAATGAAAGACTGGCTCACGTGTTTTCTTTTTTGATAATTTTTTTTTTTGCTTCTGTTTTGGAAAAAATATACAAAAAA
>VWZP01004926.1:243659-265682 GCA_013396995.1 Dicaeum eximium | reverse complement strand
AAAAAAAAAAAAAAAAAAAAAAAAAACCCAAGAAGAACCAACATGGAAATGTGAGGTAAACATTCCAGTAAAAGTACAGAGGCTCCATTCTTTAAAGGAGACACACAGCAGTTATCACCATGCTAGAAGAATGAGATGCAGGAAAATCCTAGAAACAGTGAAAAATCATTTAATGAAGCCTTTGCCCTAGTTCTAACCATTGTAAATGGGCTTTTTTTTGTTCTTCCCATCCCCAGCCCATGCTTAGTTATCTTTATAATGCTTAGACAAAGTTGTTAAATTGTAAAATAGCAGTTTTGATATAAATTCTGTAGGGCAGAATTTATAAAAAAATGCAGACTGCTACTACAGACTCAGATCTTTCTTTCTTTCTTTCTTTCTTTCTTTCTTTCTTTCTTTCTTTCTTTCTTTCTTTCTTTCTTTCTTTCTTTCTTTCTTTTTCTTTCTTTCTTTCTTTCTGTCTGTCTGTCTTTTGTCTTTCATCTTTCTCTTCTTTCTGTCTCTTTTTGTCTTCCTTTCTTTCTTCCTCTCCTTCTTTCTCTCTGTCTTTTTTTCTCTTTTTCTTTCTCTGTCTTTTCTTGTCTTTCCTTCTGTCTGTTTTTTTTTCTTGGCTTGTCAAAGCCCCTCAGGAAAAAAATACATTTTGGGTGGCAAAACTGGCTTCTTGGCTATGCCAAGGAATGCCACCCTGGTGAAGGAGTGGTGTCACTTTCCCTTTGCACCAGTGTCACTAGTTACCCCACAAATCTATGATGAGATGATGAAACACTTAAAGCGCAGCCTCAGCCCCACAGTGGTGGCTGTATATCCCCATAGTCAATTCCTGAAGCCAGGTTTCACTGGGAGCTTTAGCTGGGCCTTGGGGAGGAATGAGGGTCTAGGGAGATGATATAGTCAGCTCACATGCTATCAGCTACTACTATAAATTTTGACGTCCAGTCTGTCTATACTGCAGACCAAGGATGTTGTTTTAGTTATTCTTCAATAACTGGCACAATCACCCACACCAGAACAATCAGGCTTTGATTCAGTGAGGTGCTTAAGGACCTTCTGGTCTGGAAACTGGGTGGTAACTGAAGTCCATTAACTCCTAGGGAACACTTAAGTAGCTCACTGAATCAGGGATGGATTTTTGTTTCTTGTCGGTACTGTCATTCAGGTTAGATTCCTGATCACTGTTATTTTAATATGAATTAAATATATGCAATTACTTCAGATCCATGCTGAGTTTACTCAGATGAGAATCAGACCCAGCACTTCTTATGGTAAGAAAAGGTAAAAGTGAATTCTTTTCCCCCAAGATATATAAACTCAGAACTGAGAAGAAAAAAAATTGTGTACAAATATCACATAACAACATCAACACTTCCATAGATGTAGTTCCTCAGTGCACACTTTAAACAAGAAAAGGGTTTTTTTTGTTCTTTTTCCATTTTGCTTTTAAAGTCTGGCATAATAATATTAAAGCTGACAAAAAATCAGGGCAAGCTACATCACTTCCTCATACAAAAAAAGTACAAAACATTAGCCTCTAACTAGACATAACATAATACTGGTCATCACAGTTAGACATTTAGTAACTGTGTGTCTTGGAGTATTTTACTGGAGGGTAGTAAAAAATAGCTTCAGCTGCTGATCTCCCATCTCAGGTCACTTCAGTCATAGAGGCAGAGTGATTCTGCAAAGAGGAAAAGGCAAACACGTGAATGTTTGTGTACAACAGTCTGGCACTGACACACCCTGCTGGTGTGCAAAAGCAATGGGAAAAATGAGCAAAAGCTCATAAAACCTGCATTGTAGCTGTATGGTCAATAATTATAATTCAAGAAAATTATCTTGTTGGTTTCTGGTGGACATCAACGGTTAAAGGCCAGTCCCTACCTGCACTTCTGAGTCCAGGAGCTATAAATAGCTGACTGGACAAAGCATTTCTCACAGCTCATGGATATTTTCACCTGCTCAGCCCTTCTCTCTACACAACACAATGTGGATATATAAGTAGCACTTAGTTTCTGGGCTATAAAACCATCGACAGAACATCTAATGCACACAGTTCTGCAAATTTAGTGGAAAGTCTTCCAGTAAATCTTTGCCTAATTGAAATTGACTCTTCAATTAAACAAAGTATTTCCAGACATTAGAGACAGTATTTTCCCCATTTTTTAAAATTCCTCTTTTCAGCTTATTTCACAAAGAGTTTATCAAAAGTCACTATTGATCTTGCCCCACATCATGTATGACAGGCCATCTAATAAATGAGATACAATTTAAAGACCAAATAAATTACACCAGTGTATTTCAGATAACTCATAAAATACAATTTATCCTTGTCCTCAGAATTTCTGGCAGGTTGCATTTATTTGTCTGTTTTGAAAGGACTGGGTATGATGCAGGTATGCCAACGCAAGCCATTTGAAGTTAGTAGTTTTAACAGAAATACTATCAATATTAATGTTCCCACTAGCTATTTTTTTTCAGGCTTGAAAGAATGCTAATAATTTCACTTCTGATGACTCAGATAGAAAAAAAGGTATATAATTTATTCTCATTATAGAAGCTACTGAACAGTAATAAGGATAAAAAACCTAATTTCTGCAATATTTTTGTGGGCAGACTAGTTTATCGTCAGGAAAGAGTAAATCCTTCATACATCCCAAAAGTTTTCTGGAATGTAATTAGGCAGAATTATTTTTACTTTTCTCTCAGTTTTCTATTCTTCTAAGCAAAAGTTTTTGAGGCATGTGAAATCCTACTTCTTTAGCTGTGGACATGTATGGAAGCAGAAGATCTACAGTATTTGGTAGTTTCTGGGATAAATACCTTAAAACAAACTCTGCTGTGATGCAGATTCATTCTGTTCAATGGGCTTGAAATGAGGCCTGTGTAGTCAGCTACAAAACCACTTTTTGCTCTGATGCAACAGAAAATATGCTTGGTGGTGGTCTGGGTAAGAGATTTATAGTACCTGTGCACTCAGTGTCTCCAGAGGACTTTCCACCCTGGGAAAAGCCATTAGTGGCATTCCTCGTGGGTCTTCAGGCTTCGGTTTAGAAGGAGCTGCATGACTGCCCTTAAAGTTATGGACAACACATATCCCCTGTGCAGTGCAGAAAAAAACCAGAGTGAGGTCAGTGTTCCGTCCCCAGGAAAAACCTGGAGAGGGAATGAATTACCATGTGGGGCACAACTGAAAGAATTTAACCTGGGTTTGGGTTCCAGGTGTCATCTGTGTCAGCCTTGGGCTGCAGTGTGGTTACTGACACAGCTGGGCACGATGGACTGCCGTGGTGGTGAACCATTCTCAGCCTTTCTGCACTTCACACTGGACACAGCAAAGACCCCCGTGTATGCCTTGTCATCCCAGAACCACAGACTACCCAAATGATGCCCTTTACTGGCCAAATACTCCCTTCAGACTTTGTGACTGTGTCACTTCCAGGCAGTGAACACAGCTCTGTGGATGGCTGACTCTCCCTCACATCTGGATGACACCATTTAGCACCATTCCCTGCATGCTTCCAGCACCACTGCTGTGGTGTTTATCCCAAAAATCTCCCCTTTATGCATGACCAGACTCACAGCTCCCACATGGTGAGGGTGATGCCAGTAAGAGCAACCATGCACAGCAGTGGTTAGCTTGAGGACATGGAAAAGAAAAGGTACACAGGAGCTGAGACGTTTGCTGGTGGAGTGATTCCTGCAGCCAGCTCCTTGCTGGCTGTTCCCATTCACTTCCATAGACCCGAGCAAGAAGCAGGCTGCAGCCTGGGTGGGTCCTGTGCCAGCAGGATCTGTGCCAGGGATCTGACAGCACCCCTCTGGGAGACCCTTTCCACCACTCTGAAATTCAGCTTGTGACACTTGCAGGGTGCCAGGAGGTTTGCAAGGTCAAAATACAGCTGGGGACAGGCTGTCACTGCCACCAACAGGCACTGGGAGCACAGACATGGTCCTGGCCTGAGAGATGGGGCAGCTGCCTCTTAAATTGCATGGATGAGATGTAAACTGCCCTTCCCAGCAGGAACCAGACAAATTATTCACATTAAAGTCAAGGAGATTCAGGCCAGAGGCTGTAGACATCTTTTTATCTGAAATGAACACAAGAATAAATGACGCTTGAAGGTTTGTTGTTGTTGTTTTTTCAAGTACAGAATAGGAAAAAAAATGAGTGACAGGACAATTGAGATTTAAGGGATCTTTGAAACCTAATCCCTCCTGATTACAGGGATAAAGTGTCTGTTGCTATGCAGTGGATAGTTTTGAATTTTGATTAAATGGAACCAGGCACATTTCTTGGTAATAGTGAGAATGACCTGGACTGCTTGCTGTGTGAGTAAATCCTCAGCAAGAGACCTCTCACCAAACAAAACATTTAAACCACACAGCCCACAGGAGAGCCAGTTATACTCAAAGTCTGGAGAGATTCTCTTCCTAGATTTTGTGGGAAGGCTTTTGATATATTTTAGTATGTTTGGCTATCCTATGAGGGGGGAACGATTTCAGCTTGACTCTAAAAGCTGAAAAGGCAGGTAGATTTATCTCCAAGGGAATTGATCTTGACCTTCCCTTCCACTGCACTTCTTTTATGGTCTAAAACAAAATGGAGAACCAGGATCACAGCTCAGAGCCCCACAGAAAACATCTGTACCTCACATTTTTGCCAAACACAAGGCACACACAGAGGGGTTTTGCAACACAGAGGAGTCTCAAGCACACCCTCCTTTTGATATTGAAATCTACAACACCTTTTGCGGCATTTTCCAGATCAAGTAAGAACATGTAGAATAATTCACATAACTGAAATATATAAAATGTACAAATGCTACCAAATTAGATCTATCAATTAGTATGAGCCTGATTTCACATTAGGATTTTTTTTAAAATAATACTTTTAATTATATGGGGCTAGAATTAGATCTTGCAGGCTACAAGTGATTACAATTTTTTTTTTTGGTTGGTTGGGTTTTGTTTTTAAACTGTGGTATTTTTAAAAGGAACACAGAAGGACAGATGGACTTACCAGAAACAAGGCTACAGCACTCCCCAGGATGAAGCCTGCGATCACATCCGAACAGTGGTTCCGATACTCAGACACTCGGTTTAGCCCGGTGAGGAAGGCAGCACACAGGGTTCCCAGACACAGCACGGGCTTGGCTAGCCTGCTGCTCTTGGTTTTAATTGTGCTTGTGATGTACATCTGTAAGAAAGGGCAAACAAAAAATAAGAAGGGGTTCCGCCAGAAATGCATCTTTCCCACCCCTGGACAAATCCTGAATCAGCAAGTATGTGACAAACCCTGATTCATTAAAAAAAAAACAAAAACAAAACCAAAAACCACCAAAAACAAAACATTGGGAAATGGAGGAAGAGATTTTAGGTAATTCAGAGAACACTTTTAAGAGTACAAACCCAATGCTGTTAAAGGATGTGAAATATCCTCTTGCATTTACATACTGGACCTTTTCTGAGCAGTTATGGACAGGCTCAGCTTTACTGATTTTGTGCAAGTACTGGCTCATATGGTGGCAAACATGCACTCTGAATGCACACGACTAAATGTTGCAAAGGCACTCAAGAATTCATGCTTATACTCCTGCAGAAACTGTAATGTGTAGAAGATGGAGTGCTTAGAATCTGTATGAACTAGCTGCTCCACTTTCCTGGATGGTGTTAAGTTTAAGGAACAGAGAACACTGAGAGAAACCACTCCAGCCACTTCCCCTGCAAGATCAAAGGAAACACACAGTGTGAGAGGTTTCTTTCAAAACAAAGTTGATTTTGAGAATGTAATTCCAGCACATGAAGTTTCACTGTTCTCCAAATATTTTTTAAATGAACCCCACATGATTCTGGCAGTTTATTGGGAATTTTTAAAATGCATTTTGACAGAGAGTTAAAAACGTGTGGCTCACAGTTAGCAGCCTGTCATTAGTGCCAGAGCCACAAAATAACGAAGATGAAGTGAACTGAGCCTAATGGCAAAGCAGTTCATTACAATCCTTTTCAGCCAACAAGTATGTAAGCCCACAGGATTTCCAAAGCTTTGCTAGTTTGAGATGTTCCTGCTTGCTTTGTTTTTCACACCTGAGCCTGACTGCAGCAGATGCCCTTTGACAGCGAACAGCGAGCACTAGGCGGCAACCTTGTCCCAGTCTGGGCTGGCAGGTTAAGCTGCGCCTATCACCAAGACTCACATTAAGGTTCTTTGGAAAAAAATCATATCATTGCCACTGCGTGAATAATTACCACCCACCTTTTCACCCTAGGCACTCCTTCTACTCAATTCAATCGAGCAATAGGGAGCCAGATTGCTTTCCTGTTCCCTACCGAAGCACTAGTGCTGTTTGCAGGTCCGAAGGAAAACCCATCACCTCTTTAAAGTAAGAATGCAGTGCTGCAGCAGCAGCTGTGAACCCCAGCTGCGGGGAACAACCCACACACTCTTATCTCCTTACAGGTATGAGATGGAGCCGGCTCTTTGGGCTACCCACACGGGAGGGTTCTCTTTGTCACAGATGGGAAAGATCTGTAATTGGAGTTTCACACGTCTCGGCTATAAAATGTAAACTTGTAGTAAAAAGAACATTTTTAGCAAGGAGGGTAGTCAACGATGCGAACAGATTGCTGAGGGAAATCTGTTAAACCCTTGCGAGGAGGGTTTTAAACAAGACAAACTGTTTTCCCAGAAGGTGGGCTCCAGGTTCATCCCGAAGTCACAGGCCTTGTTCAGAAATAGCTGGGAGAGCTTCTCCATTCTGATAAGACTTTCCAGCCACTGCAGCTTGATCTTTATTGTACAGGCCCAAAAGCCAAGGTTTCTTTTAGGATTCCCACAGTGTTTACCCACGTTTAGAGCATGGTTTCAGAGCTTTGTGCAAGAGACCAAAATCTCAGTCAAAGCCACTTACATTTGGTTTCCTACATACAGCAAGCGTTTTTGAAAATTTCCCACAATGCTATCCATAGAGTAAATTCATTTACAAAATTCAAATGTTGAAACTAGAGGAGGAAAGACATGAATATAAAAACATGTCTAGAACATATTAAAAAATAAACTACACATGATTTAACTATATAATTTGTCTGCTCAGCTTTTTTGCTGTGATCTTATCAAGCTTGAGTACACTCAAGCTATGTATTTAGCAATATGCAGTGTATGATAGCAGCATTTATCCCATGTGATTCCTCTCCCATCTTTTTCAGAGAGGCAAAATCATAGATGAGGCGTTTTTGTCTGCAAGTTTGAAATAGAAAAATACATTTTTATATATATGTGTAAATATATGCATGTATTTAGAACATATTATATCTATAATGAGAAAGGCAGAGTGGAAGAAATCTGTCATGTCCCTTCAGCAGAAAGTGAGGAGATTTGTGAGAGTTTTATTCCTTGGAAAATTCAAAATTTCATACCAATACTGCAAAAGTCTGTGTCCTGGAAGTTTTAGGGAAAATCTTTTGTTTTACCATAGAGATTCCTACAGTAAAAGAGAAGCAGAGCCTTTGACAACAATGCTCAGTGCAGCTGCTCATGGTGCCAAGGCCTTGAATTGATCGGGGCTGCAGCAGGTATTTGCTGCAATGTCCTCTGCTATTCAGCATTTCCGAATCTTGGAGGATTCATGTCCAGAGGCAGAGACCCAGAGAAGCTGACTTCACTTATGGGGTGTATTGTGGTGGTGCATCTTTCTCCCTCCCCTGGCTGCAGTATGAGCTGAGAAATGCTCATTAAAGCTCAGCCTTGACAAACTGCACCTGACTAAGCCCCTGTTGAGTGTACCAGAAACACTGTCTGCTTCCAAGATCTAACAGCTATCTAACAAGCAGCTGTTTTCTAATGAACAGCCTTGGAAACTTGTTTTCCTTGCCTGAGTAACAACCCAAGTGGTTGTTATCGTATTTTTCTCAAATGAACCTTCAAAGAAAGTTACTGACTGAAATTGTGGCTAGGATGGAAAATTACCATAACTAAAACCTGCTCTCTTGGGGTCATCTAAACAAGGGTCCAAAGAGAGATTTTTTTGTACTCTTGACTCCCAGAAGATAAGTGGGTAATGTGTATGTCTCAAACACTGATAGCTAGATGGCTGTGGAGCCAACCAAGGACTGCTGGAAACAACAGACGAGAAATGTTGGTCATAAACAAAGGTTGTTGTTATTAACACAGCCATGGGAAATATAATGTTTTGGTTGGAGAAGGGGGGCCAGAGATAGGGCATTTTTTCTGTGTCAAACAACTACAGCACAGCACAGGAAATGTGCATAGACTACAGGGTGGGATTAAAACTACCCAAGACCCCTGAAGCTCTCCACCCATCTCCAGAAAGACTGGAAGAATGAACTGCATATAATAATAATTAATTTACAGAGAAAGTGAGAAACCCATCTTTGGGGTGAGGAAACCTGCCCATAAAGAAGTGTCCTCCCAAGCCCAGGCAGTGCCCCCAGGACCCTGGACATCTCATGGGCTGGGCCAATGCAGGTGGATCGATGCTGAAACCAGGACTGACATCCCATCTCAGCTGGATTCATGCTGGAACTAGGAATGCTGATCTCTTTTTCTAACAATTTCCTTTTCCTTGGAAAAGGAACCTAAATTCATGTGAGTGCACAGTAGCTTGCACTAGGTACAGTGACTGCCATCTCTTCCTGTAATCATTCTGGGAGACTGATAAAACTTCTTTAGATGACATTCTTATTTTTTTTATAAAATTCTTATATTTTTTATAAGTATGGAAGCCAGGGCTATCAGCCCTTTTCTCTTTACCCCACTTTAGGCATGAATAATTTCCACCTGCAGAGATCACAGAAGTGATGCTTTGGAAGCCTCAGCTTCTTTAGAAAGTGACAAAGAAAAGTCTAGTTGATTAAATATAAACCCCAGTTTATAAAAAAGCCAAGAGCAAACACCAAAAAACCACAAAGCCAAACCAGTCCCAGTGGGAGTGTTTTCAGTAGCAAAGAAATGAACAAGTGAGTACAGAGACACCTGCACAGGATATTTGAGGTTCAGTGAAGGGAGGAGACTCCCATGTCTCGTAAGACATTTATAAAATAACAACCATGTCTCTGCTGGTTCCATTCTCCCTCCCCCTTATGTTGTACCTGTTCTATTTTTCTTGCTCCATAGATGAGTTTTTCAGCTTTATGCAAAACACAGCTATTACTAAGCAAATAACCTGTGTTTTATCTTCAGTAGGCCACATTTTCATGCATACTAGAATCAGCAAGAGACTTCTCAAAAATCTGTGCACAGCACAGTTATTAAGCAAAGCTGGATATGAACAATGCATTTCTTGTGTAATGCTCATGTTATTCCCATCTGGCAGACAAAGAAAAGGAAAGTGACAACATTTTTAGTTCCAAAAGGTGACTTCAGGCTGAGAACAGGCCTGAAATGGGACTGTGGGCCAAAATGCTTTAAGGGCAAACTTTTATCACCTTGTGGCTCAGAAAGAGTTCCATGTCCTGGCTCCATCTGACTTCTTCCTATGTGAGAAGTGCAGGCCCATAGCAGATACTCCTGGAAAAGCAGAGCTCAGAAATGCTGAACTACTTGGGGCTTAGGCTCAGGAAGAAAAAGTGTTACCCTTCAGCTGTAGAAGTCAGCCTGTTGTGGAAAATTTGCCCTCCTAGGAAACAAAGGAGGCTGGGCAGGGAAAGTCCATGGAAGGATGTAATTAGCTGAGGACGGAACCAGGACTAAGCCTGATGCTGGAACTTCCACCTAAGAGTTTATCATGGTGTAAGCAGCTGCTACAACCATTGGAGTGTATTGTGAGCTGTATTTCACACAGGGTTGCACATTGTTCAGAAGAAATGTGCACAAATGTTACAGACTTTCCAAACATTTCCCAACAAATCCCGACCACAGGAGTTACAGTTTATTTCTCCATCATTATTCACAAAACATTCAATGCAAACAGATGGATATTGAAATGGCAGTGGGTGGACTCTTAATTTTAGAAGTAATAATGTGGTGTTTCATTTATCTGCTACCAAGAGCACAGGGCAAAACACTCAGTAAATACCCTGTCTTTAATAACTTTAAGGCTTTTTTTGCATACTTGTGACCAACAGACAGACTCTGACACCACTCTGAGTCAAGCTATAGGGAGAGAAAAGACCTAAGTTAATGCATTTTGACATCAGAAGCAGGTTAAGTCCTTGGATCTTTATGGCAAAACCACCAAGGTTTGTTAGTAAGATTCTTGGATCACTTTTCAATAATCACAGAAACTTTAGCCAGAGAACACAAGGGAGCAGTTGATCTGTTTCATCAGACTTCATAATTTCCTTCCTGACTGCATGGCAGTGTCACCTTGTCAGTGTGTCAGCTGGGGTGCATTTCTCTGTGATAACAACAAAATTCTGGCACTGGCTTTTATCAGAACCCTCTTTGCAATGTAAGCTCAGGTCCTAAACATGGGAAGCAAAATTCAGCCTAAGTTCAGACCTCTATTGAAAGGGCACAATTTAAATTTTAAATGTTCAACAACACATGGCATGTGAGCAAATGTAGCAATCCAGAAGGCATTTAAGGATCAGCTTCATTTTAATGTTCATGAGACAGGGGCAGGGAGAAGAGAAAATTGAATGAGAAAATCAGCAGCAAAGACAAGTTCAGGACCTCATGCCTCCACATGCAGTTCCTCAAAAGAAATAAGCATTTCATTTGCTTATACAAGGATTGGTAAAATGGAGAGAGAAGGGGATCTTCCCCTACTGATAAAGAAAAAAAAGCTGTCCCCAAAACAATTCTGTTTTTCTCCAAAAACCCATAGTAAGAAAAACGCCCCATCTAGATGCACATACAGAAACCTCTCATGCAGCCATCTCTGGCACCCACCGTGGCATATAAAGCTGAGTAGATGCTCAGAGCAGCATGTTTGGATGGAAAGGATCTCCTGGCCTTTTCAATCACCTCCACATCCCCCGTGCAGATGTTGCCGTTGTTTATGAACTGGTGGTGGGCCCGACAGTCGCTTCCAGTGTAGTTGGGTTTGCACACAGTCAGGAAGTAGGGAGCCAAGTTCCCAGTCACAACCTGGCCAGCATTTACAAAGATGTCAGTGGCAAAAAGTCCAAATGCAAACACTCCTGTGAGGAGAGGTTAAAAACAGTGATTATTCAAACAAGGTTTAGTAAATGTCACTATACCCGAGAAGGAGAGACATAATGACAGTAGTATAATGTACTTATAACAAATCTGTGACAAAAAAATGGGATCTCTGAACCTGAAAGAGCAGTGTAGTGCTGTGACACAATACTTCTGTTATCTATCATAACTACCTAGGATTAAGTACCTTTTGGATTTTGACTATTTGCCACCTTGATGCTGAAAGTTTACAATCCTGACCTAGCAATATTTGGCATGTACTTTTGGAAGCAACCCAATGCTTTGCTCTGCAAGACAGCTGCAATTCAGCTCATGTCACCAGGAGCACATAACCACAATCCTGTAAGATGAAGTATTCACTTGAATGCAGGAACATTTCCAGGGTTGTGAAGCATCTCTTGATCAATACTGCAGTTGTCACATCCTTCACTGACTCCCCTTGAGTGTTATCAATACTTACTACAGCTGCTATGAACATATGAGCTGTAGCTCATGAAAAAGATGCATGCAATGCCTACATACCAAAGAAACAGAACAGCAGGTTTGCAAAATTACCAAACCCAAATGTTCTGAAAGATTAAATCAGCTCTCCTCTTCCCCTTCTCATCACTAAGGTTGAGTAAAGTGTCACAAAAACATAAAACAAATAAATTCTGACTTCTGATGTAGGAATATTGAGAGTCATGCAGTTTTGCTTTCTCCCTTCTATAGCTCTGTAAGCAAAAGTCATTAAATTATAAATTATCTGAGATTGTTATGTGTTTAAATATGACCAAAAGCTGGAGCTTGAGGGAAATCATCTTAGGAAAGCTGTGATAAAATCTTAAGAGCTGGCACCACCATGATTGTAACATCTTCACTGCTTATCTATACAGAGTTTAAAAAAAGATTTAAAAGCTGCTCCAATCCGAGACACAAAAAATATGAGGGACTCAAAACAATGCAGGATGTACCGACAGCAAGATAAAATAAAATATAACAAAAATGGATTTGTTGTACAAGTGTTGAGTGGGGTTTGCCTGTGCCAGTCTGTTAGAGAGACAGTTTGGTGCCACTGTGGCACAGATCCCTCGCTGGGTACTGATGGGACGAGCCCTTCCCTTGGGAAACAGCCTGGAGGGGCTGCAGGACTGCAGAGCTGCTCCTCCTCACCACCTTCCACAAGGGCAGCAAGGAGCAACACACAGTAAGATGATTCTGGAGGCTGAATGTGTTACTCTTCCTCATGTATGTTTGGTTTTATTTAATATTAATGAACTGGTATGGGATCATGGATTTAGAAAGCTGGTGGTGGCCAAAGAAGGAGGCAGCCTTCCTCTGGTTTTAGGCTGCAGGACTGGCCCCTGTCTTTTCAATGGTGTGACAGTTTTCCTTCCATTTGTCTTACTAAGAGTGTTTAAAAGGAGAGAGCACAGAGACTGCTCCTTTGTTTCCTTTATCCCTCTGGTAATATTTCAAATCCATGGTTTTCCACAGCCATCATTAACTTCTCACCTACATTAGTCAGTGCACAAGCAAGTTCAAAGGAAAAAGGCAGGAAGGGATCTTTTCAGCCTGATGAAACAGCTGAAGTTATGACAGAGATGAATCTTGTTTTTTGTACAGCACTCTGTCAAAATTTTAATTTTTTTTGGCACAGCTTGCTTTAAATAGCAACTTTCTGATGTGCTGTGCAAATTACAGGGAGTGCAGAGAGGATTGTTACCCAGCCTTTACAATAATTAGAGGGAATTTAAGTGTCAGGCAGTCTGGCTCATGCTCTTTGTCGTGTAAGTACCAGCCAAGAACCAAGACATTTCAGGAAAAGCTCATGGGCTACAAAAAACTACTTTGATCTCTGGGAAGTGCATATATACAAAGGTACTTCTCTCCATTAAGAAAAGAAGTTTTAACACCCCATTTTCTTAATATTTGGTAGCACAGAAAGTGCTGGCCCAAATGCAGCTGCCAAGGCCTGCAATAATCTGGAGAAGAGCAGAGCAAGCCATGGCTGAAACCTTTGTCACATTCTGACTGTGCATTTTGGCTGCTGCAGTTGCTCTCTCACAGTTCTGCCAAGCTGTGCTCTGTGAGAATCACAGCTCTGGGCAGCAGTGAATCTGGCTGGCAGGGATGTGACCCTCGCAGGCTGATTACACCCCATGTCTCTGGGGACTTGGAGCAAGGGTTGGCTGTAATTGATTTAAAGGCTGTAATGCCAGCGTGCCTTGGCAGTGCTGGACAGTCCCCTGATGGTTTCTGTACCTCAGGAATCCATCTGTTCAATGGATTTGTTCAATGACCTACAGCAGCTGAACTAACTGACCAGAGCACAGAAATGCAGTGATGTGATTGCCAGCTTTTTAGAGGCAGACAAATTGCTCTGAAAGGCTTCACGGGAAGGGCAACGAGCTCCAGCTCTTCAGGGTCATACAGCTCACATCCATGACACAGCGTCAGAGGGAAAGAATGGGAGAAGATGTGCCTCTTCCAGACATTGACACTCAGGTGTAATAGGAGGTGATGCCATTCTGCTCAGCAGCAAGTGCTTTATTTCAGTGTGCTCACGCTAGCCCAGAAAACCTGAACTGTGGTGCAGAACTTGCCATATGCTGAGAGAAAATGGGAACAGTGCAAGCCACATGGGAAGCAGACCTACAGCTGCTCACTAGCAGAAAGGATGAAGGTTAATTGCAATTACATAAAGCCAATCTTTCCCCTCAGCCACTCATGTCACATAGTCTGGCTGCAAAAAGAGGCCTTAAAGAAGAAGCAGAAGCTGTGCCTGGAAAGGCCTCCCGACTTCTTCTTGTTGTACTGACTACTCTCAGCTGTTCGTGTGTCTCAGCAGCAAACAGAAAGAGGTGCTTAGAAGACAAAACAATAAGCAGAACGTAACTGGGAGAGATACTAGCCTAGAGGAGATATAAGAGAGGAGGCTGTACTCCCTGCTACTCCCTCAGCTGCTCCAGCGTCCAAGAAAACAGAGATCAGATTTTAATGTATCTTTACTTCCAGTGAGAAAGACCTTAGAGAAATTAAATGTTCAAGCCAAAAAAAGAACAAACAAGGAAAGTCCTGTTGAAAAAGCTTGAGGATGGATAAAGTGAAGCTTAACTTCCCAGCATCAACTCACCTGAACTAACACTTGCCTTGGCAGAAAAGTCTAAGTATTTAGCAGCTTCAATTTTGAATGCTTAAATTTTAATTTCCCCACTTACACATCCCTCTAAATGACTGTCAAAAAGTCCTTCATGAGCCCCTGACTTCTGAGCTCTCACCCACATCCTATTCTCGTGCTCCATCTCCTATTAAATTCCTTGTGTGGCTGTTCATTAGTGTTGCCACCTCCAGCTCTACGGCTTTTTCTAACAGAGGCAACTGCCCTGAAGAGGAATCCAGCTCTCCTCACTCACTGCAGCCTCAGTACAACGCTCTGTCCTCCCTGCAATTCATGTTCAAGCTCTCCTCTTCCACCCTGAATCTATTTAACATCAGTCACTGCAGCTGCTTGTTGACTGTGGAAACTCGCTAGTAGAGGCATTTAAAATGCCACTGATTTGAAAAAATAGACCAAATCACCACCACAACAAAAATCAACAAAACCCCCCTTGGGACTTGTAGAAGGGTGGCTGAAAAGACATTGGGAAGAGACAAGTGACAAGCCAGTGGGTGGAAACGAGAACCAGGAAGTAGAAGGCTTTTTTAAGGAAAAATCATGAAACCTTTAAGTAAAGTGACAAAAGAAGCAATGCACTGAAGGGTTCCTGAGACATCAGAAGCTGAGCTCCTCAGTAACATACCATCATGTTTTCTACCACGGATATATATTTAGGCAGTCCTCTCTGTCCCAGTCAATTATCTGAATTTGTCACTCTCAACCTAACTTGCTTGGAAAGTGTTCATATTTCACATGCACACTCATCCTTGCCTAACCCCTTTCCCACCCTGTTATTTTTTAAGGAAGATTAGAGTTTCATTGGAGAGTGTCCCTGGAAGTACTCAGGGTTTTATGGGAATGCTGGTCCTCAGTCCATCTCTGAATGTTTTGCTCTAAGTATCCTGTAAATCCAATAAAGCCATAAATTTATAGTCCTGTGACTCAGACTCTGCTAACCCACTCTTCCCCATTACATCTTAAAGGGTATGTTAAAAGAGACCTGTATCATTAATCCATTTTACAACAGGAGACATGGGGGTTGCAGGGGAATTTATTGTGCTGTTGCCATGGCATCAGAAACAGGCTAAACATCAAGCTTCTGAGCACTCATAACCTCATTCTGAGACTGCCTAAGATCTCCCAGTGAAAACCCCACAAAGCTCACTACTCCAGGGATCTACTACCTCCTGGGTCTGCCTGCTTCACCTGTGGGTGTCCTGCCTGGATACTGCTCTCCCCAGATGTAAGAAGGAAGACACGTGGTCTGACTATGCCAGAAGAAATTCAGTTCCCAGTCCAAAAGTACTCTGGAGGCTCAAGGCTCCTCCTGACAGATGCACAGGCTATCTTCCTTCCTCACTGCTTTCACAGCCACCAGTTTTCATGGAGGCAGCTGCCAGCTCAGAGCCTGGCATCAAAGAGAACAGTAAGGGTTGGTGTGTCCCCAGCACAGTGACGTGTTCCTCATTGTGGAGATTCTCCAGTGATAACATCTACAGTAGAACGTCCAAGCTGCTGCAGCAGTTTAGGTTTGCGGCAACACCCCCCAAATACAGCGTGAGCCCTATGGAAAGGCAGCCAGTTAATAACAGAACATGCACTGTTTCACAGTGAACTTCAGATGCAAGGCAGACAGAAGGACAAGGTCAGGTAAGCTGTCTCATGCAGCCGCTCAGGGAATTGACACCAGAGCTCTGGGGCATATCTATCCTGTTACAATAAACTCAATGTGTGCATAAATCTTGTAAACCTTTATTTGCCGAACTAAAATCTCAATTTGCTGAAATAAAGCCCTAATTTAATTATTTAGCTGCCCACTGTGAAGTGTCACCATGCTTTAGATTAAGTTGTCAGCAGAAGCTGATCTGCACCATTTGTTAACGGGAAATTATGCGCATCCGAGGTTAAAGCCACGGGTAACAAGCTGATGGAGCATGCTGAATTTCTAGATATCTGAACTAGAAAGGGGCCACTTGCATGTTATCAGGGCTTTGCAGGTAGACAACTTAATCACGTGGATTAGAAGCCTGATATAATGAAATGCAGCACAATACATACCACAGTCACCCTGTCAGACTGGGTCAGGGAGGTCTGAATCCCTGATCCTGGGGCTATGATAGCAGCTGCACATAAAAAGACTAAAACCTTGACTGAAACCATTCACTAAAATATTTTATAACCTCTATTTGCAATACAAAGGATTAAGCAGAACACAGAAGCAAATGCAAGGTGGAGTGATGTTAACCAAGTGCTGAATGTGAAATTACAAGGCAGAATGAATAAATATACAAAAGGCTGTGTATGCTCAAGTTGGGAGTCAGGGAGAAGAGGCAGAGGCCCAGGAAACAGCCACCCTTACCAATTAGTTAGCACAAAGGTTAAGCACATAAACAACAAGTTTTGGTACCAGAAATTGATGACAGAACTACTGGGAAGGGTGAGGAGAGGAGGGAGAAGACAGGATGTACCTAAAGTAAAGCAGCGCAGCAACAATATATTAGAAAAAAACTGTTCTGAAGCAATTGCACACCATTAGTTTGGCCTCGAAATCTTAAAAAAAAAAAAGCCTGTGAAAGCAGCTGTAAAAGATAAAGAGGAAGATGGAAAAAATTGAAGCATACATCAAAGTCTGATGTTTCCAAGCTCAGACAGCTTTTTTTCACTGACAAAGAAAGTGGTTTTCTAAATATAGGGAACATTTCACCAATCTAGGCTGTGATACAGGACTTGATATACACTGCAGCAAGGTGAGAGGCAGTCTTTTGCCACAAAAGCAAACATCAATCAGCATGAAGGATTCATGTTGGGGCCAGGAAGCAAGAAGAAATCGTGGTTCTGCTTTATGTAGACAAAGAATCAGGGAGAGATTTAATACAAAGCTCAACATTCAGAGTCTCGACTAAACTCAGGAGGAGAGGCTCTTAGAAACAGACATGTGCTGAGACCTTGAGGAAAACAAGGAGAGAATCAACAAACAGCACAGTAAACAAGATAAAGAAAAAACGAGATAGGAAAAAAAACAGAGAAGAAACATAGGGCTTTGTTAGCATTCCAGAAAAGCTGCAGGTTTCTTGTTTTGCTCCACTTTCAAAGTGCAAAAGCGTCCTTAATTCTGTGTACATGAAGGAAAACTAAAAGCAGAAAAGCTCAAATCTACCAACCAGAAGATCCAACAGAGATTGCATTACAAGGAGTCCTTCTCTTTCACAGGACAAAAAGACAGCTTAAAATTTCCCTTTTTGCATCTCTTTCCTTGCAAAATATAAATGAATGTTCAGTGAAGTACTTACAGCTTTCTGTTTGTTTTGTGGAAAGCACATTTAGGCTACAATTCTTAAAATCTCATCTCTTCCCAGCAACTTCCATTACAGAGCTGGGGGGAGAAAAAAACTCTTTGCACTCCTAAAATTTGGGACCAGCAACTCTCAAAAGTTCTCCATGATGTGCCTTTCAGGGTCAGACAGTAGCATTCATTTTTCCTGACAAATGAGAACCTAGACACATTGCAGGATTTTTCTCATCCTTTTGAATAATATAAACTGTAATGCCTTATAAGGCAATTTTCCAAGGAGTTAAGTAGCTGCTTTTTGCAGGTACTCATTAAGGCTTGCTCAAAAACCTGGGTACCGAAACTAAATTGGCAGCAAACTTTTTTTCGCAACAAGCCAGACTGCTTGATAGGGAAAAGAACTTACTTGCAAGAGAACTTAGTTAATCAGCTCTGTAACTTTTGGTCCTAAAGTTTATCAAGAGAAGGCACACACAGAGAAATCCATGTACAAGCAACCTGGTTGTCTTTGCACAGCCAAGCACCTGGGAAGCTTCATTTTGGAGTAGGCAGCTGTATGGAGCCAGCTTCCCTGGATCATCCAGGCACAGGGTACAGCTGCTCAGTCCACGCCATGTTTTCAAAACACAGGTGAAATGCAAAATGAAAAACATGTAGTTATCTTCAGTTCCTTTCCTGAGTTATTTCATCCAACAAATTCTACTTCTCTCATTTCACTGCAGAGGCAGGGGAAAGGTTTCAGAATAAAACAAGCACACAGTGTAGTTTAAGACAAGGAAAAGACTTCAAGGCTTTTCTAATAATATTAACTTAATTTTTCTCAGGAAAACAGAGCTGCAAAGCCAAGATTCATTTCCCCAGCATGGTTTATGTCCTACTACTCTCTAAGAGTTCACTCTATCATTGCTCCCCCCTTCTCTTCCACCAGAAGAGAAACAACAGCATGAATGCTTAAGAATAAAGCTAACTGTAAGAAAACATACTGAGCAAGTGCTTAGCCTCCATGATCTCAGGACTTCTAGTGTTGACCCCACAGGCAAGAATGTTTGATTGGGACTTTGCAACATGCCAAGTGTGCTGGAACACTCAAAAAGCCCTGAGTAGCCCAATGGACACCAGTGCCCTGCTTCTCTCTTAATGGCAGTTTGCTGCCCATCAATATATCCTGCAGGTTATGTGAAGTTCAAGGGTGTTTTACTTCTAACTGCATTTCTGTGTCTTTCTGTTTCCACCAGCAGCATGCAGACCAGGCCCAGGTAACAAAGCACAGGTGGTTTGCTTCCACCTCCACGGTGGCAGGAGGCACATTTCACTCCCTGCCTTCTATGCACAAAGCAGGAGGCACAGAGAGAGCTGAAGGAGAAGGAAAACCATGGTTCTTCCTCCTTTGCAGTGTATATTTGCTGATGAGGAACATGCCAGCGCTTCAGCTCTGTGATCTGAGGACGTACCCCTGCTTGCAGCCAGGGATGTGCTCCATGGAAACAACACAACACCTGCCACAGCCACAGCCACAGCAGACATTTTAATTCCAGGTAAAGCTCAGAAATTCAGCAGTGACAGGGAAAAAACGCCCCAGACACTTTCAGATTTTTCCCCTCCACTGCTTGTTCTAGGTCAGACCTTGCACTTGGCTCTCTGTGAGAGGGTGCTTCACTTGTGAGGGTGCACAAGGAGGGCAGTGCTGTGGTGGCAAAGCCCCTCTGGGCCAGTGGGGGGCATTCTGAGGAGCCACTGGCCCTGGCCATCAGCCAGACATCCCTTCCCACGCACCAACCTGGGACTCATCAACAGTGTGAAGAAGGTAAAGCAGTTTGCAAGCACCATATAAAGCAACCTCCTGATGGTTTAATGACAGAACTTCATTTCTCAGCAATTAACTCAAAGAAAGCTCTAAGAAAAAGCAAATACAACAAAAATAATAATAATATTATTTTGAAGTGAGCTCTAGGCTTTTTAATGCTGTGCTCAGCTGAACATTATGTGGCAGAGCTATGGATGTTAAAATTAGAGCTGAAAAGAAAAATGCCAGATAGATGAGCTGGTGAGGACAAATTTGTAACTAAAATGGGTAGCTCGCATAAACTAGCAATGATGGATTTATTCATATAAGGATTTGATTGGTAAAACCTTTCTTTAAGGGTCTCAAAAAAGCATTAAGCTCAGCAGAATATGATCTAAACCAGCTCCAGCCAGCATGATATGGCAAATTTTGAAAGTTACCTTGGAAATCCTGAGGGGACTATCCCTCTAAGGTGGAAGATGCCTGCAAAGATTTCACAGCTTAATTAATTTTGTGATGTACTTTGTCAGGGTGTTTTGTCCTGGTTTGATGCAAGCAGGGTCCAAGCTTGCAGCGCACAGGATGCTTACCTATAAAACGTATTATTCTTCGAAGCAGTGGGTTCAGGTAACAGCACTCTCCAGTCAAAATAGTTTTCTCTTGAATAATGAGGGTTTCTCGGGTTGACTTTATGAAGTACATGGATATCTCACCAATAAAAATCTGCCAAGGAAAGGGAAAGAAACAGAGGGTTAAAGATGACACGAGCAAACATGAAACATGGGTGACTAGTTCCAGCCCACAGACAGTGCGACACGGCCATGTTTTGGGGACACTGCACTTGCACTGTGGAGCTCAGTGTGATGACACACAGCCAGCTCCCACCCTGGAGAGGGATCATTCCTGCACTCACAGAGACCCAGAGAAGCTGACTTTGCTCATGGGGTGGATTGTGGTGCTGCATCTCTCCCTCCTCCCCTGGCTGCAGTATGAGCTCAGAAATATTCATTAAAGCTCAGCCTTGACAAACTGCACCTGGGCTAAGCCCCTGTTGAGTGTACCAGAAACACTGTCTGCTCCCAGAAACTCTGCTGTCTAACGAGCAGCTGTTTTTTCAATAACAGCCTTGGAAACTTATTTTTCTTGTCTGAATAATAATCCAAGTGAAATAATATTTTTGTTGTTGAACTTCCAAAAAAAAGCTACCAACTTGAATTGTGCCCAGGGTGGAAGATTACCATAACTAAAGCCCACTCTCTTGTGACCCTCTAAACAAGGGTTCAAGGTGAGATCCTTTTTGTGCTCTCAATTCCCAGAAGATAAGGGGGTAATGTGTATGCCTCAAACATTGATAGCTGGATGGCCATGGAGCCAACCAAGGACTGTTGGCAATAACATACCAGAAATGTTTGTAACAACCAAGGTTCATTGTTATTAAAATACTGTGAGAAAGAACAATATTTGGCTAAATGTTCTATTATCAAAAATGAAGTCTCCAGAGAACCACTGATGATGATGTTAGCTGTACTTATGTATTACATATTTTTGTATGATCTGAACATTCATGCTTTCTATCAATGTAATAGCTGCTTCCCATAGGAGTAGGATCATTATTTCTTAAGCACACAGAACTAATTTAGTTCTGTTGCACTGAGGCCTATCTACCCTCACTAAACTTGGACAGAATTTAATCACAGGCTTTAGAGGCAATGACGATAAACACGCAGCAGGAACCTCTGAAAATATCACCTATCATGTTCTGTCAGCAGGCTTTAGAAAGGGGAACTGCAACCCTTTTAGAAAGAAAGAATTTGTAATTAAAGTCTTCCTGAAGTGGAAGAAATGAGCTTTTAAGGGGAAGCACTCGAAATTATTAATTTAACACATCGTTACAGGACATACACAAGAGAATCCATAGTGTTTGGGAACAGTCAGAGAAATACACAGCAGAAGTGTTTGTGTGCTCACACACAGGGTGGCACAGACACCCAGGGTTAGTATAAATATCAAGGAAGTCACCTTAGTTCACTCTGACTGCTGGAATGGTGCATTGTTTCAAGGGCAACAATTTATCCTTATTAAGCCAGATGAGCGTCCTTATTGATTATTGGCATTCAAGCCAAGTATGCTCAACCTCTTTATAATTCTACCCGCTGATGGCAAGAGATGTGGAGCTGTAAAATGCACGTCGATAATGGCTTCTGGAGGGGAGCTGATGCATGGGAGCTGCACTGAAATATTGCCTTTATCCCGTTTCACTCCATCTGCTCTTAACAGAATTGGCAAGCAGTTCAATAAGCTCAGCTCGCTAACGACGGGGCTGGGAATTAAGGAAAAGACCATCTGCACTAAAGCAGTTTGAAAGTGACACTCTGTTTCAAACCATTTATTATTTGAATTATTATAATGTTCAGAAGTTTGAATTACTGCTTTAGCTCTCTGTCTGCCCGGGGCTGTACTTACACACTGAGAGAGGATTCACACCCTGAGGGAATTCTGCACCATGAACACAGGGGCTACTCGACTTTAAAATATCCTAAACTTTTCAAATATGAGAGACTTAAGTATAAAACATACTAACAGTCCTCCTGTAACAATACATCCATCTTTAAAGTTCCTTTACATCAGAAGTTAACAGAGTATTATCCCGCTTCAATTCCCATCTTTGTTTCTATAAATCTGGCTGTCTGGCA
>VWZP01004926.1:180713-243643 GCA_013396995.1 Dicaeum eximium | reverse complement strand
GGCATACTCCTAGCAACTCCCATGTGCATAGATTAGTTCCACGTAGATTTACGAGTAAATTTTGCCAGGCTGTAAATCTGTTCAATTCCGTTCTACTGATTTAAGCGGAATTATCCCAGATTTCCTACAGCATAACAGTTCAAAATTTGATTTTTAAAAATGAACACTGCCTTCAGTTTAATGCACAGTTTAGGTAAATGGCAATAAAGCTGTGTCTGTGTGGAGATGCAAAGTGGTTCATATCTGGAGATACAAAGTGGTACATCACTGGACCATTCTTGTCATGTCATCTCTGGCAATGAATTTAGTTGCTGAAATTTGTTTTCTAATACGCTTTATATAGGGTATCTAGAAAGTCAGTCTTGCTGTTTCCTAAAAATTCAATGGGCAATTGGACACCTGATTCTGAAAGCTAATCTGTCTGTACGCAGTTCAGTGTGAACAGCTCTCAAAGAACTTGTTTGTGTGGCTTTTTTTTCCCCCCGGGCATTTCTGAAATCAAGTAACTCCACTGATTCTCATGATTCAAACCCTGATGATGGTGCATGAGCAGGGTCCACATCCAGCCAAGTTGTCCAGCTGGCCTCCCAGAATCAATCACCAGCACTACTGCGTACCTCAGCTCCTGCCAAAACAGAATCAGCACTCCAGGGGTGGTTACAAATTAGATCTATAGCTGATATCTAAATATAGACTCTGTATCTAAATATGGGTGGAAAAAGAAAACAGCGAGCAAACCACTTTTATTTCCATTTGGGAAAACAATGCAAGGTTAATGAACTCCTGTATCATACTGGCTTAATTAGGCAGCAGAAATGTCAGGAGAATTGCACTGGATCGCAAGCGCAAGTGATCTGCAGTCTGGCACGGTGTAGGTAATAGGGAAGCAAAGGTAGTGCCCTGGAGGTGTTTTTGTTCTTGGTTTCCTGAATGCAATAGCAGCTCATCTACACTGAGCACAGATTGCTTGAGAACTCTTGCTCACCTTCCATTTCTTATTACTAGCAGGTAAAAATACAAGGATGACCCAAAGCCCCAGTATGAATTAGAAGTGCCTACCCAGCAGGCATTTTTCCACTGCTGATTTCAACCTCTCCAATGAGAAAACGTCTTCAGTTTTCCCTGCCTTCCCATTACTGGCAGTGTCACCAAATACTTGCCCCTCAAAGTTCAGCTCTCAAAGCCCTCAGCTGCACATGCTTTACTTATTTCCGGGCTCATCCTGACCCAGCAGATGATAAAATTATCTGTCCATTTTCCTCTTCAACAATCTTTTATCCATGATAGTCCTTCAGCTGACATTTTCAGACAGTGAAATGTCTCATCTTCCCCTTTCAAGTTCTCAGCACAGCATTAGCACCTGATACTCCCTGCACTCCTGTACAGATTACTGACAGTTCGTAAATTTCATTATCAGTTTAATCAACAAAATAATGGAACTATTGCTTTTAAAGGGACATGGAATATTTTTTTTCCTGTAGCACTTTCCGATAAGCTCACACAAAGGATCATTTGCACAACTTTGTTAGAAAAAAAAAAAAAATTATGTCAACATCAAGAAAACCTGTTTCTGTCAGGATAAACTAAAATAAACTCTCCAGGAATGTGTCTGTGGTACAGCCAAGAGGAGGTTGCAGAGCAGTGGCATCCTGGAGCTGCCCTCCTGTGCTAACTGTGCATTGGGGCAAGGGTGGGGAGCTGACTTGAAGAGTTGTATTTAATTCAGGAGAGTAATTATTGATGGTGCTGATAGGCACAGATGGGCCCAGCTTTTAACCCCCTTTGTTCCTTTTATCAGTTTTTCTCAGTACAGGACACAGTCCTTGTACCTCAGTTCAAACGCTGTAGCAAAGCTGAGGGTTGCGTCCCTTCTTCATTCCCCTGCCATGCTCTTGCTGACTTCTCCAGTAGCCAAAATATTTCTCTGTAGTCATGTTTCTCCGAACTCCTGAGCATGTAGAGTGCCACAATCTGGTTCCTCCTGTGCTCCAGTCATGCTGCCCCAGTCTCACCTCTGTTTTCTTCCCTTTGAAAACCCACTATGGATTCACTGCCAAGCTGCTCCCCTCACTTCTCCAGTGCCATCTGCCCTGATTGCCTCCTCACTGTCCCACTGCTGCTGGCAAAGGCTGCACCTCATGATGGAAAATATCCCAATTATAATGCTTTTTTATTTATTTTGTTTTCACAGAATCACAGAATGAACTAGGTTGGAAAAGACCTTCGATGTCATCAAGTCCAACAAATGTTCGCCTTTGCCCCGGGGAAAGGGAATTTCTTTCCCAGGGCATTGTTCCACCAGGTGAAGGCCTGATGAGCTTAACATCTCAACAGACTGAGAGCAGCACAGAAAATACACGAAAGGTAACAGCCATCAGCGGCCATGAAGGGCCATTAATAGACCATGAACTCCAAAAAACACCCCTGGTCTGGAAAAGGACAGAAGAATGAGAACCTAATTAGCATCAGAGGTGAAGATATCTGGAAGTAGTAGGAAATCAAATACTAAGAACTAGTAATGTGGAACCAATGGACATTAAACCAATGAATATCTATGGGTTTTGGCTGTATAAAGTTTGTGAAAAACCTGATAAAATATGTGTGGCACGGAAGGATTTTCTCTGCACACCCGGGCTACGTGAGGATGAAATGGCTTCTGTTGCACATCCTGGCTAGAACAACATCATGGCCAGAAATACAGTAATGCCTTGATTCTCTTAACACAAAAAATGTTATTGGAGGGTTTTTGTTTTTCCTGCAGTTTTGGTGACACTCACAGCCCTCCTGCCTCCCCTGCACTCACTCACTCACTCACTCACTCACTCACTCACTCACTCACTCACTCACTCACTCACTCACTCACTCACTCACTCACTCACTCACTCACTCACTCACTCACTCACTCACTCACTCACTCACTCACTCACTCACTCACTCACTCACTCACTCACTCACTCACTCACTCACTCACTCACTCACTCACTCACTCACTCACTCACTCACTCACTCACTCACTCACTCACTCACTCACTCACTCACTCACTCACTCACTCACTCACTCACTCACTCACTCACTCACTCACTCACTCACTCACTCACTCACTCACTCACTCACTCACTCACTCACTCACTCACTCACTCACTCACTCACTCACTCACTCACTCACTCACTCACTCACTCACTCACTCACTCACTCACTCACTCACTCACTCACTCACTCACTCACTCACTCACTCACTCACTCACTCACTCACTCACTCACTCACTCACTCACTCACTCACTCACTCACTCACTCACTCACTCACTCACTCACTCACTCACTCACTCACTCACTCACTCACTCACTCACTCACTCACTCACTCACTCACTCACTCACTCACTCACTCCTGAAAAACATGAAAACACTAGTTTTGTAATTTTTTCCACACTTCCAGGGAACACTGGGGTTGTGTGGAAGTTCCCATCATTTTAATTTCAGCTTAATTTCATTTGCAATTCCACATGGATAAAGAAGGAGGAGCAGCAGCCAAGGTGCATGGGAGAGATGCAGGATGCACCACTGTGCCCACAGTTTAGGATGGCCTCAAGTCTGTCTCTCTGTGAAATTTACTTCCTTCTGCTGCTTTTCATGAAAAATTACAAGTGATATCATTTCCCATCACAGCAAGACAATGGAGTTCCTATATTAGGGAGAATTATGTGAAGTGCAGACACAACCTCTCTGTCTTTCCTAGGTATTAAATTAATGTTATTCTGATTTGTGCAAACTTTTAAATCCTTCAACTTGTTTACTCTAACAGCACCCTTGTGACACAGTCAGTCCTTTTTAACACCACTTTCTACACTGAAACCCCACCCAGGGCCATGCTGTAACACACAAAAATCTCTGCAGCCAACAAAACTTAACTTAGATCTCGGGACATCATTGCTGTCAGTTATGGGCAGGTTTCAGCAAAGCGTATGACATTTCCCAAATGTCCTGTGCAAGGATGGAGTGGCTGCATTTTTAATGTCACAAGTAGAAAGAACCAAATTAATCAAGTCCCCTGCATTCCAACAGCAGCCAAGGGGAGGAGAGGATATGAGGAGGGCATTGGCTGTGAGACAAGCTGCACGCAGAGTGCCCAAAACCAGAGAATAGCAGCAGATGAGGGTTGTGGGGCTCTCAACCTCAATCAACCAGTTTCAGCATGACTCCACACGCTCTCCCTGGGAGAAGCAGGACTCTCCACCACAAGGTGACCTTTGCAAAATGTTCCAGAGGATGTTTTATCAGCACTGACTTGAGCAGGGCCAAAAGCAGTTCTGCCCTTTTGCACAGTGGTGTCCCTGAGGTTTGTATTAGAACAGCTCCAGTCAGGAGAGGGATGTTCTCCAGGCTCTACCTGGGAGCTCATAACTTCAAGGACAGAGATCCCACAACCTCCACTTCAGTATTTGCCTATCTCCATTGTTAAAGTTTGCCTAATTTTTAATCCATTTAAATTTCTGAAGCTGGTATCCCTTGCAAGGTTGCCTCTTGCGATCTGAACAGTCTGTTTCCCTCTTCTCCACAGTCTCCACTAAGAACATGGCTTATATTGACTTTCACTTATTGCTGCGAGTTCCTTAATTCCTTTGATGTCCCTCACATTTAGCCCTAGTCCCTGAGAAATATTGATCTGCCATCCTATCTGCTACCCTCAGGACCCGGTATCGGTACTGTGACGCTGAGACAATCCATGGTCAAACCCAGGTGGGAAACGCTTAGCAGCCCTTATATTGAGAAAAGGCACCTCAGAAGGCAGGGGGTGGCTGAGGTCTGCCTCAACACCCTCCCCAGGCACAGGATTTCTGCTGTGATCCACAGGAAGAGCAGGCAGAGGTTTTCCCTGATAAGATCACTATCATTAATATTCCTGAGGAGAAGGGAGCAGCTTAGAGCTCCCTCAGACACTCTCTCGTCTTTGCCATCACACCCTGGACAGGTGTTCTCAGCCCCAGGAATCAATACTGTATTTAGCAAAACTATACAAGGCAATGAAACAGTGTCTTCAGCTGAATGTTGCAATGCCAGCTCGCTTTTAATTTTCCAAGGATACAGACTCAGTGGGTTCAATCTGCCTTCAATTACTCACCTCATTCTGTTTTGGAGTGGGTGGTTGTTGTTGTTGAATGAAAACAATAGCAAAGAACAGTTGTAAGTACTTTTCCAGAACAAGAAAATTGCTTTGTNAAGAACTAGTAATGTGGAACCAATGGACATTAAACCAATGAATATCTATGGGTTTTGGCTGTATAAAGTTTGTGAAAAACCTGATAAAATATGTGTGGCACGGAAGGATTTTCTCTGCACACCCGGGCTACGTGAGGATGAAATGGCTTCTGTTGCACATCCTGGCTAGAACAACATCATGGCCAGAAATACAGTAATGCCTTGATTCTCTTAACACAAAAAATGTTATTGGAGGGTTTTTGTTTTTCCTGCAGTTTTGGTGACACTCACAGCCCTCCTGCCTCCCCTGCACTCACTCACTCACTCACTCACTCACTCACTCACTCACTCACTCACTCACTCACTCCTGAAAAACATGAAAACACTAGTTTTGTAATTTTTTCCACACTTCCAGGGAACACTGGGGTTGTGTGGAAGTTCCCATCATTTTAATTTCAGCTTAATTTCATTTGCAATTCCACATGGATAAAGAAGGAGGAGCAGCAGCCAAGGTGCATGGGAGAGATGCAGGATGCACCACTGTGCCCACAGTTTAGGATGGCCTCAAGTCTGTCTCTCTGTGAAATTTACTTCCTTCTGCTGCTTTTCATGAAAAATTACAAGTGATATCATTTCCCATCACAGCAAGACAATGGAGTTCCTATATTAGGGAGAATTATGTGAAGTGCAGACACAACCTCTCTGTCTTTCCTAGGTATTAAATTAATGTTATTCTGATTTGTGCAAACTTTTAAATCCTTCAACTTGTTTACTCTAACAGCACCCTTGTGACACAGTCAGTCCTTTTTAACACCACTTTCTACACTGAAACCCCACCCAGGGCCATGCTGTAACACACAAAAATCTCTGCAGCCAACAAAACTTAACTTAGATCTCGGGACATCATTGCTGTCAGTTATGGGCAGGTTTCAGCAAAGCGTATGACATTTCCCAAATGTCCTGTGCAAGGATGGAGTGGCTGCATTTTTAATGTCACAAGTAGAAAGAACCAAATTAATCAAGTCCCCTGCATTCCAACAGCAGCCAAGGGGAGGAGAGGATATGAGGAGGGCATTGGCTGTGAGACAAGCTGCACGCAGAGTGCCCAAAACCAGAGAATAGCAGCAGATGAGGGTTGTGGGGCTCTCAACCTCAATCAACCAGTTTCAGCATGACTCCACACGCTCTCCCTGGGAGAAGCAGGACTCTCCACCACAAGGTGACCTTTGCAAAATGTTCCAGAGGATGTTTTATCAGCACTGACTTGAGCAGGGCCAAAAGCAGTTCTGCCCTTTTGCACAGTGGTGTCCCTGAGGTTTGTATTAGAACAGCTCCAGTCAGGAGAGGGATGTTCTCCAGGCTCTACCTGGGAGCTCATAACTTCAAGGACAGAGATCCCACAACCTCCACTTCAGTATTTGCCTATCTCCATTGTTAAAGTTTGCCTAATTTTTAATCCATTTAAATTTCTGAAGCTGGTATCCCTTGCAAGGTTGCCTCTTGCGATCTGAACAGTCTGTTTCCCTCTTCTCCACAGTCTCCACTAAGAACATGGCTTATATTGACTTTCACTTATTGCTGCGAGTTCCTTAATTCCTTTGATGTCCCTCACATTTAGCCCTAGTCCCTGAGAAATATTGATCTGCCATCCTATCTGCTACCCTCAGGACCCGGTATCGGTACTGTGACGCTGAGACAATCCATGGTCAAACCCAGGTGGGAAACGCTTAGCAGCCCTTATATTGAGAAAAGGCACCTCAGAAGGCAGGGGGTGGCTGAGGTCTGCCTCAACACCCTCCCCAGGCACAGGATTTCTGCTGTGATCCACAGGAAGAGCAGGCAGAGGTTTTCCCTGATAAGATCACTATCATTAATATTCCTGAGGAGAAGGGAGCAGCTTAGAGCTCCCTCAGACACTCTCTCGTCTTTGCCATCACACCCTGGACAGGTGTTCTCAGCCCCAGGAATCAATACTGTATTTAGCAAAACTATACAAGGCAATGAAACAGTGTCTTCAGCTGAATGTTGCAATGCCAGCTCGCTTTTAATTTTCCAAGGATACAGACTCAGTGGGTTCAATCTGCCTTCAATTACTCACCTCATTCTGTTTTGGAGTGGGTGGTTGTTGTTGTTGAATGAAAACAATAGCAAAGAACAGTTGTAAGTACTTTTCCAGAACAAGAAAATTGCTTTGTTGTTTTGTTTCTTTTATTTTTTTTCAAATTTCAAGTCAAAAGGGTTGAAATCCACAATTTATATTCTAGCCTGCTCAAAACCCAAAACTGTCTTAGTGCTGTGCTCAAAAGCCTGTAGTAAAACTGTCTAAAAGAATTATACTGAAGTTCTTATGAAGAGAACACACATTTTCCACAGCCCTGCATTGTTCCTCACAAACTGGCACATGGCTGGGAGCACCACAAGGTCCCAGAGACACAGTCAGCAGAAATGCCTGAAAGCGTTGAACCAAACCAAGAAAGCGCATTCTTATTCTTCCAGAATGGTGTGCAAATAGCAGGATATGAACATTTACAGAGGGCACACCTTTGCCTCACTCTTTTGTATCCCAGCTCCTCATTCACCACCCGAGCCCTGGCAAGACTCCAGGGCAGGAAGGCAGATCCCCAGTGGCAGAGGACACAGCCTGCTGTGCCAGCACAGGGGGAAGCCTGGTGGGCAGCAGGCTGTGGCACAGCAGGCTGTGCCTTCTGGCAGCTCCACCACCAGCAGAGCCTGGAGATTCCTGCCTGAAGAAGCCGGGAAGGAGCTGCTGTAACAGAGCTCGGAGCTGCGTCAGATGTTCTTGGTTTTCCTGGCATCTGCTGCTGAGCAACCTCAGGGGAATCAGCCAAGACAGGCAGAGGTTCCCTGGCTTCCCTTACAGAAATAAATCACTGTAGTAACATGGCTTTGCTAAGCCAAAGCCAAGGGATCAAGACAGAATAGGAGAACCATCTAGAAGAATGATATTTCTGAAGTTTGAGAGGTAAGTGCAGATTGTAGAGAGAAGCTGGAACAATTTCCTCCTGCTTCAGACCAACACTGAAATTCAGCTTCTAATTAATATTCAGACTGGTTCGGTTTGACTGATTCCAACATGATCTGAAAGCAAATACTCCTTTGCACAAATCAATAGCACTGGACAGTTAACAGATTACATGTTGGCTGCCACTTCCAACCTGGAAACAGGTTGGAAACCTGGAAGGAAAGAAACTGAAGTTTGTGTGAAAATGGTAGTGGCACTTCCTTTCACTTTTAGGTAACGAAGAACAGTGAGAACAGTGCCCTTGAAGCTTTCTGCCACTGTTCAGTATTCATTCCAGTGAGCTGGCTCTGTTCCTGAGCCTCTCTGCTTCTCTCGGGTGGGGAGATAAATCACATCGGATGGAGCAGAGCAGGCAGCAGTGCTGAACTCTGAAGGATTGTTTAGTACCAGCTGGGGAATTGGCTGCTTTGCAGTAACCTCCTAACAGGGAAAGCGAGTCTTCAGGGACACTGATGAATGTGGTGGAGTCATCCTAGAATATTTTTAGGGAAATGTTTCAAAAACTACGAATAAAACTGCATAAAACCAGGCCAGTCACATTTATTTTGCCACTAAAAGTGCAGGGAAATGCAGCTACAGTGGTACCAACCCACAGCAGCACTTCTGCAAAGTGCTCTCAGAAATAAAACACATTCGTTTTCCCCATGCCCAGTGTCCTAGCCAAATGACAGAGACACAAAGATATTCCATTAAGTTCACAAAGATGTTCCCTTTTGGATTGCAAGCACTGTAGCACCTCAAAGCTGTGCTGAAATCATGGCTTTGAGTCCTCCCCAGACCTGTGCACACAGGACTGCACCTAGTGCTGCTTGTGTCTGAGATGAGGGAGCTTGTACAGATCCCAAGGAGACCTTCCATAGCTCCAGAAACCCTTTTAGAAAGTGTTATGAGCTAGTACCTTATTGCTGCTGGGTTCCACCAGTGACCAGTCCTCTCCTGTCACGAGGTGTCAGGACAGTGGTAATGTGAAAGGAGCACAGAGAGGTCAGGTTTGCTGCTGAATCAAACCAGCCATTTGCCAAATCAATCGTTTTGCCATTAGGAAGTGAAGCAGTAAGTGTTGAGCAGACAAGGAAAGAGGGACTGGCATCACCTTTGACCTAAGTCATTTGAGGCAGAGCTGCACAAAGTTGGTGATTCCTCCTGAGAGCAAAGTGTAGGGAATGCAGTTACAGCTCAATTGACAGGGAATGCACACAACACAACTCTCCCTCCCACGATGCACGGTTGTGTGGGTTCTTTTGTTTGTGGGGAGGCTTTTGGACGGGTTTTTAAAAGAGTACAAATCATCACAGTCTAGATAGAAATGGCTGCATTTGCTCCTTGCACTGAAATCACTAGGATGTTTGACTGGATGAAACATCTCTTCCCAGGCTGTGGACAGGCTGAGCATGAGGCAGCACCCATCTGGGTACAGGATGACAGACGAGGATATTCACACTCTGGGTGGACTAACCAGCAGGGAAGTGCTGAGCCCAACCATCTCTTCTCTGTGTGGAGCAATGTATCCAGTGTGACAGTCCAGCACAGCCCAAGGAGCAGAGTTTAAACCAGCCCTGGATCTGTTCACCCAGGGTGATGACTCTCCTTAGGGACCCAGGGCAGCATTTCTGCACAGTTTGCATTGGATGGGTGAGTTCACAGAGTCCAGCTCCACACAGCACTGAGCTGAAGGTCTCTTCAGCACCCAACAACCTTCCCTGACATTCATTCATCCCTGACAGCCTTTCATTCTCTGTGTTTAACATGGGAACTACAAATAAAACATTCTTCATAGAATCACAGAGCTGCTCACGTTGGAAAAGGGCTTTAAGATTGTGAGGCCTGACCATTAACCCAGAACTGCCAAGGCAAGACTCCAACTCAGCTTTTCATAAAGAATAGTAATTTAGAAAAGCTCCTTGGGTTACTAAAAAGAAAAGAAAATGCTGATCCAGTGGAGCAAAACTTGACAGGTTAGCATCAAACTTTGTCAGAGCAAGGCTTTAAACAGAAGATCCAAATAAAGAGCAACACTCATTACCCAATGTTGTATCTGTAATCAAGGGACAAACCTCCCACTAATGGCATTGCTCTGGAATCAAGGCATGCACTTGTGAAAGCTACATCCCTGAACACTGGCACTATGTTGATGAGGAAAAAAACCCAAAATGTGAGGGTTTTTTTTCCCCCCATTTTCAAATAATCTATCATTGCAGCACAAAGTAAAATGAAAGCCTTGACACGCAACAAGATCTAATACACAAAGTATGTCTGTAACTGCAGATGTTTTTTACAAACTCACAATGTAATCCACTTCAAAACACCTGGTTGTTTTCAGAAAGTCACCTGTACCATAACCTATAGCCTCTTCTGCAGATCCCTTTCACACTTCTTACCACATTCTGTGACGAGAACATGATTTGATGCACTAAAATTACTGAAGAACAAAACTTAAACAGAGTGTAGTGAAGCACTCATTATTTAAAAGTAAATATGCCATGTACAGCTTTAATCAACCTTTGAAAGGGATGTAAAGCAAAATTAATATAAGAAATAAATACTAACAGGGAAGAAATAAAGAGAAAGAAATGAAAAAAGTCCATAAACACAGTCTGACAGGAATTTATCAATGTAATTATAAATGCAGTAAAGCTGGGGCTGTTGGTGAAATATGCAACTTTCTGTGTGGAAAATGGAAAAGGGCTGAAGTTTTGCTACTCAGTGACTGCAATAAATTGTTTGGCACTGTATGTACTCAGCTAATTGGATATTTTCATCTGCATAGAATAGCTACATCACAGTGTAGTGGGTGAATAGTGAAGAAAATCAGGTAAAAATAAGTTAAGTGACTGTGGGAAATAGATTATAAACAAAAAGAAAACAGCATTCATATTTTTCTTTGTATTTAGCATCTTTCTCCTCATCTAAGCCTTTTAAGGCCATTCAACAGTCCTTTTAATATAGCAGGAATTAATCCTGGATATACTGCACATCTGACCTGGATTTCACTTCAGCTTTATCCTGTTTTCTTCTTTCCAGTAGTACGCAACCTTTGCATTAAAGCCTCTCTGGAGCCCAGGAAATTCACAACTAATCAGTGAAGTAAGCAAGCTATTGTAAAAGGCTTAACAAGCTCTAGCCCTCAGTCTTGCACTGTGATTACCTCAGAATAATTACTTCTGGAGATAACTGATGAAGATCATATTAGGCTAAGGCAAAACAGAGATGCTGCTAAGTGTAAATCAATTACAGCTGAACGGAGAGGCGAGGGGACAAAGATACCACAGGACTATTGTTATTATTTATGAAGCGGTCATGGGGATTTCAGACAATTCCCGGTACTCACGATCGCTGTGGGAGTGGAAGCCAGCACGCAGTACAGCACCAGCGGTGAGATGAAGCTCTCGTCCTCCGTCCCGGGGTACGGTTTCATCAGATTGCCATCCTGACAGAAGAAACCTTGGATATGCACCTGAAAAGTGTCAGTGTACTCGAAGTAGTAGGCAAGCAGAACAGTCCCAGCCATGATGACGAGCTGAAAATAAAGCATAGTCACAGAGAGGTATTAGTCGCTTTTGGAACAGATGCAGCTGTGCCTGCGAGCTACTCCAGTCCTGCGTTCCATCCTCACTTCACCGTCACTCTGACAACCCCTGCCATCATGGTGTGTGCGCGTGTTTCCGTGCCTTTCCTTTGCGATATCTGTTACATAAACCTTTTGGCAAAAGGCACTAATGAGCGTCTCGGACGGGAGCGGGTCCGCGCAGGGGACGGGAGCTGTGACAGCTTCGCGCTATCAAAGGGCGAGTGAGTGCCAGCACGGCAGCGGGGATCGATGGGGCAGCAGCGGCGACAGCTAAAACCTGTGCTAAGTGGCAGGGAGTGGGAAAGGATTGTTGCAAAGCCTAGAGGAAGCTAAAGCCAAAACCCTTCCCCGCTGCAGCTGCGAGCCCGTGCAGGGAACGTGCGTGTTGTGCTAATTCCAGCCCTCCGTGTCCCAGATGAAGGTGCCTCCAGAGGAAGACCTCTCTCCCTGCCACTTGGCTTTCCCTGGAGCTGCTTCTTATGAGTAAATCTTCAGAAGTCTACTCAGAAGTCTCCAAGCAACCTGTGGGGATTTCTGTGCGCTGCCTGATTTACCCACTCCACCATGGCCACTTTTGAAAAAACTGGCTTGAGTCTGAAGCTGCGTTTATATCACAGATATCAGCCGCAAGGAGCCTTTCTGGTCTCTCTTTTCATACTTCATGGCTCCTAAGTGGGTTGGTTGGAAGCTCAGCAATCCACATTTTTTGTATATATCCACAGTATCAGCTTCCCACACTGCTTCAGCAAAACGTCACAACAACCTCACCAAAGGTGTCCCTAACCTCACCTCATGAAAACAAGCAGATTTACTAATTCTTGTTCTCCCTCTGCCACACTGCAAAGAAAATCTCACATTACGGTCTTCACCCAAGACAATAATAGCAATATTGATTTATAACAGTTTTTTTTTTGGAGGGGGGTGTGGTAATGGTTTTAAAACTAAAAGAGGGTCGATTCAGATTAGGTTAGGTTGAAGGATGATGTATTTTACAATGAAGGTAGTAAAAAAAGGCAAAGATTTCCCAGAGAGGTGATGAATACCTCATCTCTGGAAATGTTCAAGGTCAGGTCAGACTGGGCTTTGAGCAACCTGGTCTAGTGGAAAATGTTCCTGCTCATTGCACAAGTGGTGGACTACCTGTTCTCCAAAAGTTCCTTCCAAATCAAATCCTATGATTCTAAATTGTGACTACAGCATCTGATTCAAAATCCTCTTTATGAAGACTAGTGCCACTATTACAGAAGCTGTCACCATACAACTATTTTTTGTCATTACAACTATACAAGTTATCTTGCCACACCATAGAAAAGAAGCGGAATAACCAACTCTTGGTTTTAGTATTTTGCCTCCAGGATCTCTGCATCAAAACTGTATTGCTGCAAGATTATCATAAGACCTCTGAAAATTAGTTTTGGCAATTCCATCTCAAAGATACACTTGAAGCTATCCATGCAGTCTTCTGGCACATCCCTGCACACACAGCCAGCCATTAAAGCTACTCTATATTTGAGTAAGCGTTAGACTAAAATCAGAAAAAAAAAATGAAATCAGATTAGACATTGATGAAAGTAAAAGACCAAAGAACCCCTAAGTGGTTTAGGTGGAGAGGGACCTTTGGAGGTCAGCTGGTCCACCCTCCTCTGCTCAAGCAGGGACACCTTGAGCTGGTTGCCCAGGACCATGCCCAGATAGTTTCTGACCATCTCCAAGGATGGAGCCTTCACAACTTCTCTGTGTCACTTGTAAGACAGACTAAAAAGAATGTCACAGTGAAGCCATAGTTGTGACATTCCATCCCCCATTTTTTACCTTTAAAGTTAACCATCTCGTTTGGTAGATGTATTATTTTCAAAACCACATACCTGCCCAGAATAAATTTTCTTTCTAACAGACATAAAGCAAGATGCTGCTATCTGTGCATTCCCCAGAGATCTTTACAGCAACCTCAATGAGTACAAACACAGTCCCATAACTAAGGCCACAGGAGTTAATTTACATCTGAATTTAACTCCTTGAGCAGCTATAGATTTTCTGATCAACCTGGGCAACTCAGCTTTGTTAATTAACACCAGAGAAAGGCAATGACACTATCACTACCCTACCTGACACGCCCAGATAAACATGTTGGAGATTACAGGATGCTTGGATATAGAGGTCTTTAAACTCAGTTCCAGCACCTCATATGACCTGGGCTGTCAAAAGCAATCTGACCCACCCTTCCTATCCCAAACATACTCCCAGAAATGCTCCAGGTTGTCAGCCCCAGCTGGCAAACACAGGTAAATTATAAATAATAAATGATACAACAGACAGCTGGTTTTCCTCCTCTTACTGGAAAATGGAGAAAGCAGGTTACTGAACTTTTAACCTTCTTTGAGAGCCATATGGAAAAGAGAGTGCTTTTCAAAAATTAACGTGTTTTGATACAGGAGGAAAATGTCACTTATCCCAAATGCAGTCTCTAGACAGGAGTTCCACAACCAACCTTGACCTTTCCATTGTCAAATGCTGACTCAGTCCTGCACAAAAACCCCTCCTGTATATAAAATACAGCTCTTGACTGACTGACTCAGCACTGATATTGACCTAGAATATCACAAATCACAGGATCACAGAATGATTTGGGTGGGAAGGGACCTTAAAGCTCAACTCATTCCAATCTTCCTGCCACGGGCAGGAACACCTTCCATTTGGGTCTTGAGATGCCTCAATAATGAACTCAATCCTGTTCACACTCCCTGTGTTTCTTTGTTTTGTTCTGATAAAGAAAGAAAGAAAAAAACCCAGCATGTAATATGTGAAAAGATATTTGAATTGTGGACACATCGTATCCTGTAGGTGACATCCACCATCCCAGTGAAACAGCAACAGCAGACAGTACAAATTTGACCTCCAGCTAAACAGACCCTACCATGTCCTAAGGGATGATGTGAGAAAGCACAGAAAGCACAGTCAGCCACTGCCACAAACAGGAGCACAATTTTTGCTGCTCCTACAGTCAGCGAGGACCTGACCACTTCTGTGTGGCAGCTGCCTCATCTTGAGGATTCACTTCTTCCAGCAGCTTCTCAGCAAAACACAACCAGAAACTTCTTTTTGTTCTCCTTTCCCTTTTTCCCCCCTTTCCACGTGGTAACTGTTTCATATGTGTTTAATATGGGTGAGATAACAAGTGCAAGAAGGGGTCAAACTGGCCAGAAGCAGGGATGTCAGAGACAGGAGGGCTCCCTGCAAGGCTTTCCCTGGGTGATAAAGGACAGCTGCAGTGATGCCTTGTGGACATCCTGGATTATGAGCACTCCGGGGTCCCAATCAGTGGGCCTGAATTTTGTAGCCTTTTCTCCCTTTTCTCCCTGTTTCCAGGAAGCAGGGAAGAAAAGGTTGGCTGATTTAAAGTAAAGATACAGAACATCCCGTTACACAGTTCAGAAAACAAAATGCAGTTTAATGCTAATGTTTTGCAGGGTTTATTTATTAATCCTTATTAACTCATTTCCTTTACTCGTGGAGTTTACTTGGGGAAAAATTAAAAATGCTCAATAACTTAGAAAGGCAGCCAGTGAATAGAAGGCTGCTAAGAAGTCTAAGATGCTTAATGGCCTCCATTAGCACAGTGTTTAACCATGTCATAATCCTTAATATTTATCACCACTGCTCTATTGTAAGGTAATAAAATGCCCTTATCACCATTTTACAGAGAGGTGACAAAAGCTGAGGAGATAAAATGATTGCCCTCAGGTCACAGCAGGGCCTGTGGCAGAGCCAAGATTTATCTTTCTTCTGGACCAAATTTTTTTGAATTAGTCAGTAATCTGCACATGAAAAGGTTCATTGATATCTATGCTTAGGTCCTGATTCTGTAGAAGCTCATTCATGATAGTGTCAAGAAAACAAATCCTGTGTCTGATTCAGCCCTATTTAAAAATTCCTGCTGAATTTAAATCAATCTTGACAAGCTGGACTCAAGCAACTGGGGTGTGTTTTTCCCTCAGTCATTTAAATGGATTAATTACATAGCACTTAACATCCATCCCTTGACACACCATTAAATTCTGCCCTGCTCTAAGAGTCCACACTGGTTCTGCCCTTACAGACCTTCCTGTCACTGCACACTCTTGCTCCTCTTTTAGCCTGTGGGCATTCTCTGCATTCGAAAAATCACTTTCTTCAATGTTTAAAAATTGGGAACCAAGGCTTGTAATCTTCTTTCGCTAACAGGCAATTGTTTGGTGTAGAGCTGATCAGGTATTAATGAAAGATTGTGCCCTGAGTATAAAGAAAGAGAATCTTTGCAGTGAGCAGTACAGTTAGTCACACTAACTCCAGAGTACTGGTGTACATCCAGAAATCCTCCTCTTTACCATAACAGAATCTCTGACAGCAAAACTCAGAGAGCACTAATATCTAAATCAAATTACTGCACTCCCTAGTAGACTTCAGTCCCACTCTATATGCACTTTCATAATTCTTTGCAAAACACTTCCCTGTATCCTCAACAACTGGGAGATTATTTTTTTTTAAAATACTGTTACTCACAGAAAAGAGGCCCCTGTTCTGCAAGTAAATAAGCAAGAGGGCAACTCCTCTTGAGAAAGGGGCATAAAGGTGTAAAATACAGGGATCAATAATAGAAGAGAGAAGACACCATGGGAGACAGAATTTTTTTATTAACCTAGACTGAAGACTCCCCAGAATTCTTAATAGAGGAGCAAGAAACTTATGGAGAAAAGGAGGATGTGGGGAAAATTTCCTGTGTACCCTTTAGCCATACAACCTGTTTGTCCTGTAAGACAGGCACACAGCCCCTGCCAAAATCTCCTTTTGCTGTGTGTTTTGTCATTCATACAACTTATATTGCAAGTCCACATGAATAAACTTGAAACCCCACTAGTATTGCTGCTATTTATGCATAAATAGGTAAGTTCTTTCAGTTTAGCCTTCCTACAGACTACTCATAATACATCTCACAGAACCTTTAATATGCATGGCTGAAAACTGAAAAACTCTTCTTGCACACAAATGGCAACATAAAATATGACTTTTTTATTCCTCCTGAAAGAAGTCAAACCAGTATTTTGCATATGGGGCTCCTTAGGGGATAGTCATTGAGATATCTATTGATGCCCTTGCTCAGTTTGTTTCCAGCAAACTTCAGTGGTTTTCACTTCTTTAAGTGAAACTGCCACAGTGTCATGAGCACCACAAACCTGCACAAGTATTTTTGACCCTTGACACACATGCTGTGGCTCACAGTTCCACCCATTTTGATCATATTTCTACCCACCCCTCCCCACCCCAGCCTGAATTCTAGTGACCCACTGTTATGCAAAACCTGGAACTGTCTGGGTGTGCTTTTTTTGAGAGAGGTGATGGAGAGCATGACTCTTGGAACAGGCACCCTGGAGCATCCAACAGCCATGGCATGTGTGTGTCCTGAGCTGGCTCCTGGGTTACTGCTGAAAGGAGTTGTTAAGGTGTCTTTGCTCTCTACTGGATAATATCAGAAATATTTAACTATGCATCCCAGACTGTTTTGCCCAGGGATGGGTCCAGATGTCTTTCTGTCGAGGGAGACAGTCCATTTTTCCTTGGAGATGGGAACTCCAGTCTTGCAGCTGCTGCAGAGGGATGTTAGAAGCACAGCAAATTTGAACAAATCACATTTATTGTTAAATTCAAAGACACACTTTTGCCTTTCTAAAAGCAGATCAAGCCCCTATTTAAGAAGTACCATGTCTGTTTCCTGAAGTATCCTTATTGGGAAGAGGCCTCAGAAACTCACGTTGGTTCAGGGATCTATGATCTGGCTGTATTTATTTGTGGCCAGCTGATATTTATTTAGTAAACCAATCTTCAGCTCACAGGGCTTGTAACTGGCATAAAGAAAGAAAACATTTTAATTATATTTTGTTTTCTCAAATAATCAAACTTCCTTTTGGCAGAAGAACTGCAGGCTCCCAGAAAATACTGGATTTGGATAATTTGACTTGAAGCAGTTATTTTGCCAAGCCTTAAAACAAATACAAGTGCATGATTTCATTATGCTGAATAACCATTTATTTTATTAAGTATAATAAGATATAAAATATAATAAATTTAATAATATTAAATATGAAATCCAGTGGTCTTTCTACACTGCCACTCCTCAAAATGTTCTCTCTCCCTCACCTCATAGAACTGATTCTGAAATTTTTTTTTTTATGCAACAGTGGCACAGAGCAGCCTTGTCTGCAGCAGCCTGATGCAGGACATGGCTTTGTTACAGGAGTTCTGAAGTCCATTCAGTGTGCAAGCACAAGCTGGGCAGTGGAGGCAGAGAGGCTTATTAAGGCACATGGGCTTTTGAAGCTGGAGCTGTGTAGAAATCAAAGCAGTCTCTGCAGAGCTTTTTACAAGTCCATTTCATGAACTTATTGTCTTATTTCACCATTTTAGCAATTAAGTATGGATCAGGTATAGCTTGTAAGGCTGAAGAAGACATGCTCAGACAAAATAAAAGGAGTTCATGTCTTCCTAAGGCACTCATTTCAATAGAAGTTGTTTTGAGAGAGTAGCATGACCTCTAAAAATACTGACATTTGGCTAAAAACTCTTTCAGCTTCTTTTTTATATAATGGTCCTTGAAGAATGGCAAGGTGCTACACTGCAATAGCTTAATGTTACCTAAGAGCTCACCCACATAAAGAATCCAGATTTCTCCAGCTCTAACTGTGCAGTTAAAGCTGCACAAGTCTCTTAATGGCAGCAGACATAAAGGCATAAAAACGCTCTAACCAGTATAGCCTTTTCATATGTAGAAAATAAAATAAGCAACAGTATGAAGCACCTTGATTACCTTAATCCATATAACTCAGACATGACTCAATGCACTTTATATACTTCTCTAGCTTCCTTGGGTTAAAACAACATTTTTCAACCTTTTTGTACAAGGACTTTTACTTTTCACCAGTGATTCTCATGTAATAAATTTAAGCCTACTTTATTTGACAGGTGAGTATGATCCATGGGTTGATGACAGGCTGAAATTGCCAGCCTGAAGGAAGGAGGGACACCTACCCCCCCAGTGCCCTGTAACAGCCTGAGCCTGCTCTCAGTGTATTCACTGCACTCACAAGGAGCTGGGCTGCCCTGGGAGAGCCTCCTCACATCAGCTCTGTCTGAGAAAAGCTCAGCCCTTGATGCTGGAGAGGGACAACACAGTTCTTCTCACTCTCCTCAGAGGGAATGACATGCAGGAACAGATGTCCCTACGAGCTTCAGGGGGTCAGTCAATGCTACAGGCACTGGCACAAGATTTTGGGTGCCTCAGAGAGGCAGGGAGATGAATGGACACAGGAAAGATGCAGCAGCACGGGTGATGGAAACTGGAAAAAGCACAGTAGTGTCTTTTTAATCACTGACAGCAGAGGGAAAGCATTTCTCCCACAGCTTGAAGAGGGAGGAAAGGAATCCCCCTCTCTCTTGTGGAATCAAGTAATACCTGTGTTGCTATTGGCAAGAGGGCGTCTGTAAAAATCAGTACTAAAAATATTCACCTAGAAAATAGATCATAAAAGCTATGAAAAGGCTTATTATTTAGTAACATGGGTTAGGGACATGGGCTAGTGGTGGGCTTGGCAGTGCTGGGTTAATGGTTGTACTTGGTGGTCTTAGGGGGCTTTTCCAACCTCAACAGTTTTGTGACTCAGTGTCCTCTAGTACAACCCTGAATATCTGCTCACCCTCTTGTAATTTCTCCATTTTGGCAAGTTGTATTTCATTATAATAATTTGCTTTCTTTATGAAAGCATCATAAAAAAGGTTATTTTTCTCCTTTAACATTTAGATTCTATCCAGTTATGCTACATCACTGGACCTTTAACTAAACTAAGAGCAGAAGAGATTCGTGTGGGACAATTTTATGGAGCTGTTGTTCCTTTTTTTGTGACAGCACAGACCTTTTTATGTAGCAGACTTAAAAGAAATGTGATCTATTTAAGAAGAACCCAGTTATGAAGAGATTTATATATGTTAGATTTTTTTTTTTAATATATAAGGGATGTACTGATGCAGAAGACTATTAAATTCTGAGCTTGATTGAAAGTAGATTTTAAAGGCTTATCAGCAGGGGGCATTAATGCGACATTAAATTCCAAATGCCACATTACCAAACATCCATGCAGAGCCTGTAATGTTTTATGGTTTTAATATATTTAGGGGTTCCCCTGTATTTTTCACAATGTCATCTAATTTTTTTAAGTTTAGCTGGAATTTCAGGTCATTTGGTGGTAATAGTAATTTGGTTAATAATCTACTGTGGGCTTCATCCTGACTTTTAAAAGAAGTCTTTGTCTCTGGTTTGTGTCATTTGAAAGAGGAGAAAATGATTTTAAGACCAGTAAATTTGCAGCCAGCAGTTTCAAAGGGGATTAGCATGAGCAGGAAGAATAGGAGGGTTCATCCCTCTCAGTGAGGATTTGTTCACAAGCATCAGTTGCTCCTTGACATCAGATCATGCACCCAACTTTTCTATGTTTGCACTCTGACCTGAGTGCTGACCTGGAGAAAGGAGGTGTTTCTAGAAGGCAATTTTAAATAGCAACATTTCCCCTCTCCACTTACGCTGAAATAAAAGCAACCACAGTGATAATGTAATTATTACTTACAAAGAATGAATCCAGGAGTTCGTGTCTGCAGGACTTTGTCTTGTGTTAGTTTTCCAACATTAACAGACAACAAAAAAGAATGTATTTTTTCCCCCCTAAACCTTATTGAAGGCAGTTCACAAAGGTTCTCTGTCAGAAAGCTGATCTAGCTGTGAGCTGGTGACTGAAGGGGTCAGAGCTAAAAAAGGAAGAGCTTTCCACTGCCTTGGCTCTGCTCCTTGGTCTTTTACTCAGGGCTGGTTCTCAGATCCCCGCACACTGTGATCTCACTCTCACTTTGTTCACTGATAGCATAAAAGTTACGGAACCTGGTCTGACCTTCTTGGATTAAAATCTGTGTAATTTACATCAATCCACAGTCTGTCTATATGTGTAGTGTAAAGAGACATAAATTTAAACTTTTGACACGAATTACATTAGTAAATCTTCTTTCCCACAAAAAAAAAAAGCTGGAAAATTAGCTAACTCCTTTAAACTGAATTTGAGATTTTCACATCTCCACTTGATTGCAGGAATTGAATTTTTAAGGCAAATTAAGAGAAGTTTTAAATACACAGTAACAGTGGGACTTTAAGCAACATTTGGAAGACATGAACTTTTACGATGGGGATCAGAAATCTGTTTGACTGCTACGGTAGCAAACTACTCTGTAAAATTAGGTAGGTCTTGCTTTGAGGGCCAGACTCTCCAGCTTTGCCTCCTGTATCTGGGACATCATGGTATATCTCACACTTTTTCTGCCCCTCAAATACATATTCTGTACTTCATGTAATACCTTTTCTCAGCCACATGCAGACTGTTGCCTTTGTTGTGGTAAAAATAATTTTCCAAAAAACAATAGTGAAGTGAAATGTGTTCCTCAAACAGCTGTATAAATCCAGACATTCTGAACTTCCTGTGAAATCACTGGCCATCTTCTATGTATGAAAATCAGGACAGGAACATGGGGTCTGATACCCTTTCAGATAAATGATGATAAAAGATAAAGGATGAGATTTATACAAAGGGGGAAGAGAATTAAACTTCTACCTGTCAAGAGGGAGAATTGATCAGATTTAAAAAACGGTATTTTTATTTAGCACCTGAAGAACATCATCACCATTACCAAGTGTTGTTAAAACCCCCCTTAAACTTGTTAAAGCCACAAGTTCAGCATATTTATCTTCCCTTTGGCAGGTTCCATGAGGATTTTTCAGCAGGTGGCATTAATGCTCTACCCAGTTCCAAATGGCACACAGCCAGGAAACTGCTGCTTCCAGCATGTAACACCTTAAAATGATCTACAAATTCTGGTGGAGACTAAGTAATTTTCTTAACATAAAAGTCTGCATTAAAATGGCATTTGTTCAGAATGATTTTTTTTTTTCAGTAACAGAAGCAGAGCAGAGATATATTTTGACTACTCTGGTATAAAATTAAAAGAAACCAAGAGCTTTTTTTTTTCTCTCCTCCTGTCCTGGGTGGTCTGTCTCCTCGTCTCCCCATCAAGGCACCTGCAGAATCAGCTTTTTCAAATGAAGAGAACACCACTGGGGCTTCAGGCATGAATCTAACACACTTACAGTAAAGAAGTAAAACTTCTGTACTTCAAGCACCATGTGAACAGCCACTGCTAGAAACAGCTGCTTTGGAAGAGCTTGTTTGGTTGGAGGAGTTGGAACATTTTTCACTGCTTCTTCTAAATGCAGGAGGGCTTTCCATCTCATGAAACTTCCCATAAGAATGTTAGAACATAGAAAATAGTTTGCCAGGATGTTCTCAAAAAACTGGTATCCAAATTGTGTTTAAAAGGATTCAGGGTTTGCTCCTCTAAACCATGTTCTGGATCTACTTATTCGTTTGCTCTAGCCTAAGAAACACCCAAATTCATGAAACTTGCTCAAATACTTGCATATAGCAAAGTAATGAAAAGTCCTGAAAACTCAGAGCAACTCCAAAGAGCTTAATCAGAACTGGTGTTGAATTTGCCCTTCCAACCTTGGACAAGATGTGTCTGTTAAAGGCTGCTTTGAGTTTGATTCTTTCTGACAGCAGCTCTTGACCTGCACAGTCCACTAGAAATAAGGCAAAATCTTGTCATAATTCATTGCCTGCCTAGTTTCAGTAACCAAAATCACAAAATTGCAGCTTATTTTGCTTTGAAGTACCACAGTCATCCCATTAAAAAAAACAAAAAACAAAAAACCAAAAAACACCACATGGATTTGACTGGCGGACACGCATTTTATTTCCATGTATCTGTGTCCTCCAAAAATGCCCAATACAGGGACTGCTCTGGAAAGTTGAAAAGCTGCCTTTGGCTAAAACAGCTTCCAAGTTACCCTGCAACCCTGATAATGGTTCACTGACTAATGGGTTTTCACTGTACAAATGGCTCATAAAAGCTGTTAAATCCATCATGAACTCTAAAGGCTTTTTAATCTAATGACTATTTTCACTTACACAGAGGTGTCAGTACAATTTATTCTCCAACTGTTGAGAAGCAACAGATCCTGACAGGACACAGGATTCTGACACAACAGACTTATACGTCTTTTCAGGATGCTTTTCATGATTGCTCTCTGGTGTCTTCATGTGGTACCTCACATCACAGGAAGATGCAGAGGTATATTTTGATTTCTAATGTGTCTTTGTAGGCAGAAAAGCAAGCATCTCTCTGAAAAATTGAAGGGACTGACAGTGGACGAATCAGATGAAAGTGAGAATTAGGATAAAGCAATATACAAAAGGAACAAAGATCTGCACAAAGTGAAAAGCAAACCACACCAAAACACAACCCTTACTTTCCCTTTGCTTGTTCTCAAACTGCAGATTTTTGGATACTAATGATGGTTTGGGTGACATTTTTAGCAATGTGTTTGGGTTCAGGGTAAAAGAAGTTGAGGACTTTTGCCCACTCTGACACATAAACACAGAGTGCAACAGCAGTGTAGTGCACATACTCTCATCCCAATGAATGGTTGTTTATTCTTACACCTCGTGCATCTTCCTTGTCCAGAAGATGATTCCCAGATTGTTCCTTGAAAGAAAGGAGCTGCTGATTTTCCAGCTGCTCTACAATCCACAAGCCATTGCCTCATCCACAGGTCATGGCTCCACGAAGACCAAAAAAGCTGTAAAAAAGCTGCCCATCAGACAGATCTAAAAGCTGCTGGGATCTTATCTGGCTAAACAAAGGGAAAGCTGTTTTCCTCTTCTCAGCATCTCTGCCTTGCAACTTCAGGGAACATCTCTGCAGAGACAGAAACCTTGTAGTAAATTCCTGGAGTGTGCATGGTTTTGAAGAGCAGCTCCCCAGAGAGCTCCTCATTCTCCCGCCTTCCTCACACCAAAAGTACTTGCCAAATCTGCTCCCTTCTCAGGCATTTTTGGCAGTACTTTCTCTTTTGTTCTGGTCATCAGTCTGCCTGCTGGGAGAGACTCTCAGTAAGAAACCAAAACCTGTCAGGTTCTTAAAAGATGCCACTCTGGGCAGTGCAAAAGTGAGAAGAAAGGAAGCCTAATTCCAAAGCAAATCAGTACATAACCCACGTTGTCCTTTAGTGAGTACTATAGGTAAACTGCAAGTTGGAGAGCTGTGAGGTTTACAAGAACGGCAGTAACTTATTTTAGTTAAAAAATGCTATTCTTAGACAGAACAGAACTGTTTTTCTACAACACTTCTCAACCCAGAAAATCCCAGGGTAAACACAAAGCCTCAGAGAAGCCAAACTCTGAGACACTGTACATTCCTTAGCCCCTTTCTTGCTGCTTTTGAAACACATGGTCCTGTTTCTATTGATTTTGAAAGGTGTTAAGAGCCAGCCTTTTCTCCAAAAGCTTCATCACCTATGGACATTCTCTGGGCAGTCGCTTGGGGCTAGAAATGGACAAGCAATTTCTCAGCAGTGGATGTGCACACAGAGACAAGAGGCTGTGGTCAGACCTCTTGTCACAGCAGTGTTTCTGCAGGGGTCTCTCCCTCCACCAGCCACGTGGCAAAAATTAACACATTTTACTGCTCTTTCTCTGTGACAGAACTACTGCTCTCCTATGAGGACTTGGACAGGCATTCCTGTCTTCTGTGTCCTTGCAATCACAGCACCCACTGGTGTGCACCTGGACCTTACTTGTGTTCCTTTTCTTCAAAGATGACACTCAGTTCAATCAGTTACAACAAACTGCAATGTTTAACCCCTTGTCCTGCTGCCAAGTTCTTTTTTTTTGTTATTATTAACTACTTCTTGCAGCAGTCTCTTTAATATTCTACCTCTTCTTCTTTTAGTGGCATGGCACTCTGACATGTTTAAGCATTTTTGTGACCCACCTCTTTTCCCCCTATGAATCAAACCCCTTTGTCTGATTTTAAATGAGTAATGCTTCACTGCTACCTGTTGAGGAAAGGAAGAAAAGGAAAGGCTGATCAATTGTGTTTCAAAGTCAGCAGCTCTACAGAGGGCTGCAATTATTTATTACTAAGATATATTTTTAAATGTTTTGCTGGTGCAATGGAGCTGTAAGTTGATAAATGTTTAGTTATAAGAGAAAAAAAATTTTCTTCTGCTATGAAAAATTCTGCTGATAGTTCAAGGTCATTAAAGAAAGAAAAGACTTATGAAGAAGGGAAAAGGCACATATTCAAATAGTTACCGACAAGCACTTGGGTTTTCTCAGGTAAATCCGAGACAAGTTATGCCTTCAGACTGAAGCAAAAATCAAGATATAAAAGGTCATATATAGATAATGAGATCCTGACTCTCACCAAAGGAGTAACTGTCGGCAAGTCGCCCTGTACCTCCATTTCCTCATCTGTAAAAATAAAATACAGTTCCCCTTATAACCATGTGCTACAGCATTGACCTCAACATCAAGGAGACATGGCAAACAAGGGAACAGTTAAATGGAGCCACCAGCTACAAGCAACTGTGAAGAAGGTGCCAGGCTGTGACTCAATTGCTCCTGCTGGATGCATCTCTGGAGATCACCTAGACTGACTTCTGGCTTGGAGCTGTGTCAGCTGGAGCAGGCAGCCCAAGCCCATGTCTAGTTGGGTGTTAAATATCTTCCAAGGACAGACTCCACAAGTCCTCTGCATCATCTGCCCTGGAGTTTCATCACCCTTAAAGGATGACAGCTTTTGTTATGTTAAATGTCATTTCCTGCTGCAGTTTGTGCCCACTGCCCACTGCCTCTGATCCTTTTCCGGGGTGTCACAGGGAGGAGTCTCTCTCATACTGGGGAGCCCAGCACAGGTGCATCTCAACAGCATGGGTCTTACAGCACTGAGCAGAGGAGAAGATGATCCCTGCTGACCTGCTGAGAATGCACTCTCCCTTCTTGCTGTCCCAGCCTGCTCTTCCTGAAAATGCCTTTTTATCCAGGACACTTCACTCATGTGAGCTCTCTCTCCACATCACTGTGACACCAGCAAATTCATAGCCCTGCAAATGCATTCAGACCTCTAGTGCCTCTCATTTCCTTCCCACAGCATGTCCTCAGTGTACAGACATGTCAGCAAGTGTGACCGTGTGCTTGCTCCTGGCTTTGAGTATTGTCAAAGGTTAAGTGCAGCCCTGGTCTTGAGTGATCACAGAATAAGCTCAGTTGGAAGAGACCCACAAGGATCATTGAGTCCAACTCGAGTCCTGCATAGAACCATCCCCAACAATCACACCCTCTGCCTAAGAGCGCTGTCCAAACATTGAGCTCTGTCGGGCTGGGGATGTCACCACCTCCCTGGGGAGCCTGTTCCAGTGCCCAAACACTCTCAGGGTGGAAAACCTTCTCCTAATATCCAATCTAAACCTTCCCTGACACAACTTCTAGTCATTCCCTCAGGTCCTGTCACTGGACACAACAGAGGAGAAATCAGTGTCTGCCCCTCCTCTCCCCCTCATGAGGAAGTTGCAGACCCCAGTGAGGTCTCCCTTCAGTCTCCTCTTCCCCAGGCTGAGCAGACAAAGTGCCCTCAGCCACTCCTCTTATAGCTTCACCTCCTGGTACTTCACCAACCTCACTGCCCTTCTTTGGACACTCTCTGATAGTTTAATATCATTTTTATACTGTAGTGCCCCAATCTGCCCCAGGACTTGAGGCAGTGCCATCCCAGGGGACAGCAGAGCAGGACAATCCCTCCCTTGCCTGGCAATGCTGGGTCTGGTGCCCCCAGGACAGGAATGTCCCTCCTATCTGCCAGGACACTGCTGATTCCTGTCCAACTCGTCATTGACCAGGACCCCCAGGTTCCTTTTCATACTTTCTGCACATCCAGGGCTGCCCCATCCCCAGTGCACAGTCCAGCATTTTCCCTCGTTGAACTCCATGTAGTTGCTGACTGCCCAGTTCTCTCATTCCCTGAGGGTCTCTCTGCAGGGCTTCCCTGCTCTCAAGGCAGTCAACAGCTCCTCCCAGTTTTGTATAATTTGTGATCTTGCTTACCATCCCTTTCAGTCCTGTCNTGCAGGGCCTCCCTGCCTTTGAGAAAGTCAACAGCTCCTCCCAGACTTGGTCTGCCAACTTGTCCAGTGTCCTTTCCAGTCCTCATCCAGGTAATTTATGAAGATGCTGAAGAAATGCCCAAACTAAGCAGCTATGGAAGTTGGTCTCAAGATGAAACACTGAATCCAATAAATCAGCTGCCAATTGATGGACAAGGAACACCTGCCATTAAACTAGATAAAGAAAACCTGTCAACAGTAACCTGCATGCCATGCCAGCTATGAAGCTGAATTTACGTTGTGAACCTTTTGTGCTGGAACAGGCGGCTCCCATTAACACCAACAAGGCAGGGATTTCCCATTGCTTGAAAAATCTGTTCTTTTCTGCAGAAGTGAGAGGATGGTAACTGTGATCAGAGGTTCAGGTTAGTACTCAGTATGAAACAAATTTTACTTTCCAACTGAAACTCATAATCCTGAATCCTGAGTGTGTGTTTGTGTAATCTGGTTGTCTCAAGGGGAACAAATGGATTGAGTCATAAGATATTAAATGTGGTGTGCCAGAGAAGTGTCTGGTTGTGCCAGTTTCCCGAAAGTGGATCGGAAACTTTCCCTTGCACTTCTTCCCTTATGTGTTTATGCTTGGTGGGATTCCATTTAATTGTTCTTCTCTTGATTAGTGCCATGCTGGGTCCCTTGCTCAGTCCTTGTCCTTTACTTGTGCTTATAACCCGTTCCTTCACTTCCTCACGTGATTCTTAGTCATTATTTCCACTCCCATCACTCTTAGTTTAAACTCTCCTCTCCAGACTGGCCAGGCTGCTTTTGCTCCATTTAGTCAGGCTGATTGACTTCTAAGCAGTCCAGATCCTCAAAGAGGGTCCCATGGACACAGGAGCCAAACCCTGCTGCTGACATCAGCTGGACAAACACAGGCATGGGTCACTCACTTACAACCTGGACTTGGTGATCCTTCTGAGTCCCTTCTAACTCAGGCTATTCCGTGATCTGTGATCTCAGCCGTGGACCCATCAGATCCATCCAGTCCTCTTCAGACCTTCCTCCTCCTCCTCACCAGCAGAATCAAGGAAATCACTCATGGGGGCCTTCACTCTGCACAGGTAGAGTATATCTCAGCACTACCACTCACTGTTTTCTCTCGCCACGTAGTTCAGGTTCAGCTGGTTCAAGCCCTTCCCTGTGCAGAGCTCTCATCCAGGGAGCTGCCTTGGCACTGAACCTCTTTTCACAGCTGCAGATCTGCATGTGGAGCAGGGGCCGGCTCCCCAAGGGCCAGAAGCCACCAGCTTCTAACCTTCACAATCACAGGAGTTTCCCCTTTCCAGCCCTGGTAAACAGAGACTCCACCTGGTCTCCTGTTGCAGTTGAAGGTTCAGGGTTTGGAAGCTGCAGCATATCTGGGCAACCTGTGCCAGTGTCTCATTTGACCCTCCTTGTTCTGGACTCAAGACCTGCAAGCCCAGAGCCCCCTTGGATCAGGAGTAGCTGGCAGAGCTCACTAGAGGCTGCTGTGAGCAGACAGGGCTCATCTACCTGTCCTCACTGGCACCCTAATGTTCCTCCAAGAGCCTCCAGGACTCCCCTGACAACTCATAAGAGTTCCCAGAAGACCAAGAAAGTCTTAGAGGAGAGTGGAGATACTACTGTGTTGTTGGCTGTGTCTGGCAAACTGGGTGTGAGAATCACAGGGAAAGACTGCAGACTTTTCAAGTGCTAGGTGCAGTAGTTTTTACTTTTAATTTTTATGTCAGCTACTGAAGCTGTTGGTTGACATAAAATTACAGATGTCATAAGAAAGCTGTAAAACTCCCTGACATGGGAATTATAGGTACTAGCAATTTACAAGGGCTTTTTCTATTAAAAAAACCCAAAAAACCAAGCAGCAACCCTGGGAAAAAAATCTGTAACAAACTAGTAAGCAGTGTGACACTGCCTCTGACCAGAACTTGTGGCAACACCATTTCAGAGACAGTCACGATACAACAGTCTTGTTTCATACCCTTCCCTAGCTATCTCCTGGTTATGACAGATGTTCAGAGCCCAGCTGCTAAGACAAGGCTCACAACTGCCTTAGTTTAAATCAGCTCAGTATTCTCTTAATAGCTGTGAAACACTCTGATGTCTTTAGACAGAAAGATCTCCAGTGGCACTCGTACACAAACAAATCACAGTGTAATTGTCATTGAGAGAGGTGCAGAGAAGGTGATGAGAAAATGGTCAGCACAGGCACAGGAGCAGCCTTGCTGCATTTTTGATTTTCATGTCAGGACAGCACACAAGTGGAAAATACCCCAGGGAATGCACTGCAGGACCCCTGTGTTGCAGGTCTGGCAGGTACCACAACCCCTCAGAGCACACAGAGGCACAGGGGCTCCCTGCTGCCCTGCCCTGCCCTTATAGTGTCCAAATGCAGAAACAGCACGTGATTTTGCACTGCTGGCATGCAGAGCTTCAGTGATCTGCTTGCTGATGCTGCTCTGTATTCTACCCTAAATCCTACTGGAGTGAAGCATGCTGGAACCCATATTTAATTTTGGGGGAAAAAAAAAATCACTGGGAGATTTCTTTCAACTCCAAAGTTTCCAGGCTACTTTCTTCTGAAATGTCATGTGTTTCTCTGATGGTATCTCCAAGCAGCTGATGTGGCTTAAATCACAAGCAGAGAACCTGAAACTCTACCTGCTCAGTTTGCTCTCCCTGTCAGCATCAGGCAGTGAAGCTTCCAGACCGGCAGATGAGGCCTCTCCCAGAAGCAGAAGCCATGCTGTACAAACCAGAACTGCAGCTCCCTCACTCTCCTGTTAGTCTGCAACTTCTTTCAGAAGCCTTAAAGGTGGCAATGCCTTGCAGGCACAGATGTAGTATATTTATGGGGTTTGTATTAACAGACAACACACAACAATGAATCTTAAAAATCCAGCATTGTCAGTTCTTTCAGTCAGTGAACTAATTGGGCAACATGGGATCTACCATTGGAGTTTCAGTAAATATACCATATCAAAATTTATCCTAAAAAAATCAATTCCAGTACTTTCTGATGGAAATTCCTGATGTGTTTGTATTTAGTTATTTTTGCTGCAATACCTTTGTGATGAACTGCTGTGTCCAGTGAGAGCCAAGGCACTGCAGAATTCACGTGTAGAAGAGAGAAAATCAAATCTGGCCTTACTCTAACAACACTGACCTTATCATGTCCTTAGATGCTTGTTCTGTTGCCTTGTTCTACAAGGTTTAAAAGCTTTCCATCTGAGTTGACAACCTCGGAGCTGGTTGGAGCTCTAAATCTTTGTCATTCACAGAACAGCATTTATTAAAATTCATAATACTTGTGTGTGCTTCCAGATCCATGCTATTTAATAGAGTAGTGCAGGTTCACAGTCATTAGACATTGATAAATGCTACTTAATAATAAACTTACTACCAAATACCCTATCTGTTGATACTAAGATTGCAAGACTCTTAGACCAATCATAAAAATCAAATAGAGACAACGTTTTAAATTAAACAGAAAACAGTTAAAGACATTTTACTCCACAGTCTTATTAATATGTATAATGCATTATGAAATCCATTTTATTTGCCTTCAACATTTTCCCAGATAAACTGGAAGCTTTTAAAAAAAACAATTACTATTTTGAATCTCCTCTGCAGTATGCAAGTCATGTTGTGCCTGAGCCAATCCTTTAGTACAATTCTTTATCACAGGAAGGCAGTCATATGAAAAAATTAATAATGACTGCTTCATTTTTCAGAACTTGTAATCATCTTGCTATGTAATTTTGAATGCAAGGTAAGGAAGAAGAGAAGACCTGGGGTTTGAAAACTTCCAAAAAATCCCACCAGGTTCTGGTGCTCACTTTTTTACCTTTCACTTAGAGATATCATTCCCTCTTCAGTGTTAGCCCAGTCAAAACAAAGAGAAATATTCAAAGCTATTTGCTGTGGCTATTTGTTGTGACAAGGTTTGGATATAATTCAAGAGTAGTCATGTCTGAACCAGGATTTAACATTACTCATGTTCCTCTAGATGCTCATTTAACAAGTCTCCACATGCACTCAGGGCAGTTTAATCTTCTTCTCACTAAAACAAGTATTACTAAACCAAGGCCCAGCAGCAGGACATGCGGCTTTTATAGGGAGCTGAATAGTGGACAGCATGGAAAAGAGTGCAGTGGAAATCACTTCAGGATGCAGATATTAGGAAAAGGCAGCACAGGAATACAGCTCATTGGGTTCACAAAACAGAGTGAGGTGTCAAGGCTTGAACAGGAATCTTTTTCCAACATGTTGGTTTTTAAAATACTGAACATGGACAAGGAAATCTACATGCTGACTACCGGTAATCAACATGCATTTTCATACTGGGCATGCCAATACTTAGGTGAAGTTCTTGCAAGAAAAAGGGACTGGGCAGACAAAACGAGATTCCAGCTGTACACAGCTCTAAAAGTCAAAAAGGAAGATTATTTATGTGATTAATTTCTTTATTGCTTTTTGCTACCCATTCCTTTTTTTTTTTTGTTGCATCCTCCCTTCTCCTTTTTCTGTCAGCAGGCCTAGATCCCTTTTCTTTCACACCAGGTTGCATCACTTCATTAGAAAAAATATTAGGACAAGCATTTTCCTATGAGGATACTCAAAAACTAACCAGGTTACCTGTAAGACAATTGGAAAACTCATCTGGACAAGGCCCAAAGGAACTTCACCCACCCAGAAAAGGCCCAGCTTTTCTGAGCTGCATCATGCCTAGAGACCCACAGAGAGCCCTTCCCACCTAAATCACTCTCTGAGTCTATGACCTTTCTTTTTAACTCAAAGGAGTAAAGACTTGGGTTTATCATTCAGTTGGTTGACCCTGGCTGCCTTTCTTGCCCAAACACATCTAGTTTGAGTTTTTTCCAAGTCCCAAACTGCTTTACTCCTTCTACAGAAATATATTTTCAATAAGAATGAAAAAGCCTGAAAGTCAACATGTTAAACAAATGCTAGTATTTATTCACATGATACCAGTACTGTATAAACCACCTCTAATCCCACAGTTTGATCTGTTTGAGAGTTTCAGTTTTGAGATGTTCCCCATCACTGTAACACACCTGAACTGATTTTTGCTTTAAAATAGGCAGGTCATAAAGATCCTTGATGACTACTGACCTAGCTAGCTGCAAGTCAAATATTAGCACAACTATAAAACTCATAAAAGTACAATCTGCTATCCAATCTATTTGAAAAGTTAATTCACTCCATTATAACTGGAACTTTACATTGGTCAGGCTTGAATAAGAAATTAGACTAGATTTATGCAGTACATTTACAGATCTTTTTGCTGTAATTTTATAAAAAATGCGGTGTTGAGATGACAGTAAATCAAATGGAAACTCAATCAATAGTTCCACTGTGAAAAAGTAACACAAACCATTTTAAAGCCTCTCTAACCTTATTCTCTCCATGAAGCATGCACAACTCATGAAGAGTTTTGAGAAACCAAGCAGTCTGTTATATATGGTGTAAACTAAATAAAGGTGGTATTAATTCAATAATGTTGTACATCTGCCCCTAATAATCACACACTAAACTTCTGTGCTTTAATGAAGTGCGTAACAACTACTGATAGAGGATTAGCATTATTGTTAGAGCTCCTGCAAGATATACAAAGTCTAAACTCCAGACTTTGATTGATTTTGGGGATAGACATACAGCATTTAATAGGTGGGAGAAGGAAACACAGGAATAATTTGGCCATTATAAGACCAAGTGTAGCTATCCTTTAAGTTACAGAATGCACTATCCTGAACTCATGAGAAAACTGACAGCAACTCCAGCAATAACTGCATCATTATTCCCAAGCTGCTTTAATCTTACTGCAGCATATTCTTCAAAGGCCTCATCAATAATTACTCTAGAATCATTAAAAGTTAATAATGCCCTAGAACTGTGAAAAGTTAACAATGATTCAAATGCATTTTAAACCCACCCTGTGACATGGTTTCTTCCATTTATCTGCTCTTTTGTTTAGGTCATAAAAGATATGATAAGGGAAAGAAGTGCACAGCAGGTTTTGGAGTATGGTTTAATCTTCTGGGCTCTTTGCACCAACCCTCTGCAAACAAGCAGAATCTTTGCCAGTAGAGGTCACAGCCATCCTGGGACTCTCAGGGTGTGTGGTGTGATGCAGATCTTAATCCCACTGGGTGCTGTAAATGTGTCACTCAAAAGTAAGAGTTACACACCATTATGAACACTCATTTGGTTTCTTGAACTGTGAAACAGCTCTTTAATAATCGACTATGTTCTCAGTAAAATACTGATCAACCATGCACCTAACAACCATTCCTAAAAGTCTATCTGCAACAGAAATCTTGACCATGAAATCACTCTGTTTCAGTGACAAAGATGCATCCTAACTCCTGATTCTTTAACTTAAAACTGGAGCGTTCCAGGAAGACCTAACACAATTTATCATTGTGAATTTATACAGATATCCTAAACCTGAACCTTGTCTGAACTTCTGAATCAGAAATATTATTTTAGGCATTGCATCAAGCTGAAAGATAACCCATGAAGGCTCATGAACTCTAAAACTGAGGGTTAATCTGTCATCCTTGTTGTAAGCACACACCATCATCAGTAATAATTTCATGTGTGTTAAGACCTGAGTGCCCATTTCATGTGTACAAGAAGCAACAACTCTCAAAGCATCAGTTCCTACTGTCTCACTTATTTCCCATCCATATTGATCCATTTTCATTCAGTCTCTTCAACAGAAGAGACTCCACTGAGCAGTTGCCACAGTTGCGACAAAATTACACGTGCAAGCCTACCTGTGTACAAAGCATTTGCTCTGACTTTAGGAATGGCATCTGCAAACTACTTGCACTGTATCCACCACTCACAGAAATTCCTGGCGAAATACACCCGTGAAGGAAACATGTCAGAGAACAACTGTTTATTGAGAAAATGCTGGGATGTGGGAATGGACTGAGAAGAAGCACCAGGTGTCCCTTCAAAATGCCCCAGGAGCTACAAAATAGATCATGGAACCTGAGCTGCACTGGCCAAGCAAGTTAGAAATACAGAAACATAAAGTATAACTTCTCCAGAAAGATATTTTTTGTTGTTGTTGTTGCCACATTCTTCTGCATTCATAATAGATTTATTTATTTCACGTTACTCAGGTACTGACAACTGGATTATCCATTTGTGTTTTAGAGAGACAAGATCTCACCATTTAGAAGCTATTTGCTACCCAGAAAAAAGGCACCCAAATGTTGCCAGAAGCTTGGAGAGGTTCTGAGTTGATGCAGTGCCTTAGGTTTGTATAGGATGCACAAGACTTGGCATACCAGTTCCTAGAGCTGGTATTAAAACTCAGCTGGAATTTGTAGAGAGAGATTAGAAAATGCTAATATTCTTTCAAAGCTAAAACACTGAAACAAATATTTTTTGCCATAATGCTGATGTTAATGACTTCAGCCTTGAAACATTGCTAAAACAAACCCCTCCTTTTCAATGTCTGGAGTGGCTGGTCTGGAACCAGAAAACAAGTCCTCATGACACTGGGCATGATGCTTCAAAAGAAGTATTCCACTTTTAAAAACTCTCCTGATGTCAAAGCCACTGTCAAGAAGCTGGGATGGTTTTGATATTTCAAAATATGCTTTAAGCATCTTTTGCTCCTGCATTTTTCATGTCTTTCCTACTGATCAGCTCTGGAAAGGCTTGACTGTTGTACTTAGGGTTACTTAGACTGCATTTGTGAGTCCCTATTGATTCCTTTCCACTCTTTTTAGAACGTCATGTAACTTCTGCAAATTATCATAAGTAAGTGCAGGGATATTCCTACAGTCTTAAAAAAAAGTTTATTCACAGATGCAGACCAGAGGAAATGGTGCAGCTATATCACAGAGCAGTCAATAATTTGATAATGCTCTGCACCTTTCTTGATCTCCAAATTTGCTTTGTATCTGAGGAACTACATAGCTCTGTGTTGTGTGCTTGGGAAAGAGAACATGAAAATCCCTTAGGGTTTTAAAGTAGGCAAACTAACAAAAGTTAACACATTAAGAGCTTTACAGCAATAGCCATGAAACTAAAACCTAAGTATGCTTCTGAAAAGAAAAGGAGGGAAGAAATGGGCAGTTACATTTTGTGCCCTGTGTATTTTCACATTGCTATTTTAAGCCTAGTTAAAGCAGCTCAGTAATTACTGGAAATACTTTCCAACTTTGAAGGCTTCAAATGTGGCTTTCAGACTTCTGCACACACAGGACACCGGCATGAACAGTGCCTGGTTCATAACCCATTTTCTCAAAAATTTACACAAACTTTCTGATCAGTAGTTTTTCTATCAAAAATCTACTAAAGCTATGGGGTTTTTTTAAACTGACAAATGGGAAAAATGCATTTGTACTTCAGAACCAGAGCAAATTTTAAAAGTCCTGTACAATTTCTTCTCTTAGAAACCTGATTAAACAGAGCAACATTTAAATTACAGTAGCTCTCAGAAGTGTTGGCTAGCCTCAAGGCACAATAAAGCAGAAAACAGATAAAGCAACTTATTCACAGCATTTTTCTCTACTACCAAATGCATTTTTTAAATACTCATAAAGACAAAGAACTTTTGGCACCTTTAATCCCTTCCTGGAAAAGCCTACCAGATTTATTGGTAGAAACCCAAGGATGTTACTCAGGTTGTCAAACGGATTATTTGCAATGAGAAGTTTTCAGGATAAAGGGAAGGATTTCAAATAAGGCTTAGTGTGTCTGCAAGCAGGAATACAATCCTTCTTTCATTTATGTTTTAAAGAAAAATTCAGTAAAGCACCTTATCTCTCATGGCAACCCCTTAATGTTAATTTTAATAGGTCCTCAAGAAGCTAAGGAAACTCAAATAATAATCAGATTTATTTCACAGTGCCTATTTTGGCCAAGAGTTATCTGTGCTCTCTGCCTAATTGTGAAGCACTTAGAAGGATTTTTTTATAGTCAGGTAATATGAGAGCTGCTTAGGAATTCAACAAAACTAATCCAATGCTGGAGAGACACCTATTCACCGAGATTAAGGCAATTTTACAATATAGAGTTATCCAGTCACCTGGAACAAAGGAGGTATGTGGAGCACAAAGAAAGCAAATGCTGAGGAATGACTGGCAAATGGGGAACAGAAAGAGATTTTTAGAAAAAGCAACAAGGAGAAAGAGATACATATGCTGAGTGAATAAAACCAGAAACAATGAACCCCACGAAACAGAAGTGACAGCAGCACAGGGATTTTTGCAGAAACATCACCCTGCTGCAAGAAGAGCCCCTCGGAATCTGCACAGCATCTGGCAGCACCGATTCCCACTGAATTCTCACATTCATCTCTAAGCAGGGATGCAGTGTCGGGCAGTTTATACAACACCAGCACAGACACGTCCCGCAGGACACTCTGCCCTCGCATCATCCGCGGGGAGCAGCACAGCACACCCAGCACAGCACGGCTGGAGCAGGAAGGCTCAGAGCCACCGAGGGCTGCAGCTGTTTGGAAGGTAGCTCACCTCGGGATGCTTTTCCAGTTAAAGGTTATGTTAAATTCTGACGGGATTTGTTTCGCGGTCTCCAAGAGAACTGGACATTATCTTGACAAAAACCACTGTGTTTTGAATGTCCAAAATTGCAATCTTATCTCTCTATGGCCTTTATGCAATTTTAATGATATCATTAAAGCCGTAATGCAACCAGCAAGCTTTTGTTATGAGAGAAGTGACTATTTTTTAAAAAATAAACAAATAAAAAGTCACTTCCAAGATGTTCAATATCTCTTACAAAAGTAACTTTGAGGACTACAGAAGACATAAATGGTCATTTCACACTCCTCAAATACTGCTAAAAATTAGAGGGCACCAGCCAGTATACCCAAATGTACCAAACCTTTTAAATTTTCAGAACACCTAACCAAGAAATTATAATAAAACAAGTACCACATACGTCACGAATGTTCTAAATTCACAGATTTTTTCACAGCTCCCCAAGCCCTGGTGTGATGCCGATGACAAAAAGAAGTTCAAGGGGCACTTGTCTCACTTACACAAATGATTTCAGTATTGCAGAAATTCTCCTGCTACTTGGTAGTTCAGCTGTTGGCTTGACTACACGAAATACTGACACGAAAATGTATGTGGGCAAGGAAACAGAATGCTTTCCTTCAGTGCTTCTCTAAGTTGAAACTTTTTTAAAATAACATTTGAACTGATATTTGAAGATGTTTCAATCTGTCCAAACATAAAATAGCAAAAAGTAAAGGAAAGTGTACCCCACTGTAGAAATCCTGTGAGACTACAGCATCCAGGTTTGTACCAAAATAAATGTAAGACTAGAACTTTGTATTTTGCAGATTTTTTTATTTTATTCCTTTGGGGGAAGGGGAGAAGATATTTTTCATATTAAATCCTCAGCCCTTTGCAATGTCCTATATATCAGGTTGTCAAGAATAAACACTTTCCACTCTGCCTGCAAGAGCTTTCCTGAGGGCAAAATAATGCATTTAGTGTGAAAAAGTGGGATCTTCAGATTACATAATTTAAAGACGTCCAATGTTTTAAGTTTTAATGGTGTTACATATTTAAGTCTGCCCCATTACCTTGTCAAAGCCAGGATTACAATAATCCACAATGAAGCACAATGAAGAATATACATCAGTCATATATCAAAGCCTTTTGGGATTCAGTAACTCTTTGATCAATTTAAGACAATTTAATTAAATCTGGTTCCAGAAAATTTTAGTGTTTTCATGTGCAAAGATACACCTCAGGTGTGCCCAACTCCTTCAGGAGTAACTGAATTTGAAAATAAATCCCTAGATAATTCCCTGAAACAACTCAAGTCCTCAGGTCAGGACTTGCAGTGTGAGGAGGAGGAAATAGAAAGCAGAAAATGCCTCATCAGCAGAAATTCCAGACCAAATTTCTCCTTTTGTTGCCTAGAGAGCCATTACAGTCCCAACTCTCACTGAGAAGAGGGTTTTCTTTGCAGGAAGAAAAGGATACAGCTTCTTCAAAAACCACCATTCAGACAGACACAATGGCTCTCATGCCTTCCCCCTGAAGTCATGTGTAGTTGTGGGGATGCTGTTTACTCACAGTATGAAACTTTCCTTCCAACATCTATTTGCTAAATGCAATTATCGCATCGCCTTGCACTTCCTGTCACTAACGATAAGCGTCAAATAGGCTGCAAAAGCCAGGACAACGCTTTAAACGACCAAATTCAAAGCCATACTGGACTCTGTCCTGCACCCCCCTAGGGTTGCCTTGAGTTTTAGCTTTCTGATGTTTAAGTTTTTATGATAAGGTTTCCTACGCAGGTTTTTCTGTAAACCTGTAAATGTTTTGCAAACTGTTTTTTGTTTTTCCTTCCTTCTCCTGGGAGGAGAAAGGTTTGATAGACTTTTTTATTGACCAGTGTGGTTGGAGAGGTGGTGACTCCTCTCTCCAATCCCTGGCTGTTTTTAAAACTCCATATAATGTGAGAATCAAAAATAAAGCTCTCTTTTTTTTGTTTTCCTTTAGTTAGTGTTTCTCTGTGTTTTGTGTTGCATTTTTTAGTAACACACTAGCTTGAGTTTTCTCCTAGAAAGCTGACTGCCAAAATGAGATGAAAAAAAAGAGGGCAAGAGCACAGAGCATGGAAAACAGCGCTGGATGAAGACCTCAGGGTAGCTCACCAGTCCCACAGGAAGAGGACTGGGATTTGCCAGGCATTGCACTTCTCCCACTTCTATCCCTGGTACTGCCTGGACCTCCGGGAGCTTTGTTCTGACAATTTATTCCTCACCTGCAGGAAACTGGCTGCACTTTCATGTACAAAACACATCTGCCAGCTGTGATTATGCCTTTCCCCACCTTCAACCAGCACACACATAGGTGGTCCATGGAAGGAGGCAACACTGCACTCCCTGGATCAAACCTTGTCAAGGAGTCTTGATTCACCCCGACAGGACTCCAGCAGCAATCATTTGTGACCCCTGAGACGGGGGGTAACAATGCCCCACAAAGGGCTTTGGCAAACCAAGGCCACCATAAGCAAAAAAGGAAGAACAGGAGAATTTTCCTCCTTTCATCCCAGATGTTGCTTCTCCTCCTTTCTCTCATGCTTTTCTGCCATCCATGAGATCACTTTAGTGATCAGTTCTGCCATCAACAAATCCTCACACAGGCTGCTGTGCACTATGGGCATTTGTTGGGATAGATCCAGGGCATTTCAAAGGCAGCTCTACAGCCTTTGCTGCATGCTCCAGGCCCATCACTGACTCCAAAGGGCTCTGGAAGCTACGGAGTAGGGCATCTTTGCACTACTATTTAATGTTTGTCAAATGCAAACCAAGGTTGGGACACAGCCTCCTGGAGGCTCCTTTCAGGATGCTGTCTGCAAAGAGGGCAGGGAAAAGGAGAATCTTAGTCCCCTGCACATCCCAGTTAATTGTTTACATGTTTAACAAAATGTACTGCACCAAATCTTCAAAGACATTTGGTGACAAATGCCAGACTGTAATGACACCTCTTATTATAAAACAAAGAGTCATCCAGAAAGCTGCCTGCATTATCTGGGAGAGAGACTCAGATTTGGTAAGTGGATCAAAATTACTTTAATGATTCTCTATTTAGCCTTTAAATCCACTCCTAACGTGACATTGTATTTTCAATTAGGGAATGGAAATGTTGATTAAACATTTCTGTCATTTCAGATTAGACATCACATGCTATCTCTTTATTATTAAAACTTCCGTATTTTGAACATTACAAGGAATTTGTCGAGTCAGGCAGAGGGTTTAAGCTTTTATAATGAGCCATTCATCTTCAGGTCAGGTTCCATGATAACTAACTGCTACAAGTTAGTTCAGTGGGAGGAAAATGAAATGGGAAAAAAAAGGAAATTAGAATAACATCTGAAACTGTGTCATATTTGTAAAGACTGAAGCACGACGGTATTTAAAGTGTCCAAACTCCTTGTGACACCTCATTTCTACCTTTGCCACCACAATTTCATGGAGGCACACTGCAGAGTAGGCAGTGAGCAAATACCTACTGTCAGGGCATCTGACATAACAATCAAGGCTCAGCATTATTTTCTAAAGAGCAAAAATCTCAAAACCTTAAATCAGAGGACAAGATTCTGGTGGGGGAGGCACCACATTCTGGGAACAGGCCTATGATAATTTTTCACTATCTCTTTTCCTATTATGATCAGCTAGCATGGCTGCTGCTGGATTGTTTTCCCGCAGAAAAAAACATTGTCAGGAAAGCAGGCAACATTATTTTTAGCTGTCCTGCTTTTCACAGCAACAGCAAGGTGTCACACTGCTAATCAATTCTCATGGCTGCTTCAAAGCAACAAAAATAGGGTCTGGCCTAACCCAGGTAATCCAGCACAGGGCTTGGTGTCTGGGCCAGCTTCTCTGAAAAAAAAAAAAAAAAACACCCAAACAAAAAACCCACTTACTTTAGTTTCAACAGCACAGCAGTGGGAAAAGAACACCACCTCCAGTGTGCCTTAAGATTTACAGGGACTTTTCAGATGGAATGGCTACTATCAATCATCTCTGCACTCCCAGCAGGAAATTAGATTTCCTGATGTTTAATGCTACAGTGCTTGACACAAGTCTATGAATTTGTAGTCCCAGTAGTGCTGCATTAAAAATCTGTACCATGGACAAAGAGGGGAAAAATGTTTTTATCAACTGTAGCAGAGAGAACATCTTTTCAGACACTACCTCTATGGTTTTCACTGATTTTTAATTTAATGTTGTGTTTTAATCAACAAATCAACTATGTGAAAGGACAAGGAATCTACATTTATGGAGCAAAAAATCCTCATGTCAGCCTTGTCTACAGGAGGAACAATTTATGTCACTGTCATAGGTTGCCAACCAGGCCCATCATTCATTTCTTTCGAGCACTTAAAGTCTTCAGAGCTGCTTATTTAAGCAATAAATTTGAGGCATCTCATTTCTGATTGTTTTTATTTGGTGTTTTTCTGATCTCATTTCTGCTTTTCATGCATTTTTACCCTTTCTTTCTCTAGCTCTTAGAGTAAAGCAGTGACCCATTGTCTCCATCAGAACAACAATTAATCCTTTGACAGCTCCTGGCACTTCTCTTATGGGAGAGCTCAAGTTGCCCCAGAACTTTGGCCTAAGAGTGAGCATTCCCTCCAAGCTACATCAGACAGGTGGCTCTGATGCTGGTTATTTACAGGCAGTTATCTCCTTTTTACCATCTAAATCTGATGGAAGCTTTCATCCTCCCTGGAAACACAGAGTTGCTTCCCTTGCCAGGAAAACTGTCTCAGCCTTATAAGCACCAGCTGAACAATCATGAGTTTGAATAATGAATGTTGGCCAGTCCATCAGAGTAAGGCTAAGTAAAAAAAAGAACCACAAACTGCTACCTGTATGGATTAAAATAATAAAATAATAAATTAATAATTAAAAATCCCACCACACCAACTGCCTTTAATGAAGATGTGGAGCATTAACTGTAGATTCACTGCCAGACAATTCTCAGCCCTCGTGCTAGCCAAGCTTCTTCATCACACTTAAAGGTCAGGCATGCCTCATCCACATTTTATGTTCCACCTGAACTGAAATCAGAGCTGAGTGTTGTTTCTCCACTCCTTGAACCATCAGACTGTGAGATCAGAAATTCCCTTGAGTGAGTTTTATCCCTGTGCAGCACAAAGTTGGAGAGAGGTCTCAGGAAAGATTGGGAAGATCACCTGCAGCTGCTGCCCACCACAGGACCAGCCAGAAAATCAGACAGAGAAGTCTTGGATACACATCTCCAATTGTTCTTGCATACTTGTATCTGAGACCCGCATAACCCATGCAGGACTTTTTTCAGGGGGATCTGATGGCACTAAGTATGAAGATGGATATCTGTGTGATCAACTAAGACAGCATCCTTTGCTACCAATAAAATGGCTAACAAATCACTTAATTACTGCAGTGAAGAGCTGCCTTCTGTGTGGGCTTGGCAGCTGAATGCTGCACTCACCTCAACAAAGATGAAGCAGGGGATGATGGAATAACTTCTCTGGGTATTGTTTCCTAAAGCCATTTCTCATCACACTTCTTGGGGAGGCACTGTTCAAAACTTTATATCCTGAAAAAGAAAAGACAGAGGTATTTCAGTCTATTTCACGTTTTTGCAAAGTCCAAAATGAGGTTCATAACACAGAGCACTGACTTAACAGACCAAGGACACAGACTACTAAAAACATCAAGGTCTAACTGTGTACAGAATACCCTGAGAAAGCTCTGCCTTCGTAACACAAGAGAAGAGACAGACATAGGCTACAAGATGCATCATATATAGATTGAAGGGTGATAAGGAATACAATAGTTTTCCTTAAATACAATCCACTCCCAAACAAAAGATTCTTCCTCAGAATTGTAAAACCACATTTTCAGCCCACTGACCTGCCTACAGTGTGTCTTAAACCAGGAGATTTTGGTAATTGACTTGTAAACTTTACACTCTGAGAGACATGCTTGCAGTACACTGACTGTACACAATGATCAGAATGTTTATCTGTATAAATCTGCTCAAGATGACAGCTTGTGTTATGCACAAAAACTCACAATGTGTAACAAGCAAATGCAACGAAAACACAATGAAGACCTGGGCCCTTTCTGCAGACCCCTTCTGTCACGATACAAATTCATACATTAACACACCAAACTCCACCCACTGAGCATTACTTCGGGCTACTGGCTATTCTAATTAACATAACCTTATAACCCTGTGCTAAGACACTCTTTTTGCATGAAAAGTAGAAAAAGCAGAGAAAAGAAGACTAACACAAAGAAATTTTACTGATAGTGTGTGCCTTTTTCTGCATGCATGAGGCAACACATCAAGAAGCTAAGTCAGGTTAAATGCCTGTACAGGGAGATACAGAGTAGGAGGGAAGCTGGAAAAGCAGTGTGTAGCTGCCAGGTACAGGATTGCACAAAGCTATGATACACAGGAGAGAATCAAAATCCTCTGCTATCAATTTTAACCCAAGAACATCAAGCAAGGGCACAGATTTAGGTGGGTCTAGCCTCACTTCCAACACTCACAAAGAAACTCTGCCCTGATGACAAGCACCTGCACGTGTCAGGGCCAGGGAGGAGGACGGAGATGGAAACTGATGTATTTTGCAGAGGATGCTTCGCACAGCATCTTCCCATGACTCTTTGACCTCCCTGGCATCTGGGTGGCAATTCAGGCCTGGGCATGTGGAGCCTGTGAGGTTCACAAAGGGGTCAGTGCTTTCTCACCAGCTCTCAGCAGGGTTACTGGGAGAAACACCATGCTCAGCACAAGTGAGTTGACCTGATGGAGGAGCTGGATCAGCTGCCAGTGCTTGCCACCTGCACCACCATGTAGCTCTTGTCTCACCACCTAAGAACTACTTAATGTATTCCTTACCTCAGCTCTTCACAGTTTGACCCAGAGCTGTAAAATGCACAATGTACATGATGAATTTAGGCACAGCAGAGCTACTGTGACTCCAGTGAGGCCACATTCTGTGTCAAGAACAGCTTCTGAGCTGCAAAGCATTGAGAAATACAGTTTCAGGGCACACAGAACAGTCAGGAGTGTCACCTGTGACATACCTCAGACACTCCCAGCTTACACTGCATCCCATTCTAAAATACAAATAGTCTCAAAACACCTAATTTTCCAAACAGACTTCAACTCCACTTATTGGATAAAATGGGGTTTATCTCAGAGGATAGTGACGTTGCTTAAGAAAGGACAAGGTAATCCAACCCCATTTGGACCATGGCAAAAATCCAGTAATTCATTTTTTATCAGGACTTTTAACACCCCCAGCTCTTGTGCCATGTGGCTTGGCAAACACATGGAACCTGGTGGAATAGCAGGTTAAAGAGTCAGAGCAGCTAACAGAGCACTATTCAGTGTAACTTTTCTGTACCCAGAGATGCACTGTGAGTAACTTTGCAAATCCAGTTTTTAAAATGGCTTAGCAATGAGATGTTAATACCTCAGCACCTTCATTAATCCTTTGCCAGACTAAGGTTAGAAATAACCAAGATTTTCCATACCTCTATACTGTAAACTTTAGTAGCCTTTAGTTCCAACTGATGTGTGATCCTAACCAAAACAGGGGATTGCAAGGGAATCCAAGAATTTAAATATCTCTCACAACAGACGACTGAAAGCAACTGAACAAACTAGCAATGAAACCGAGGATCCAGAGTCATATAAAATTGCCTGATTTAACACTAGGGAACCCCTGATTTTACAGATGATTATCACTGTGCCTGTTCCTTTAAGCTTATTGTGCACCACTGGATTCAAAAACTGCACTGCCTATGGGAAAGCATTTTACATGGCAGCTTCTCCCCTGTGTGATGACACATTTGTGTCAGGCTTAAGTAGCAAGAGACCAAATGGTTCCATGATCAGCTAATTCCCAGATTGTGGGAATCTCAGCTAGCCAGTGCTTGTCATAGCTGGTCTTTCCACCAGGTTACTTGACAAAAGAGTAAAGGGAAGCAAAGGTGCAGTCCTGGTGAGAGAACCATCTTTTGTCTCTCTTCAGCTGGCAATGAGTCCTCTACGGATCCTGACAGCAAAACACAGATTACAGCAAAGCCCAGATGCTTCAGCCTGCAGAGCAGCCAGAGACAACCCAGTTTTGCTCAGAAAATAACAGATCCTGAGATTCTGTGATGCAAGAGAAGTTTTGGTAAAAGTCTTATTCTCTAATCCATGCAGATCTCTTCACATTGAACAAATTTTCATAGTGTAAAGCCTCTGACCAAAGCAATGGCAAATAAAAGTTATAATATCAGCATCAGCCTTCTCCATTTATTACTTCTATTTTTATCAACCTGACTGAATTGCTAAGGAACTCATGTGAGCAAAACTGTAAGAGTCTTTTTAGATCCCAGTAGCTGTGACCCTTTCAGGCCTGGTATGTTATCACAGCACAAGAGTAGAACTGGTCAAACCTATTCTAACTAATTAGGGACCACTGTAGAGGGAATATTAATAATCTGAAGCTTTGGTATTATGAGGTGCTTTCACTCTTAATATATATATATATATAATTGTATAATGCAACATTTGTGAATTAATTAAAATTAGTTCTCATCTTGCTCAATTTACCTCACCTGTGCATTTTCAGACAGCCCTGTATCTACCGCATAGGAGGTTATTGCCTGGCATCTCCTGGGAGAACAAGTGGAGACAGACAGTATAAATAAGTGGATTGAAAACTGAATGAAAAGGACAGCAAAGAAACAGAGGATTCAAGCTGAAGAGATTTTCTTGCCCCTGGGTCCATCCAGGGGAATGGCTTTTAGAATGCCCCATTCAGATATGTTCTAAAGCCTTTTATGTGAGCATGTGGCAGACAGCAAGAAGGACAAATCCAGGACAAACTAGCATTTGCTGAGCCTTTATAGTGTAAGTTCCTGCAGCAGACACTGTACATTCAGCTGTTTTTCTGGGTGATCTGTCACCAAACCAGGTAATTTGTGGTCTCTTCCTCTGGAGACAGTGGTCAAACTGTTATGCTTTTTAAGCCATGTCCTGCATAGGTAGGAAGAGAAGATCAACAATGTATTTCACATATTGCCACAGTGGTTATCTGGGCTTCTGTGGAAAACACTGAAATCAACAATCCAGACATGCTAACAGGCCCTGTTCATCGCAGTTTTTGACTGTGTTTCAGTCAATCAGAATCAATGCATATTTGTTTTGCTGTAGCTCAGAGACCACCAGCCTGAAATCCAGGAGCTGCTGCAGAAACCACAGCAGCAGCAAAACCATGGGCACATGTGGGACACCACCTCACAGTAGAATCCCAAATCCCTGACCAGAGGTGAGGAGGGTAACCACTGGTCATTTCATACCAGGATGTGATGCAAACGCAAAAAAATTGGATTCCTGTCCCTTAGTTTCACGATTTTTTTAGCAGCAGCTAACACTGTTCCGAAACAAGGTGTAAATATTATATTAGAAGGAACACCAACTATTTCTGTAACAATGCAAAAGGTACTTGAAATATCAGTACTTCCTTATCTAAATTAGTTGAACTTTATGTTAGCAATTTGTAAACCTCTGTTAGCAATTGGCTTCAAATGATAAAGATCTTTACTCTCGTCAAAATAAGAATTCTGATTACAAGTAAAAAAAAAGAAATCACCAAAACCTCTGCACCATTCCATCAATGATCAGTTTGCCCAACTGAAACACAAATTGCATATGTCAAACTCCCATTCAGTTAAGGAAACAAATTGAAATTAATGCTGCTCCTAACAATGCTTATCCAAGCTTTGGCAAATACCTGTATCTTTATAATCACTATATACTGTACTATCTCTTACAGATCTCGCTGTAAAGCAGGGTCCTCTATTTCCTGTGGGGGGAAACAGCTGAAGCAATTTCCCAAACACCACACAGTGACTCAATGCATAGGCTGAAGAAAGACACATTCTTCTGAGACTCCTGTCAAGTGCTCTGTCCACTTGACTGACCCAATCTCTGCACTTCAAATGTGCTCGATAATTCCTGCAGGAGAACCACACAGTCCTCATGGTACATTTTAGGAATACAGGTTTTGCTGGCTGCTGGAACCAGCAGAACACACACTGCAGCCTCACAAAAGAAGGGGTGATCAAACCTGCCCCGAGATGTGACAGCCTCGCATTCTCTCTTTGTAACTTCACCTGGCACGTCCAAAGGCACCTCATTATCCCAGTGCTGCCTCTGCATGAGCATGCCTGCAATTCTGAACAGGTTGCAACAGGACAGTAAAGGGTTAAAATGCCTTCCCCAGAGCTCTCTTCCACATAAATCAAACCGATGTACAAAAAAGGGCTGAAAGAATAAAAGGTAAGATTTTACTGCAAAAGGCAGACAGTATATTCCAAGTACAGACTTCTTTACTGCTTTCAAAGTAAAAATTGAATTGAAACCATAGTGGTGGCGTGAATCACTTCAAAAGTCAAACCATGTGACAAAAAGCACAAATGGCTTTGTGGCATAACATCTGTTTGTCTGCCTGCACCCAAACACGATGCAGACCGCTTGCTTGAAAGCAGTAAAGCTAAGAAAATAACACCATGGCTGCAACAACTACAAGGTACCAGGCAACTGGCACTCAGTCTGCTATCTCAGTGGCCCACAACATGTTGGTTTTTTTTGGTCCCAAGTGTGGGAACCCAACCCCTGGGCCCTTTGGATGGAGTTCCCACTTCTGAGTTCTTTTCCAAGGGTGAAGAACGAGCAGGACTCTCTTCTTCTTGGTCTTCAGGATTTTGTTTATTCTTATCTTAAATTCAGCACACTGTCTGCACACCAGACTTAGCATGTGAGAAGCAAGGCACAAAATGGACAAAATGGACCCTGAGCACCCAAACCCAAGGCCTTTTAAAACTGTTTAACCCAATTAACTTTTAACACGTACTTTGTTTCTACTTTTCTACCAATAACTTCTACTAATCTGTGCACGTAACTTCTACATTACTACTTAATCTAACCAATAACTTTCTGTCACAAGTACTACAGAAAATGGAGTTGAAGAGGGACAAGAAGGAAGAAGGGACAACACCCCAACTCCTCCATCTTGTCTCCTATTCACACTCATATTAAAATCCTAAAACCCTAAATTCTTCACTCTGTGATACACTACTACTACTACTACTACATATTACTACCTGTGTGCTCTAACTCATCCCAAAGTTTTGGCAATTTTTCCCAGGGACGAAGGTTAAAAGCAGTGTTCTGCTGAGGATCAGAATTTCTTAAAACAGGCAGAGAGACACTCTCTGTGCCCTGGATTCCAACACAACACACTCATTTTTACCTACAAATGAGAAAGTTATCCTTTGGATCACATTGCCCTTGAGGAAGTGTGTCCTACACACAGTGGCGCTTGGGAAAGAGGGAAGACCCTTCCTTATATCATCAAGGAACCCTTTACCCATTCACTGTGAGCTGGGAGGCAGAGAGCCACCCACACCATGGCCACCAGACCAGTGACACGGTGTCAGACTGGAGAAATTGTCCCAACCTGAGTGTCTGAGTCACACCTGATCTTCAGCTGTTAACTGTGAAATTGTCTTGTGGCTGATAATAAACAAATGTTGTGTGCCAGGCTCCAGGGCTTGGCTGGTGGCTGCCTCCGAGAGCACCCCTGTGTCAGCAGCACAATGTCACACTTTGCCAGAGCACTGGAAAGAGGAGCTGAACTGGTAAAGCAGAAGCTCAGTTTAATGAATCTAGATCTCACCCCAGAACACAATTTATTACAAACTCTCCTGGTTTCTGCCGGGAGAACAATACCATTGAATAGCTACACCATTCAAATAAATCGCCCTGTCAGTGAAAGCGCTCCTCACAGGTGTCCCAACAGACTCCTGGGCAATAAACTAATTATATATCACTAATGACTGCAAGGAAAGGAATAAAAACAACAAGCAAAATAAACCCACACATGTTCACCATTACAGAAAAAAATTTTGCAGCATTTAAGGCAGAAAAAACACTTTTCTCTAATGAGAATTCTGACCCTTTTCTGCTAGCACAAGTCACATCTCCACATCCAACACTCAACACAGAAAACAATTTTATGGCAGTGATACTTAAGGAATATAGTTCACAGCATATCTGAAATGATATTTCTTAATACAAAACCCACCTGGTTATGAACAAAGCTACATTAATAACTATCCTGAATTCTAAATTCATTCTCTTAAAAATGTGTTGCTGAACCCCTGGTGTCAAAGCAGAGTTTGATACCTGGAAGAAAGTGATGCCTCAGATTCCCAGAATCCTGTTAGGGTTGTTTTCCCTTGCTACCAGCTTCATGTAGAAAATATCCCATGACTGAGTGATAAGCAACAGTACAAAATCTATGGATAGGCCGACTGATAAGGGTTCTGCACAGTTTATGTTTTCAAGAGAGTTCAAGCATCATGTCAGCACAGCAGAGGCCTTGTAACAACTTCTCACTGTGGGGAGGAAAGTGAAATTTCACTGCCACAGCTTCTGTCAACAGAATTTTCATTTACACCACTTGGCCAGGATTTCATAGATGTCACATAGAACCCAAACATATCTGCGTGAATATATGCTCGTTAATATCCAGAAAGCCAAACAAAATGGCCACAAGCCAAATTTTGAACCCTCTCAAACCAGTGAGCCTCTCCTTGTCCAGCAGGCCTGGAAGTGTCATTGTGGTGGGTCTGCTCCATCTGGTGAGACTCTGAATTCCTTCTGAAAATTTTCACTGTATCCCTTACTTTGTGTTGGCTTCAATGAAACCCACCTAAATGTGGTGTCACATCAGCAAAACCATAAGAATAAAAGGTTTTACCTGCTATAGCTGATAATGCTCCTCTCTTTCTTGCAAAAGGATTAGTGGTACATGATAAATGAAAAAGGATTCTGATGAATTTCATTAGGGAATTCTTAAAAAAAAAAAAAAACAAGCAGTCTCCAGAAAAAAACAAAACCCACTAAATTTATCCATGGAATTACAAGACTGTCCTGCTCCTACCTCTCTTTTAAGTCAAAAATGCTAATTCTTCTAGCTCTTATTTCAGCATTTCAAACTTAAAAATGAATCTAAATGAAACACTTGTGGGAAAAGAAAGACTATTTCTGGCTTCCACCCATCCCACCTGAAAGCACATCACCTTGATTTAGACTAATTAATTTGCCTTGTGGTCTTTTCTGAACAAATACAAAAAGCATTAGTTGTTCCTTTTACTTCTGATTGGTTAAAACTGATTGGTTAAAACTCCATCTATCTTTAAGGGTATTTATAGCAAAAAAAGGCAGGTCTGGTCAGCATTAATGTAACTCTTCCTGTACATAAAGGATTCTGAATTACAGAGTTTAGTTAAAGGATGAGTTTAATGAAGATGTAGCAGGCTATCATTCCAAAAGTAAAGTAGTTGATATCCAGAACTGCAACTGACTTAATTAACCATGGGCTTGAGATATAGGTACTCTGTTTATGCTAAATCACCATCTGTAAACTATTGCACGAGAGTTTTATGTTCAGTGTCTCATTTGCATAACTCACAAAAAAAACCCAAAACCAAAACCAAAACCAAAAACCAACCCCATTTCTGGTTTGCACCTGACAGTCTTGCAAGACTCTGGCTGGAAACCAAGGATCTCCCTGGTACTTGGGATACTGTCATGAAGGGCTTGTGACCAAATTTCACTCTCTGAAACAAATTCTGTTCTGCTTGGTGACTCCCTGTGCAAAGCATCAAGAGGTGTTGAGGAAATGGAACAATTTCAACAGGAGAAAACCAGGAGCCTCCACCTCAGGCTCTTAACTGGAGAAAACAAGGAGGGAGACATTGAAGAGAAGGAAGAAAGCAAAAGAAAACTTCAAGAATACAGAGAGTAACAATGTGATGGTGCAGATGAGAGGAAAATGGGATGAACTACAGAAAAACTCCAATGGGATGAAGGGTAGGAGAGGAAAACAGGCCACAGCTTTTCCGTGCGATGCAAAACCACAAGACTGAAAATTCTGTCTATCAATGCAATAGACTCTGGAAAACACTCTACCATACCAGGGTTTTGCAGAAGATAATTTAATATTATTTTTAAATTATTAAAATATTATAAGAAAAAAAATTCAAAGACATTTGCCTCATTCAGAAAATCTGTACTTTACTCCAGAAAACTGGTTTTGTTTTTTTCTTTACAAAACCTCCTTAGCCAACTGTCCTACTGGAGCCTATTGAGCTATTAAAAAAAAGAATTGTCTGCTTATGTGTTAGCAAGAATGAGAAATATTTTTATTTATAATGGAGCTTCACAGCTCTGCACAGAACTAATTTTGGGAATCCCAACCAAATATTAAAAACTTATTTCAAAAATATAGGCTGCATGGTGCTCTTGCATGCCATATATCTGTGAAGTGCTAGCTACTCTCAGGCCTCAGATGGACATCTGTGAGTAAATTTCCAAACCCCTCTCCTCCCACTACGCTTCTATAACAGATTAGGATGCCACCAATTTTGGAGGGTGTTCACACAGGTCATAGTATAAAGATCAACAGGCAGAAATATTGAGATGAGCATGGGAAGGAATGGAGCACAGCAATGCTAGACAGGGTAAGGGGATGAAAATCAGGTGATTAACATGTTTCTATTTATTTCTGATTTTTTTTTCCCCAGGGGATGAATTCTGCATTGGAAATTTCCTCTCAAAATCATGGTGGCTGGTTTAAAAACTAGTCATGTAATAGGCACAAGCCAGTGGACTCCAGATAGAGAGAAAAAACCCATTCATTTTGTGCCCTCAGGGCTCAGCAAACTGTGTGAGTATTGATTGCAAGCTGTAATACTATGAAAATAAACAAACAACTGCCTCACCGCAGTGCAGCCTGTGGCTACGAGGTCCAGGGGCAGGGCCTCTTGCTCCTCTTATATTCTGGAATTCACATTGGCAGTGGAGCTGTCACACAGGGACACACAAGGGCTGCACAGACTCACACTCCTGCCAACTTGGCAGCAAGCTAAATCTTATGTGGATCTTTTATCGGTTCACTTGGTTTATAAACCTCCACCTCCATCCCTTGCCAAGACAGACAAGGATTTCCAGCATACCTGCTCTTTGCCCTCATGCAAAACACCTTGGTAGAAGCTCTCCTTAATAGCAATGAAAAAAAAAAATTTTTTTTCGCTTTCCTCTTTCTTTTTATCTCTGTGTTCATTATGCAGCCAAGGGAAATCAAATCTAAACCCCACAGCCCCAGTTTGCCCACTTCTCACTTCTGAGGACAGTGCTGTAGTACAGCTCATGCATGGGCCTCATAAACACTACCTGGGGAAAGTTGAGAATTTAAGAATGTATTGTTAGACTACAACAGTCTAGAAAAAAAGAACTTATTAGTCCAAACCTATATATTACTGTTAAAAAAAATACAGCCAACTATAGATAATAAAATACAGCCACTACTACAGAAAATGGAGCTGAAAAGGGACAAGAGGGAAGAAGGGACAACCCCCAAAATCCTCCATCCTGTGTCCTGCCCGCTCTCATATCAAAATCCTAAAATCCTAAATTCCCCACTCTGTGATAAAGTACTACTACTACTACTACTACATATCACTGCCTGTGTGCTCCAACTCATCCCAAAGTTTTGGCAATTTTTTCCCAGGGACGAAGGTTAAAAGCAGTGTTCTGCTGAGGGTCAGAGTTTCTTAAAACAGGCAGAGAGATACTCTCTGTGCCCTGGATCCCAACATCTGCTATTGTCCCATGTCTGTTCTTCTCCATGCTGCCATTCAGACAGCTCATCTTTCAAAGAACAGAGACTTGTTAGTTCTACCCATTGGGCAGAGAAACCGATGAAAATTATTATAAAAATAGGCACTAAATTGTACAACCATATAAAAGCAAGCTGAAGCTAAAACTGATCAGGTAACATCACTCCTTCAGACAGCTGCTGTAAGAGCTAAAAGAGCAGAACAAAGCTTCAGGCAAGCCCTGACAGCTGAAATCTGACAAACCCTTGTCCTTGCAGAATTATTTCAGAACCTGTGCTGCTACTGGAAAAGGCAACGGCATTTGTCTGGCTACAAGGCCACACCCCAGATTTTGATAGGCAAGGGTGCCCTAGATTTTGATAGAATGGAAAATGTGGTTTTTCACCCATGAATCCAGCAAGGCTGTTGCAATCACTTCTATGGATTTAAGCTCCTGATTAGGGCCAAGCCTTGGTCTTCTTGGGGTCTATGCTTTTCCCCAGGTAATTTTGTCTTGTGACACCTATAGGGGCCTCAGAGAAGCTCTCACAGACATTGTTTGAGCTATTAGGCATTTGATTTAAAGCCAATACAGTCTACACAAACAACTGAATTGTTACAATTAAAGTGACTCAGCCCACAAAGACGAATTCTGAAATTCCTGTAGCTGAGACCTTGATGTTACTTCTAAGAGTGAGATGTTACTGAAATCTCATTCTGTAAGAGTTTTAATGACACTTACACCTGCTTCAGGTCAACTGTGCACAGAAAGTTAGCTTGTAGTATTTTGTGGACACATACACGAGCAGGAGTGTGTGTTCATACAAATTCATATAAACACAAGTGCAACTGGAAGCTTGCAAATTGCATGAGAGACTATGGCTGAAAACTAAAGGGAACAATTCTGCATGCAATCTGACTTGGTCAGAATATGATTAAACAGTCATTTTAACACTAAAATCTGACAGAAGCATATAAATATACACCATCATGTCCTGTGCTGTTCGCTGCCATCCTTTTATGTAGACCATCAGAACATCATGTCTTGTTTAACAGCCCTCGACTGCTGATGCACAGCTCTTACCTCTAAAAGAGCATTATTCTAATTTTCAAAAATTATCTGATTAGCTCTTTAAAAATGGAAAAAATTACTTCCAGCAAATTGGTGTAAGACTGTGTATCACACATACATACTGCATTTTTGCATAGAGGAAACTGTTTTTTACAAAAAACTGTTATTTTCTGCCCTTCTGAAGGCCACCAATTTATACACTGCTTTTTTGAAATACCCCAAAGACAGTATTAGACAAAGGTGCAGTCACCCCATTCACAACACTGAAGGACTTATGCACTCTGTTAAAACTCAGTTTATCACAGAAAGCAGTTCTAGATTTGGCTGATCTATGTACAGTTGCTGCTTCCAGTGCTCAAAAACATCACATTTTATAGACACACAAGAGTTCATTTCTCTAGGTATGTTTATACACATGTTCATCTACACACCGTTTTAAAAAAAAAAAATCACATATTGAAACACTGTATTCCCTAATCTACTAAGCACAGTCAATATTAATAATATGAAATACACATATTCTCACAAAGGAAATAGTTTTCTGATTTGGAGATTAATGCAGCTTCAAATTCCATCCTCTTTCTCTTGCTTCCCTTAGTTCATATTTTTCTCTTGTCACCTCAACCACGAGAACTGGCATATAATAAAAACATTGCATCACTCTGTTTGCATATGTGACAGCACAAACAAAGCAGGAACAGGGAAAGAAAAGCCAAGAAATGCCAAGTCATCGATATCCATGGCACTGGGATGGATTACAAACTGCAGCAAATCCAGCACCCTGGCTGCTTTTCTTGTATGTGCATCCCTTCTCTGCTCTGCTACCAGCAAGTCCTCAGCCTCTCATTCCCTTTCACCACCTCCTTCCTTAGGGCAGCTGTCCTAAGAGCAGGTGTCACTCTCTGCACCTGCTCTCCAGTGGTTTTGGTGGTACCAACAGACAAAACATGATGCAGCTGCTCCTGCGCCCTTTAATTCCTGGTCAACTCCCAATACTCCCGGAATCACAGGCGTTCCCAAGTCTCTTAATTTTAATTTTGTGTGAGCCCCAGGAAGACAAGAGACAGGCTGTCAGCCTGGGAATCTGGGAGCTCTGGGTTTTACTTCTTTTCTTGTGCTGACCCCCCCACCCCAAATGCCTCAGCAGGGTGTTTATTGAAGCACTGCCCTGCTACTTCCCCTCCCCCCACAACCCTCTTGCTCAGCAAAGGTCCCTGCCACAACCTCCTTCCCCTCATGTGCACTTTGCAAAGGCAGCAGTTTGTACTGCCTCTTTGCCTTTTCCTAGCCCTAGGATTTTTCTTTAGCTTATAATAATTTATTTTCCTCCCAAAGACTCCTATTTCTCTTACCAGGGTTCTGCCTCAGGCCATGTAGTTCACATATTTCTAAGTCCTAAAATTAGATGCAAGACCATTCACCACAGCTGTTCTATGTGCAGCATGCAGATATTGGCTGCATCTGTGGTTCACCACAGTAATCTCCAAACTTTGCAACTGCAAACAGAACCAGGAAAAAAAAATCTGAGACATCCCTTCCACCTTCCCAATGTTCTACCATCCTAACAAACGATGCTACTTGTAAAACATACAGAAAAAGTAAAAACTGTAAGCTAGAGATGAAATAAACATAGTTTTAAAATTTATTAATAGCACAAACCCATGTTTTTTCACACCCCAGTGGGCTGTTTTATGCACACCTTGATGAGCATGCACCCTGGTTTAATAGACCACAGACAGAACCTGAGAATCCGTTCTGACCTAAATTTGCTTTTATTTGGCACATGGCCTTTCTTTCAACATAACTCTCACCTTTTAATATTACTTTTAAAGCTTGCAGAAGTCAATGTGCCTCCTCAGAACCATGATTTGTGGCTGCAGGGGATACATCTAACTCTGCTTTTATAGCCATCCACTGAGCAGCTGCAGGGAAAGCTTGCACAGCATTTTCTCATCCAGCCATGGCAAGGCAAATACTTCATTTAAGAAGCCAGTCAGAGCACATATTTTTATTTCAAGGGCCCAATTTCACAGACAAACCTGCTTAAAGTTTTGGGGTCAACTCAGTAGTTTCATAAGGGACAACTCTCTATGTTTCTCATAGCACATTTCTTTTTCTTCCTTTATTCCAGCAGCAAAGAGTGCTCCAAAAATCTCAGTGAAGAATTCCAGCATCTCCTTAACAGGAACAGCAGAACTTGTGAACTTCTGCTCTTCCAAGAGAAGGATGGGTGAAGCCATAGGTCTCTGTCCACCCCACTGCTTTGGTAACAGCTTGGGTGAGGCATTGCATTTCCTTAGTGCCTCACTGAAAACTTCCCACCTCAGCTCCACAGTCTCACAGTGGAGCTGCTCATGGTTTTTTGGATAAGGCACAGCACTTTTAACTTATTATTTTGCTGCAAAACTAATCCTAAATTTTACTCTCTCCCAATCTACATGCTCCATCTCATCTTCCCTCTCTTGTTTTTGGTCCTTCAGCTTCCAAGTTTCTTGTCCTCTTTACCACCATTCCCCTACACATCTGGTTTCTTCCCAGGACAATAGTGTTTTCTCTGCCAGGCCTGCAAATTCTTGGACAATATGCAGAACAGTCCTGCATGAATCAGGATTCTAAGAGTTGGTACCACTGTGTAACCCACATCCCTAGATGGCCTTTCTTTTCCAATGAAAAACAAGAAAGTGACCATTTAGGGAGCTGCATGAACAAGCTTACACTTCTACTCTGGTACTGTCATAACACTAAGAGGATGTATACCTGTTTTCTGACCTCTCTCTTGTAGATGTTTCTGGCTTTTCTATTCTTTATCCAACTTTGCAGAAAAGTCTGCTCAAGGTAAAAATTAAAATGAAATTTCGGACCCAACTATACTGAGAGATTGAGATGATGGGATTATAAGAACTGCACATTTCTTCTCAGAGCTTCCAGCGGAATCATGAGATGTTGTATCATCCCATCTATAAAGCCAGGCAACAGACCTATAACACAGCTCAGCTTAAAAGCCATCATGATGCATCTGCTTCCCATTTTAAGTGGAGAAGGAACAGCCAACACCTGTGTGACACCTGGCATCTTGGCCAGCAGAGCAGAGATTAACCCTGATTCCTCCAAAACAAAAAGGGGCTTTAGCCTGTGTCCACTTCTCCACCAAAGACATCCAAACTCTGCAGACCAGGCACCTGAGGGGCCCATGGGACATTTTCATCCCCAGCTGGTTCCAGCTGCTCATCATTTAGAAGTGTCCAAGCACAGACTTTATTGTTACCCTCCACTGCCAGTGGCAAGTACATCCACTGGGAGATGCTTCTGCTCCTCCTGCAGTTGGATGCATTAATGATCCCTGCAGAGAGCACAGCTGCCATGAAAATGGTCAAGCCTGGATTTTTCAAAGCATTTGTGATCTAACTATACAGTCACCAAAGGCAGGGACAGCACTTCCATAAATTATAGAGTTCAACAACAGCTAAAACTATGTCTCAGTTTTACTAAAAATTCAGTTCTCACCCTCCCAATCCCTGAATCAAAGGTTCCAGAGCTCCATGCATTGTTCAGGCACTAAGAACAGCTGTAATTAAGAACTGTTAAAAAGAAGATCACTGGTTAACTACACCTGCAGGCTACATTCTGGACCAAGTGCTGCCTGTCCTCTTACAGACGCCAAAAAGGCACAGAAAAGCCAGACTGAGCATTCAATGTGTTCAGCAGTCACAGGCCCACCACCATACCCAGACACATTTCTCACTGCCTGGCAATCCACAGTGCACTGATCAGGTATTAATGAGTGTGCAACCACTCTCTCAGTGCTGATGAACAGGAATTGGACCCAGAGGATCTCTCCCTGTGTGCAGTAGCTGAACATTTTTACCTGCTCCAGCCGACAAAACTGGAGTGCTTCAAAATCCCACCTCCTTGCACATCCTGGCACAAAGGAAGGAAGCCAGCAGGAAATTGACAGGGAGATGGATGACAGTGGGGAGGAGAAGATCCACTGCACTGAGTTTGGTCCCGTGGAGTAAAGCTCACACTAATAATGATTGGCATTAAAGAGGCCCATGATAAGCAATAGAGCAGTTAACACAACAGGAGGCCTTTGCTCATAAAAAAATGACTGTGACAGCTAAACACAGCTTTCCCAAATGATGGGGCACATATGATAGTGCTTTCCAAGCATTTGGAAATATAAATTACTTTGCAGCTTTGTCCTGATGAGAGTTACTCCCAAAAGGATCTTTTCATTTCAGGGCTGTATGCAGAGAGATATTTGAGCTCCAAAACCTGCAACAACACATGCAGCTTCTGAAAAAGAAATGGAAGTATTTAGGGTGCTGGTGATAACAAGTAGCAGGATGAAATCTAAGAAAGAGAAGTTGTGACAAGCATCAGATTTAATATATCACACATACCTAGCATGGAACATTTTGGCAATATTTCAGCACACTTGGAATTGTGGTATCTTTTTCTGCCTTAATGATTCTATGATCCAGCTAAGCATACCAAACACACAGAACCAGAGAGGGCAGTGCTTGCTAACAGACACAAACCAACAGCCTTTTCCCGCCTTTTCCCACCTTTTAACCTGAGTGAACAGGCACGTGGCTGACATCTCTCCCACTCTCAGTGGACATACAAATATATAAAAAATTAGAAAGTAACCCTGTTAGCATCTCTCACAGAAGGCTGAAAGGGCTACCAACACCTTCTGTGTATGGTTTTCATCACAGGTATCCACATACACTACAATTCCAGCTCTGGGGTACCCAGCCTGTTGAAATGAGACCAGAGGTGGCCACTGTATTTATCAGAGCACTGGTGCTCCTCTTGTATGAAGAAACACTGAGAGACCTGGGCCTCTTCAGTCTGGAGAAGAAAAGGCTTTGGACAGGCCTTTCATTATTTAAAGGGACTAATACAAGAAGGCTGGAGAGAGACTTTTCACAAGGGCATGGAGTGGCAGGACAAGGGGCAATGGCTTTAAGATAAGGTGGGGGGTAGATTTAGATTAGGTGTTAGGAAGAAATTCTTCTCTGTGAGGCCCTAGCACAGGCTGCTGAGAGAGGCTGTGGGCTCAACATCTCTGGAAGTGTCCAAGGCCAGGCTGGACAGGGTTTTGAGCAGCCTGGTCTAGTGGAAGTGGAAGGTGTCCCTGAACTTTACGGCTCCTCCCAACTTACAGAAAATCAGAAAACTTAAGGATGTAGTCAAAAGCAGTTCCATGACTTTTGCACCAATAGTTGAACAATCTGGATGCTGCAAGTGTCTGTCAGAGAGTTCACTTGGGTGAGATTTCCTATTTTCTTTTTATCAAGACATCGCTGTCACAGGAATGAAATTGATTCCACTGTTAAACTACCATGTTCCTTATCATCAGGCAAGGTTTTACAACAGGCAGGAAAAGACAATTTGATTTATGTATCTCTCTGTCTAGAATTCTTCTCAGAGGAAGTCCTAATCTGTACTATCTAGAAAGCAAGAGACAAAACCAAAACATTTTCAATACATAGAACATTTTTAGAAGGGCTCCTCACAGACCTTAGACAATTTTAGCTCAGCATTTTTATGTGAAAACATCACTAAAAATCAACACCTGGTACCAGCAGGATGTGTTCCTTTGAACAAAACTTCAGCTTCTGAAGTCTGTGCAGTCTGAACCAGCCAGACACCAAAGGAATGCACAACTTCTGTCTTTGGCATTGCCTTTTGTTGCACCTTCTCTAAGGTCACAGCAATGACTGACAGGAATGTGCCACAGAAGTCAGGCAGGCTTTAAAATAATGGCCTCTAAATCCCCACAGATGTGTTTGCTTGTTGAGGGTAAGGATGACTGGAATAAACTCTGATCAAAAGAAGTTTGCATTTCTCTGAGTATACTGTTTTCCCTGGAATAATTTAGCAGATTGTTACCAGTCCAGCTAACCCACCAAAATAATCTGAAGACAAATTAAGTTCTAGAAGCTGTTTTCAAAAATTCATGTGGCTGCTAGCAGTCAGTCAGCCCTCTTCAGTATCACTAACTCAAATCATATTAAGGCCACTCAGGGCACTGCAGGAACCAACTGCACAGGTTTACTGAGGATAGGAGCCAAGTCTTGTAGCTAAACTCAGAGTGAGCTCTTGTGTTAACACACAGACTGAGAATGGATCTAAGAAAGCTCACCTGAATGCCTGGATCAGTTTGATTCTTCTGACATGGATATAATCTCTGCATGGATCAAAAGCAAGCAGAGGCATGTCAGAAGAAAACATTTTCAGAAGGAGTGTTGCAACAAAACTACCAGGATTTGCATGAGGAAAACATGAATCTAAGTGAGTGGAGGGAACAGGGAAGCAGATAGGGAAAGTGCCAGAAGAAACAGCAGGCAAAGGGTTAAAAAGAAAGGCATGCATTAATCACCAGAGCACTGCAAGAAAAATTTCACTGAAACAGAAAAGATAAGCTGCCAAGGCAGTGAAGAACACATCTGGAAAGATAAGATATTGTGATAAGGAAAACTTTTGAACTGTGAAATTCAATAACTTTGCACAAGACCTGAAAGAATGTAGAAAAGGTGAAATGAAATATAATGAAGTTTAAGATCCATGTTAGCACCCACTGCTAGACTACAGAAAAACGTGGGTCTGAACCCCATTCACAACTGTCAGCCAAGCAGAATCCCAGAGATGCAGCAGGGCTCCACCTTGGAACTGGGTCACCTGTCCAATTCACACCTTAGCCATGCTGTTTTGGTACACTCATTAACAACAGGATACAAAATGCCTTAGTCATTAGGTCCACTACAGAGAAAGATCTCAGTGTTAAACTGAGTGAAACCAGGCACACTAAAAACAAAATCCAAACTCACCTTCACGGATTTTTAATAAATCCACAAGCTTGGATGTAATTTACTGACTACAGACAACACCAAGATGAGTGATGAGGCTGACAGGCCTGAAGAGCAGAATGCTATCCAGAGGGACCTGGACAAATGCAGGGAATGGGCCCTTGGGAATCTCACCAAGTTCTACAAGGCCAAGTACAAAATGCTGCTCCTTGGTCAGGTCAATCCCACGTAATGGATGAGAACAGCCCAGAGGAGAAAAGACTTGGAGGTGTTGGTGGACAGGGGGCTGGACATGACCTAGGAACGTGTGCTGGCAGCTCAGGAGTGTCCTGGGCTGCATCCAGAGCCCCGTGGGCAGCAGGGGAGGAAGGGGATTCTGCCCCTTTGACCCCACCTGCAGAGCTGCTTCCAGCTCTGGGGTCCCAGCACAGCAAAGATGTGAACCTGCCCCAGTGAGTCTAGAGGAGTCCACAAAGATGCTCAGAGGGCTGGAGCCACTCTCCTATGGAGACAGGTTGAGAGAGTTGGGATTGTTCAGCCTGAAGAAGAGCATGCTCCAGGGAGATCTTATTGTGACATTTCTATAAGGAAGATGGAGACAAATATTTTAGCAGGGCTGTTGACATAAGAAAAGGGATAGTGGTTTTAAAGTGAAAGAGGGTCAATTCACATAAGATATTAGAATGAAATTCTTTTACAATGAGGGTGGTGAAACACTGGCACAGATTGCTGACAGAAGTAGTGGATGCCCCATCCCTGGACTTCCATTTAAAATAACGCTGGACAGGGCTCTGAGCACCCTGACAGTAACATATCTGTGCCCATGGCAGGGGAGTTGAACTAGAGGGCCTTTGGAAGGTCCCTTCCAACTCAACCCATTTGATGATTCTACAAAGATAACAGGAGGCTTAAAAAATAAATTCAAAGAAGTACAATTACAGAGCCGAGGTGCTGATGGCTCTCCATCATCTCCTCTTCTTGATAAAGACTGAGGCCACTAACCAGAGGACTCAGAGGGTCATCAGAAGGGCAAGGGGCAAGTACTGCAGGTGTATGTAACAGTTTTGCTCAATTGATGAAAGGAAACTACTGGAAAAGAAGCAGGTAACTCGCACTGCTTACATGATTTCTACCAGAGTAGCAGCTGGTGTGTGTTGACTAAAGTGTTAAGACATAGATTAGAAAATAACCTCTTGGCTTTGCATAGAAGGTATATTTCCTATATCCTACATAGGCTGCAGAAGGACAAGATGAAACAACCCATTACCTGATTAATTTTGAAAATTTATCAGTCTGAAATGGTTATTCCTTTTCAACTTCTCTGAATTCCTTCCAGAGTTACTAGTCACAGAATATTTCACTAACTGGGGTGACAGAGTTTGGTAATACCCAGCACCTTATATTGCTTCCCATCATATTTTAACTTGATCTCACCCCACTAATTCTGTCTTCAATTTGAATGTGTTCCCTTCTCCACCGCATTTTCTACACCAATTTTTTTGCTTAGGTTGATGTTGTTACTGATTTTGCTGCTAAGTCATGAAACCTGATGATTATCCATAAAAAAAAAATTTAAAACAACTTTAAAATGGGACTTTCAAGGACCCTTAGGTAAGAAATTACAAACTACATATATATGTGCATCTAAAATAATGAAAGCGATAATGATAGTTTACAATATTTACTTGAAAACTATTCTTTCAAGGATAATACTCCTCAATTGATAATTTCCTGTGTTTTTCTAGCTTTTGGAATACATACCTTCCTGTCACAAAGCTTTTCAGTGAAAGCAATTTGAGTGGAACTTAACAAAAATCAAAACAGAGACAGAGATTATGTGGCCACCGGACACTGGGAACAAAGGCTTTAAGACAAGCATGAAATATAATTCTACAAACCCATTTTGTACAACCTTATCATCAACACAAGATGCTATACACGTGGTCTTTGGGGACCAGAAGAATGGAGATGCTTGCATTTCCTTCTGGGTGGTAGCAGATCTCTGCCCATCCTTCCAGTGGGTGTAATGCAGGAAGGGTTTTTTCTTCTGTTTTTGAAGGGATAATAATGCCAACAGAAATGCTTTTGTGGGAGCAATTTTTTTGAGCAGCCCCACACCCAAAGAAGAATGGTGCATGCATAGAAGAATGTCTGTTAAACACCACTGTCACAAATGACATTTTCTTTTGAGGCACTGTGGGGTATGGGCTGGGGAGAAGAGGCTGCCTGATCTTAAACCCCTGGACGGAAACACAATTGTTACTGTTTACCCCCCTACAAACACCAAATGCCTTCACTCTCTCATTCACATTTACCAAGATGGTATCTGACTAAAAAAACCTGCTGTCCTCCAGGTATTATGATAATCACAAAGATGAAGGAGAAGTTTAGGGGGGAAGAGGTGGGAATTTCAGTCCACCTGCTGTTGTGATCCTGCAGTAGAACAACAGGTGGAAAGTACATTCCTTACCCACGCAATCTTATAAAAGTGTCCTTTATGCACACACAGACCAACAAATCCATGGTGTGAAGGGAAAATGATTTAAAATCAGTACAAATTTCAGGGAACAGATGCCTTTGTTTCACCTTCAGTTTGGATAAGCTTAATATAATTTAAGAAGTGCTATGCTTTAAACTGAAAGGAAGAAAAAGCATGCAGAAATAAATGGCTGTGTCACTTTCACAGCCTTCACTGGCCTGTACCACAGAGACTTCTCGTGCTGAAGACACTGATCTCTGATCCTTGTGCTAAATGCTGCTGTTCAGTTAGTTGCCTCCTACACTGGCAGTAAAAAAATAAAGTAGGTGACAGCAACCAACTAGTTGTCAATCTTGAAATTGCAGCAGTTACATTTTCTTTGCTCACTT
>VWZP01004926.1:145563-180673 GCA_013396995.1 Dicaeum eximium | reverse complement strand
TTTGTGATGGAGTGCATGTTTTGTGTGTGCTTGTCAGAGAAAGAAAGAGAAGAAAGAAGTCAGAGGTAAAAAGAACTCAAACTTCTGGAAGCTATTGTTTTTGAAAGAGTTAATTCGATTTTCAGCATGAACACTTTTAAATTTGCTGTGGCTAAAAGCCTTCTTAATAAGCTAAACCCCCCTAAAACAACACAACAAAAAATCTTGAAAGCTTGATCAGGCTCTAACTTTCAAAATACAAAATTAAACATATAAGCATAGTTTTTATCTCCTCCCTTTTCTCCCACTGTCCTTTTGAGAGTTTAAGCTTCTTACCTGCGGATCAGCAGGGTTTTCTTATGATGTCAAATACCAATTTTTCCACATTTCTCCTTATCTTTTTCAGTTTAAATATTTAGGACTTCACAGGTTCTCAAAACCAAGCACAGGCTCAGGAAACCTTTATATGGGTTGTGAATATCTGCTCTGTCTATATTTAGCATTAATATTTCATGATGCCTTAACAGTCCCATTCTAGGAAGCAGGGGGAGGGCTGCAAAAAAAGCCCCCAAAACAAATACACCCCAGAATTGCTTTCTAAAAGGGTAAGTTGTTCTGCAAGGGTAGTTTTTTACCAATTGAGAGGTTCTTCTGGCTGCTATTGGTAAACCTCCCTCCTTGCCTCAAAAGCCAGTAAAAAAGATTCCTTTTTTCAGCTGTTGTAGATCATGGCAAACACAGAAAACAGCTCACCCTTCCCCAGGCATAGTGTTTTTCCCTTGCTATTCTGTGATGAGTGAAATTGAGGTTTTATACCTCTGGGACCAGGTTTTAATCCTCTGCTTGTTCTATTCCTGTTACAGTTCTCCTTGGAGAATTTGATTTGCTACTGCAAGTGAAATGCTTTATCAAAACCAAAGAAAGCAAAATAAAAACTGCAAATATGCTATAAATTCTGGTCTTTCTAAGTACTCTTTACATTGATATAAAGATCTTGTATTTATTCCTAAGAACTATTACTATTACTCCAGTATCACTTGAAAACAGACTTCCTCTCTCTGTTCCAGCTTCTCCTCCCTCTCTTCTCTGTTCCTCCTCTTTCCATTCCTCCATCTTTCATCTTTTTCTTATTTTCTTCAGATTGAGCAAGCAAGGCACCAGATTGCCCAACATCAAGGCAGCCCCAAGATTTTGAATGTAAGCAAAGAAACAACAAAAGCCCAGTGCCCTTTGCCCACCCCCTCTCCTTGACAGAGGTGTGACCTCAGGTGACTGCCACCCCTGCCCCGCAGACATGGTTATTGATGAGCCAAAGCCCAAATCCCTCCTCCCAGAGGTGGGGACAATACGGTATTTCCCTTCATTTTTCACACTCTCAGCTAGCAGTTTCAGGTTTGTGGATCAAGGATATGTCTGTTCAGCTCCCATTTCAGGTACAGCTCTCCAACAATGGAAATCAGGTACCCTTAAAAGCAGCAGCTGCCTGTTTCTGATGATGAAATGGCAGGAAATGCAGCCACATGTTTGACTGCACATCTATCCTAGAATTCTGGTTTTGCTTAGGACTCAAAACAGAACAGTGTATTAGGCCCAATTCTACACACAAAGCCAAATTACTCTCAGATACAGCAGCAGCCAAGCTTTGCATCCTTTTCCAACTCAAGGGTTTGCAGCAAGATAAAAGGCATCAAAATGCATTTCTCATAAGAATAACTACTCTATTAAACATATCTCTTTTTTGGCACCATGCAGGTTTCTAATGCATGAAGTCTTGAATCTGTCACCTTGAGGGCATATTCAGAGTGGTGGTGAATATAAATTATTCCACTTCACAAGGAACCCAGATTGTCATTACTCTGCAGGCGGTGACAACCACTTTAACACCTACTATGATCCATACTATCAGCAAGGGGGAACTGAGCACCTTTTAAAGAATGAGTCCTGTGGGTTTTGTGCATGCGCTGAAACCAAGCCCCTGCCCCAGAAGAAGAAACAAAATATGGACTTGCCTGCAAGCAAATACACACTCAAGCATAGTATTTTAAAAATCAAAATGCGCAAACTTTTAAAGCAAATATCTACTTAAAGCAAATATCTCGCATATGATTTCTGTTTTCTGAAGCCACTCTGCAAATCCCAGGGGTTCATTTAGCCAAGGTAGCATGAACCAAATGCTGGGCCCATGTGGTGTGGACAGACAGGCACGGAGGCAACGTCAGGAGAACCTGCAGGAGCTTTAGCTCTGATCCTCAGTACAAAACACAGCCTCCTCCAAGATAAGAACTTTCAACATGAGACCTTAGGCCAGATCAGACTTGTAATCAAAGGATAATCTTTCAAGTAGAACTCTAAAGTCTTTTTTAAAGAGAAAACTGGAAAATGTTCAGGAAGTGGAATGAGAAACTGATTTTCTTTATTATTAAGTGCTTAAAAGAGAAGTATTTACATGCAAAAAAAAGATAAATTCTTTACACTCAGTGAACTTGCAACTTATCTGATTTGGTCTCAGAGAGGCATAGTATCTTTCTTTGATGAATTGCCAAAGTCGAAGATTATTTTATCAGGGATAAAGTGGTAAGACTATTTAAAGTGGTAAAACAATTTCAGCTAACTAAGGAAGTTACTTTATGTTAGTAATATTTGCTCCATCTCAGGAATAATTGAAAGGGCAAAAAAAACAATTTGGAAGAAAGGACCTAGAACATTAAGGTGTGTTTCACAGCAGATTTCAGAAAAACAGTACAAAGTCTCACATGTAAGATCAGATACTCCTAAGTAATGGGAATGAGATAAAGAAACTGTTGATAGACTCACAAGGCTTCAGTTTTGCTTTTAAGAACTGCTGCATACATACAAGCTTGTGTATAAGTCTTTGGATAATTTCAATGTTTGTTACTTCTGCTCTTTTTTCCTCTATGTCCCTCTGCACAACTTCTGAATCAAAGAGCCCTTCAAGCAACACAAGTCCTGATTATAAAAAGTCAGGGGGCTTTTCAAAATGTGTTTGCTATCACAATCAAGAATTAAAGGACAGTAAATGAGGATTCTGTTGGAGTGCCATTTTCAAAGCTTGTTCGTTTGCCAGTCATCAGCGATGATGGGTTTTCCCCCTACTGCTTTCTTTTCATTACCACATTCATAATTTTTCAAACTCCAGTCTGTCAATAGTAATGATTTCTGCTCCTAATATACTCCCACAGTGCAAACATATTTGCCTGAAGAAGGCAGAAATTCTGTGAACTCCTATGAAATGCAGTCACTGCATTCCCAAGGTCTCCTCACACTCTGTGTACACAAAGTTCTGCAATCCTGCCAAGCACAAAACTTGCCCTCACTTTATAGTACCACCTTCTTCATCCACCACATTGTTCACTGAAGACAAAAACACTCTGTAATCTCTCTCTGTGAACTCCCTATGGAGCCTCTGTCCTGTAGATGTAATTCAGATCTGCATTTCACAATTGTCAAATGAGTGAGTTGGCACCTGAAGTTATTATTATGTGTTTACACCAATGCACTGAAGGAACAGGATGTGATGTTTTATAAGCAACTAAAGTAAAATAACAATTGTAATAACAAAATTTAAAAAAAGCTCCATCAAACGAACAAAACCCAACCAAAAAAAAAAACCCAACAAAAAACCCCAACCAAACAAAAAAACCCAAAAAAACACCAAAAAAACCCCAAAACAAACAAACAAAAAAAGCCCTCGATTAAAATCTAACCCAAGACCTTTTCCAGTCAGCATTAAGACTTTACTTTTCAAAAGTATCGGATTTATTAGGGAAATAAGAAAACCAGCCCATAAAATCTTGTTTCTAAAATGGAAAAAAAAAATACCCAAAGCAAGTAAAGACCCAAAGCAGAAGTAACTTACATATCCAGGACAGTCAACCCACTAAATTGCTCTGCATTACCATATGATTAGAAGCTTGGCAAACACCATCATGAAGAATAAGCCACTTCATAGTTAAAAAGACAGAAAAAGGAAAAAATAAAGGAAAAGAAAAGGAAAAAAGCCCAAGTGCTTGAGTAGATGAAGTGCTTAATGGGAAATGTAGCTCTCCAATATTTGCAGACTTACAGACTCTTGAAAAACATGAAATCATTGTAGTAATAAACACAATCCTTAAGTTTTGAACAACAGTGTCCATTAAGAGATGAGCAGCATGGGAAATAAGAAGAAAATCTACCACATCCCAGCCCAGTGTCCACCACTATGATACCACGAAATTAGACAAAAAAAGTGCCTATTTCTAAATATATTCACCTTTTCTGTGATTTGCTGACATAGTCAAAAGTGCAGTTCAGAATCCAGCAAATTAAAGTGTGGATATTTCAGCAGTGGGAGCTTTAAAATGCATTCAGAGCTGCAGGCACGGCACTTTGTTAAATTGCCACAATCTGCAAAGGTCTTACTGGAAAAAGGTGCAAAATTAGTGAGAGAGGGGGAATAAGCCTACTTAATGCTCTGGTCCAGGAAGGTTTGAGGAAGAGTGAGGAGCTGTAGTATGGCTGAATCCAGACTGGATGTATCTGGTTGTGTTACACAAGCATAAAAGTTGGTAAGTTTTCCAAACAAAGAAAAATGCATGACAGAAAGAATTTATAACAGGCTTTCATTAAACTGTCTTCAAATTTTCACCTGTAATTTGGAAGCCTGACCTTTTTTTTTTTTTCTGGTCTGAAAAAAAAAATGTTTACATATTAGGCAATTTTTACCAAACAATCTTGAAAAATTTGTCTTTCACTTGTCAACATTTTATTCAGTTGTTTCCACCTTTATTGTGCATATTTTTCTTAAATCACAGCTCTCTAGTAAGGTGAAAAGGTAACAGTGGAAAAAATACAGTACAGTGAGTGGAGGAAAAAACCCCACCACCAAAAATCAAAACAGACTGAATGTCCTTCCAAGTTTGTGCTTATTTCAGGAGAAATTAGAAAGATTTCAAGCACATTGAGATTTCTGGTATACATTCCTGTAAAAATGAATGCCATTCCATCCCGTGCCTCCTTATCACTGAATTTTTTCTGCTGGTTTTAACTAAGCAGATGTTAGTAAACATTTTGTATCTATTGCATCAGAAAAATGTAGATGAAAGATTTTTCACCTCTATAATTCACTTATGATCATAAGTCACTGCCTGTAATTTCTAAGACTCAACTTCAGACGTGGTTGTTAGGCAACCAAATGACAACCAAAATGACAATAATATATTTTAAGTAACTGCCTTCATTTATAGCCACACAGTGTCCACTGCTCTTCCCTCCTAATTAGAACACAGAAGGCAAAACGAGCAAGTTTCTACTGGTCATGTACAAGAATTAAAGAGTGGAAAAGGCAAAAAGAAATTCTGACTTCTAGCAGCTATGTTTGGAGTCAGCTCACCATCTCCAGAATCACTAGACACAGTAATTAGATGCAGTGGAGCCCATCAATCGTTGTTAATGTTGTCTGTAAAAATCAGAGCAGCTGCATAACTACATTCACATACCTGGTAACCACTTCTGAATATACCAACTTGCTGCCCTTTTAACAGCCACTTCATTTTGAAAAATCATGTCATTGTTTTCAAGTGGAACTTCTGAAAAACAAATCTATTGTTTTCTATTAGACTTGGAGAAAAAACAAAAAGAAAATGTTTTTATCGTGTCTGAAACAGATGCTCACATTTTGAAAAGGGTGCCATTGATTGTACAGATCATTACACAACAGGCATTTCCTGAGCCTGCTGAAATCAGATGGCAAAATTGCTATCAAAACAGGACTATATTCAGTACATAAATACTCTTTCTTTTGTAGAAAATATCTGTTAGCTGATGAGATTATATTTGGCCAAGGGGTCACCCTCATCCAGTGAAGTCCAAGAGAAAGTTCTTCCAGACAGAACTCTGGCGCTTCTCACAAACCTTTCCTGCCAACAATACAAGAAAAGATTTGTTTTTCAGAAGAAGTAAGCATGGAAATGCTGTAATAAACAGCATTAGAACACAAAATATGGGGTCCCATGGGAAAAAGGGTTCACTAAGCAGATTTTGCTACTACTTCTGTAATTGACTGCAGGATTTTCAGATCTTTGGAGAGATTAGGAAGATTGACAATTTCAAAATTTTAAGTTGAATTGAGAATGTAAGGGCCTGAAAATATTATATGAGTTACTATTTTGCTTTATATATTCATAATTCCAACTAAAATGTCTCAATCTGAAATATTTGTGTATATTTGCTCTACCTATATTCACTTTTGAATTATTGAAGGAAGCTTTTTCACACTGTATTTGCATACAGTGTATAATAGAATTGTTCCATATTGTGATTTCCCATTCATTCTATACTAGAAGACTCTCTTATCTCAAATCAGGATTCCCCCTCCCTCTCCACAGTGTAAGAGAGGTAAAATTGCTATGATTCTCTAATATTCATACATTAGATTTGGAAAGAGAACTGCCAAAAGTATATACTGTAACCTGGAAAACCAGTAAACTTGTATTTTCACTCTGCATTGGAAATTGCATGACTTTTCAATATGTAACTTTCTTAAAATAGCCTGTTTTCAGGTCCAGATGTTCAGATTCATGTTTTCACTCACAGAGACATTTTTCTCCTTTGATCCATAGACAGAAGTGACCAACTACAAAACATAAAATGATAGAAGATTAACTGGTGCCAAGGTGGCTCATGATTTTTTTTTTAAATTTAATGGAACAGGGCTCCCAAGAGCAGCACAGGAAAGCACTTTTGTTTCCAGAAGCAGGGAGACAGTGTCCTCTCTTCCTGAGGGCAGAGATGAAGGAAAAGCCAGTGAAACTTTCTACATGTCACAGTATTCAGATTTGCATGTTCCCTTGAACTACAACGAAGTGGCTAGATATTTACAGAAACAGCTCCACATCTGACAAAGGAAAAATGAATAACCCATCAGCTCTACGTGTTTGACACTTCACGAAGAAGCTCGTGAACATATTTATTTATCTCTCTCTGTACTCTGTTTTCTGACTGCTCAGCATTCCATGGAAACTGGCATATTTTCTGCAATACATTAAAATAAAAAAAAACCAACTCATCTAGAGAACAACACAGCCAAGTATCTCCAGGCTTACACCTGTTCATGCTGCTCACCCAGCAACAGCAGCCTCTGGGAGCTCCTGCCCGCTCCAATCCTCACTGTGAGGGTTGCCTGCTGCTGCTAAGAAGAGGAAAATACATCACAAGGCTTTCACCTCTGAGGGCCAGGAGTAGGAACAGACTGGCTGTTCCCACTCCCATCCCTCTGCTGACTTCTGGCAAGTCACTTCACCCCTGTGCTTCCAGCATTTTATTTTTCATAATTCAGCATTTGTAATTCTGAATTTGTGCCCAAAAAAATCTGTGAGTTAGCTACTACACTGTTGTCCCTCAGATGAAAAGGGAAAGAGGAAATAGCTCACATAAAGCTGAGGGAGATGCAAGCAAGTGGTTGTATGGGTTTTTGGCAAACTAAAACCTATCAAACTGATTTTTTTCACCACAGATCTCTTAGAGAATGGCAGAATGATTCATTTCCCAAGCTAAGTTGGTAGAAAATTTCAGGGTGGTCAACAACATCACTGCAGCACAACACTTCTTGTGACCCACGACTAGGGTTACACTGCTGAAAAAAACACAGCAAAGAAAGCAAGTCCTTTGCAACCACACTTACTCCTATTGTCTGACACACTGGAGACAAGTGCCAAAGCTGAAAGGGTAGGTTGTGACAGCATGATGAGAAACTCTCACTCGAGCTGGAAAAAATTCATACTCTATCAAAAAAACTCATGGAGATACAGCTTAAATTCCCTTTTGCACAAGCTTCTAAATAGCAGTCAGAATTTTAGCTCTTCTTCTTTTTTTAATACCCTGACTCCCTTCCAAAATGCCAGAAAAACTTCGTCAAGTTCAGTTTCTGGGGGAAAAATCCACACACATCTTTAAAATCACAACCACCTTAAAAAAACCCCACCCTACACAGACAGTCACTCTTTCTCTGGTCCAAGTTAAATCTGTGTCTCTACTCAGGTCAGGAATTTGTCGAGCTCATGGAACAGCACCATTTTCTTAATATTTTTTCCTCAGTTACATGACCAGAATCCTTCTTGCTCCCCTTAGTAATCCAAACTACTAAAATAAAGGCAAGTGACTGTCCATGACAGGTTACAATGGCACCAAGGATGGAAACACTAATTTCACTGTATTCCTAAATTAATGTAAATACTCAAGTCTAAGCAGGTAATGGCCAGATGTGAAATTTTGTAGGAACCATTTATTGAGAAGGCTACTGCAAAAAGTGACACAGAGTCTTAATGTTAAGTCATTTGCCTAAATAATTTGGGTTTAATTTTCTTACAAATGGCTTCCCATGTATTTGAACAAAACTCAGTTCCTTCATGCTCCATGAAAGTTATATTGCTGTATTCTCCCTCAAATAAAGGAAAACAAGTCTTTGCAAAGCATCCAACATATGTGGACACTGTGTACTAACACTAGCAGTTACTTTGCAACCAGACAAAAGAATTCAGGTTAACTGTGACCCATAATTGCAGAACAGAAGGTAAAGAATGCAGCTTCTCACAAAATGCACACAGATCATGCTCTGTGCAGGTTCATTTTCAAACATCAGCAACTTTCTGCATTGTAAAAAAGAAGCAATGCTGTAATTGGTAAAGAATGTAAAGCCCTATTCTAGATAAAAGCAAAACCAAATCATGTTGCCCTTAAGCTATTGTATTGACAGAGTGAAACTGCTGATTTCTAATCAATATATTCCAGCCTGTCCTGTTCCAGATCATGGCACTATTAATCCACCTTTTAGTTCACTGGTGTGAAATTCAGTTTTTCTGTCTACAAGGCCCCATGAGTAATAAGAGAACTTCCAGTTTTCTTTTTCTTTTTTTTTTTTTTTTCTTTAAGGAATTTCAAAGACAGTCTGCAATACACTTATTATATTGAAATGTTTTTGTACAATTTAATACCACGAAGTGTAGTATTATATTCAGATAAAACACATCAAATTTCATTTGGCATGTGGGAAAATAAAATTAAAGGCTGAGTTTCGATGCATAAACAGGATAAATAGATAGGATTTTTCATCTTATTGAGTAATTACTTCCTGGCACAGTGCCCATACCATATTCATTATGAAGAGACCACAGTGTACAGCATGCTAACTTTCTCAGACAATGGCTAGATGACTGACAAATCAGAAGTCTTAGAGATTTGCTTACTATTTCTGCCCTGTACATTCCTGGAAATCTGTTGAGCTGCAATTCCTCACTGTATTACTTCACTAACCAGGATGGTAAATAGGAAAGCTGCTCATTACTCTTGCATTGTGCAGGTGCTCACATGGCTCTGTCTGCACTCCTCACATCTCCCAGCTCGCAGTGGGTTCCCCTCCAGCTCTGCTCCTCAGCCTGCTGTAAGGGCTGAAGAAGGCTGTCATCATGGTTTGCACCGTAGGGAAACACAGGGTTGTTCCCATCCTCCTGCTGCTGTCAGGCTGGGCCATCTGTGCAGCCTAAAAAGAATTTACACTCACCAGATCTCTATCTTCTGCTGTGTTTTTGCTTTGGAAACATGCTTCACTTCTGGCATTGTATAAGCTACTTTATTCCTGTCTAAAAGAAGCATTCTCAATACACAGCATTGTACCTTCTTATCAAAATAAATATAAATTAAAAATCACCAGCACCTAATCCACACACCATAAAAGGAAAAGATTCAGTTCCTCGCCACAAGAGCCACATCCTCAGTCCTGCAGCAGATGCCACTGTTGGCAGCATTTGCTTGCCCAGCAAAGTCCACAGAGAATATTAAGTCAAATTTGTCATTTTCAAAATGCAAATTTTTTTTTCTTTCTCACAGGAGTTTTTCTGCTGTACTTTTCTCTCCTTCCTTGACACCACCCTCATATTCTGCCCAATTGTCAGGTGATTCCCATGGAAATACCATTCACAAGATTCAAATGAAACATAAAGAATTTGTGCCCATGGATATTGCTTTGGAATATCCTTCCAACCAAACCAGTGGGATAAGATTCTCAAATGAAGGTGACATAACCTTTATGCATTATTTTTTCCTTGCTAAAGTGAAAGTTGAAAGGCTAAATAAACCATACACAGCTGTACAAACCCCTCTTTTGGGATTTTCTGTGGCAGAGGTGAAGACAAATCTCACGCTTATGAGTGATTAATTCCTTAGGAGAGGCTTCTTGTCCAAGGCCTGTCCTGAGAGGGAGCAAGCAGAGGTGTTCTGTTTCCCAGTTGTTTCATTTCCAAAGGGAAGATGGAAACCTCTATTTCAGACCAGTACCATTAACCCAGCCTCCCTCTTCTTGATCACAAGGAATTTCTCCATCAGAGAGGTCCACAAAGCATTTGCTTTGCTTCCTACTGGTACTCAGGAGTTTTTTACTGATTGCTAAACCACAGTAACATAAGCATTCCTGAAAATTATATGGCCAACTTAGGGGCAAAAGGAAGTTGCAAACTCAATACAGACACAAACAAAGAAGATTGCAACTGTTAATTCATCTTACAGAAACTCCAAACACAAGAGCATCAGACCACTGTCAGCTGAAAATTGCACTCTATCTTGGCCAATCTAGTTATTTGTCTGAAAAAATATTTAAGCCACAACTGCAACCATATTCTACTTGCTCTGCATCTCTTCAGTCATAGACACTAAGGTGACTTTTTCATAAGAAAATCAGGAAGGCACACAAAAGAGGCTGAGCTGTCTGAAGAGCTGGAACACCTAACTGTGGATCCTGTAAGAGATTTTCCTCTAATAGAGATTTTTAAGTTCTGAAGATTGTCCCCCTTAATGAATTCTTGATATGACAAACCTGAACAAGATGAAAACACTTTGTTTTAGGGCAAAGCAAAAAGTCGAGGTTCCACCTGTCTAAAACACAGAAGATAAAGGGACATTTCCTTTTCCTTGGATGGAATCTGAACTCAAAATGGAAGCAATGACAGTCAAGAACTGTTCTGACACTAGACATGACTGACAGGTCCGGTACTGGGCTTTTACTGGCAGCTTAGTATCAGGCAACTCTCTACAACTAGCCACAGCAAGATCACTTCAAAACGCCTGCTAAAATCAATGAAAGCTTATAAAAATAACTGGAGTTATACTTGGATCTCTTAGCATATATACTGAAGGTTGAGGTTCTGTTTGGTTCAGTTTAGAACAATATCCAGTACATTTTAGAGTTCACTGAAAGGAAAAAAGAAATTATTAAAGACAACACAGATTTTAAAAATGGTTTTAGGTGCAAGGACAGACATCTTAAACTGTGTAATGCCTTTTCATGGAGGATTTGAAAGTAGTGTTAGGGTTTTTTTTCTACTGAACCCAGAATGCAAAGGGAGTACTTTGCTTTATATACAATGTTTATGCACTTGTAACTTTCTCAAAGCCAGAAATAGCTCCTCTGCATTGCAATAAAGCTAGAAAGAGAAAGGTTAATATTCTAATGAAGAACAAGTTGAATATCTATTAATGATCAGAATAAAACCAGTCCTTTACCACCTTGAAAACACCATAACATTTGTTCCTAAGCTGGCCTTATGGAGTAGTTCTTTTCATTAGGAAAAAGCCCAAGAGCAGCAAACCACTACACAAGTGGTTTGATTCTCTTGAATGAGCAGCATTCAAGAATACTGAATTTCTAACTGTAATGAATTTCTAACTGTAATGGCAGCTGACTGTAACTATATTTCCTGTTGTCATTTATCAATCATGCCACTTTTAAAAGACATCTTACTGTAATTTCACAGAAATTCTCAACTCCTCTACAGCATTGTTGAAATGGCTGAAATATGAATACAAAAGAGATCTTTTAATGTGTTGTGCTGGTCTCCAACTGTAACTATAAAGCTAAAAAAACGTTTGGCATCCTACTCTGATTTTATCTTCTCAAACAGCTATAAAAGGTTGTCCACATGCAACTAAGCTTTCTTTTAACAACAGAGGGGTAGGGACAGGTGCCCAACTTGGCATTTGAAGGCAAGAAAAGTCTGGAGATAAAGAGTGACACACTTAAAGCATGCTCCACTTTGTATTTTAGAAGGCATCACCCCAGTCCGACAGCAGGCCATCAGTTTGGAAACTTGAAATTGCTTTACTGTTTGCTCAGCAGGGTAATGAGATGAAAGGGATCAGAGACCTGAGCTATGACTGGGACCAGAATATGTTATTATCTTTCAGTAGCTTAAGAAGACAGCAATGTCCTATTGCTTTACATCATCACAACAATTTACAGTAGTTGTGCCCTTTTTTGTCTTTCAGTGACATTTCTATGATCACTGTGTTTGAAGAGGCTTTGCTCAGTGATGCTTAGCAGCACCATTTGAACTCTCTGACTGAAATAGTGTGTTATTGTCATCAGCTGTCAAGCAACTTCATATTTTTCTGGAAACTTACACTTTTAACAGAGGCTGTTAGCAGATTTTTGTGTATGTGTGGAAGCTGAAGCTTGGTATTTCAAAGGGTTACAAGCCAGAGTACGACAGCAGGTCTGTAAGTGACTGCACAGACAGGCAGAAAACCCCCACCTCTCGCCAGGATCACACACTGCTGCAACTTCCACCTGGAAGCTTGGAAACACTGCAGTTGACATTGCAGAAGGACACACTGCAGCACAGCCCAAGAGTGAGTGCAGGAGAGCCTGCATTTAGGCATGCATCACTGCCTGATCTGTCCAGGATCCAGATCTGGGCCGGGATGTGCTCACAGTCCTCCTGCAGCCACCACCACAGCACCCAGCGGTTCTCCAGCAAAGGTAAGAACAGAGCAGATCCAGGGGGAAAAACAAAATCAATAGCTCTGAGCCAGTGTGTCTTTAAAAAGGTCAGGGCTTGATCTGTGGCTAACCTGGTGTTATAAAAAGGTAAAATCAGTATTTAAAGTCTCTTCTGGTTGGGAGGAGGGGAGGGAGGGAAGGAGGGAAGGAAAGAGGGAGGGAGGAAGGGAAGAAGGAAGGGAAGGAGGGAGGGAAAGGAGAAAGGAGAAAGAGGGAGGGAGGAAGGCAGGAAGATAGGAAGATAGGAAGATAGATTTCACTGGGGGTGATACATCTGGTCAACATGGCCAACCTGAGCATGGCCTAACCACCAAAGTAATCTGGGATCTGCTGAGTGTGATCAAGAACTGTTTGGGAGAAAGGACCCCATTTTGCCTCTGTGGTCCCAGCATTCACAGAATCCTCAAGCAGTTCTGAAGAAGAGCTTCATATAAATCAGCACAGACAAGCCTCAGATGAGTGACTTTCCTCGTGCAGCTGAGGAGAGAACCAAACCCTGCACAACAATTCAGCAGTTTTTTGCTCGGTTGAGATAATGTTTTCCTAGTGCTAAACAAAACGTGAAATCAGAATTTTACAGTACCCAAACAGAGCCCCCTAAGAATGAAAGAGATGTTTATTCAGAGAGTGAAAGATGCTTCCTTGGCAGAGTTTTGTGGTGGGTTAACACCTCCCTCCCCACACATCCCTCAGAGGGGCTGGAAGTGACCAGGACATGCTGGCTCCTCTCTGCGCTCGTCCTGGGCTCTTCCTCCAGGCTGAATCATGCATCAGGAAAACTGTCCTGGACTGCCACAAGACCTGCTCCTGGGGCTGTTTTCTGCTTTTCCCCCTCCTGCCCCTCACCCTTTCCCCCTCACTCCTCTGCTCCTTCAGCAATTCCACCTTTTGTTCCATACTTGGTGGTGTGTGACTGGTCATGACCAGCTCCAGATGGCTACAGGGAGTCACCATCGAGCTTGGAGCTGGTGGAAGCTGCCTGGCCATGGGCTCAACCAGCCCTGAGCATCCCCCAGCAGAGACCTGGACATTGATCACCCTCCAGCAGAGATCTTGAAATTGAGCCCAGACAGACACAGATTTATCTGGATTTTACAAAGGATGTGACTGAGGGGGAGAGAGGAAGGAAGAAAATCAAGCTGGCTGTTACAAGACTTGTTTGCTAGGGATGATGTCGAATCTGTGTCTGCTAAATCACATATTTCTGTGTGCCCAGCTTAAATCCCAGCAGGACTGGAGGAACCAGCATTCCCAATCCAATCATTCCCTGGCCTCAGATGTTGTGAGCACTGATTCATAGCTTTCCTCTCTGCCAGGGCTTTCAGGGAGAGGATAGCTGGCACTCCCCCACCCCCTCTGTCATGCAGCACCTGCCTCAGACCCTTCTTCCATTCCCTATCTGCTGGTTCCAGGAAAACTCCCTGCTCTTTTCAGCTCAGCAAGATGGAGGAAATCACACTACCCTTGCATAAGGGGAAAAGGGTGATGTGTCTCCAAGACATGGGGACATAGATGATTTTCCTTCCACTGGGGCTGACTGCATAACACACTAAATTCCAGCAATATTCAGTAAAACAGACAACTACAAAGTTATGTAGTTGTAGTCAAAGAAGAGACATTGGACAACTGCAAATGCAGCTCTGTTGGATTTGATATAATTGATGCCAGTGTGAGCAGGCAGGAACAAGGAGCTGCCCATCTGCAGGAGAAGGAGAACCGGCCAAAAAGCAGCTGCTTTGCCTGACCTGTACCCACCGACTTGTGATGCCTGTGCTGGCCTAATGAAGACTACACAGAGCCTGGAAGTTTTGTTTTTGACCTCATTCATTGACTTTAAGGGATTTGGCATTTCCTGTTCAGGATTCACATTGCAACAGGCCTCACCTCCTCAACCAAAAATCCAGGGAATGCATTAACACTGTGGTTTTATTCACAAAAAAGACCTGTGTGGTATTAAAGGCAAGATGCTTTGCAATAGAAGCAAATAGAGCACCTAGACCAGTCCCAATAGTAAGAGTAAGCAGCAATAGTGAATTTGGTTTGACCTGAAGAACTCTTCATTCAAACCAAATCAAATTTTCAGCTACACGCAGCAATATTTAATAAAATATCTCTCATTGTTAAATCTCAGAGAAAAGGCAGTTGAACAGAAGATAAATGCAGTCCTTGGTTTTATTAGCTCTGCCATTTAGAAAGGTCCTGTTTAAAAAAAACCACATAGTTTTGATGCAACCATTAACTTCAGACTGTTGAACAGTTTAAAGTAAGGATGTGCTCAAGTAGCTTTTTAAAACTTCATATAACATGAGAATTTCAATATGCATTACTCCAAACACAGCAATATTGTATGCTATTACTTAGCAGTGATATCTTTTCTCAGGTGTTTTTCTTTTGACAATACTGTGCTGGTTACTACATTTATGATGCAGGGATTTCAGATCTCTCCCTCTCCAGTCATTGCTATGATGTCTCAGGGCTTGGGTCAGCCTTCCTTTATGGAGTAGTTGAGAACCAGTCTAATAGGGCAGTGGCAATGGTTCCCAGTTTTGACAATACTTCTCTAAATAAGATTTTCCACAGCACTAGGCTTAAACTCTTCATTAACTGGCATCTGTATAAAGTGCACCATCAATTGCTATATGAGCAAGGTTAGCCTGGGTTAGGCCAAGCCTGGATGTTTCAGAAAACCTTGACCTCAAAGCTCTGTGTGCCTGCTCTCTTTGCAGGCACCCCAAAGCACTCTTTGCCGCTCTTCAATGAAATAATGCCTCCAAGACTACAGGCAAACTTCACATCCACATGGCCATGACTCTGCAACAAACAGATTTCCTAAACAGATTTCAGCTCTCCTCATTTTATGAGTTTTAACATGCCTGATTTACAGTCTTTTAGACATGCTGATGTTTTTGAATAAGATATTTTTTTGGTCACCTTGTTGCTATTGCAAGCACAAACTAGAAATTGGTTGGAGATAAAACCAGAATAACCAGTGGTCTATTCTGGGGATTTGATCTTGGCGTATAAATTGGGCTGGCCCCAAACAATTTTGGATTTGTTTATGAGGAGGTCCCATTGGAGGTCCTGTCGTGAAATAGGGGACAGAGCAAGGTGAGGACAGCAGTTAGACCTGCATTGTAACAGGCACACAAAACATCAGAAAACCAAATCACTTCCATGTGCACAAACTCACCGTTCCTCCAAAAAGTCCATCAGAGATCAGTGCTCCTAAGAAGGGTCACCTTAGGCAGCCTCATGATCCTTTTTAGGTCTCCCTGCCCTCCCTGGACAGCCCTGTCCTCCTTCCTTCCCTGCTCAGGGGGAACACTGTAGCCTTTGACACAAGACCAGAGATGTCCTGCTGGTCCTGTTGTGCCTCCACACAAACCCGCGCTTCTCTCTCATCGCTGAATTTGCATGCAAGGCTGCTCCTCTTAACCTAGATCCCAGCTAAAAGCACAAGACAGGTCCTTTGCCCACGTGTCAGGCCGTGTACAAGCTGCCTCTTCTGCCACTGGAAATATCAGTGGCTGCCTATCTCATGCTTACAGCTCCTTAATAGCAAGAAAACATAAACATCTTTTCAGCAGGAGGTGCTTGCTTCCTTTCCTGGGATAAAACCCTCTGCTGACAGCCTTTCTTCACTCTATCCAGCAAGCAAACCCTCTGAAGAAGGACAAACATTGAGTCCATACCCACACTAGCATTTTTTAACATAGTGGAAAAGGTTTCCCACAGAACCTTTTTGCTGTGATTAATGCTGTGAAGACATTGGTAGGCAAAGCATGGCTGGGCAAAAAAGAGCACAAAACATTTTTCATGGATGTCACCTCCAATTAATAGAAAAATCTGCTTCAGCTATTTCCATCTCTCTCTCTGCTCATGTGGCTCTCTAGGGAATTAAAGCCTCATAAATACATGCTTGTTTTTCTCTTCTGTACACAGAAATCACATCCAGCTTGGGAATTCCTTGGACTGAAATGGTTGGAGGTGAAAGAATGTTATAAAGAAGCACTGTATATGTGCCATTCCAAGGCAGCCTCATACCCTGGAAACCTTGCTGTATTACATGGATGTAGTCTGGCTGAGAACCCTGAACCACCAAAGAAAATGAATGCAGCTCCAGCTGGAAACTGGTTTTGATGGCCACCTTTTAAACCACAGAATGCTGTCTAAGGAAAGCAAAACACTTATCTTCCAAAAAGCAGTTGCTCAAAAAAACAATTTTTACACCAGAAAGGTTGAACTTCATACTTCTGAGTAGTCCAGAACACTCACTGGTATTCTTTTAAAAAAATTTGCCTGTAGCATTTTCACTTTAATGACAAAGCAAGTGAGTTTTGCATATGTGAAGGCAAAATGCAGAAGGTTAAGAAGGAAGAATAAGACACAGCAGTAGCACTAAAAAAAAAGACAAAGCCCTTGGGTGATCAGCCAGCAGAAAAAGATTTTACCTGCACCTTGTGTAGAGGATGGACCCCAATTTGATATGACAAAAAAAATCATGAAATAGGAGAAAATCCTACTTCTGACCCATGACAGCTTCCAGGTTGAGGATGTATCCATCAGGGACCAATGACACTTTTAACCTCACCTTCTGCCACCTGAGATACCTGCCCTACACTCTTAACAGTCTGGCTTGTTTTTAAAGCTACACCTGTCAGAGTCATGTGTTACTATTAGGAAGGTGAAATTAAGTAAATTTCTCTCACTCACAGTTGCAGGGACAATTCTCAGTAACATAACATTTAGGGAATATGAAACTAACAAAAGCCGAAGGAAAACAAGCTGAGGAAAAAAAAAGGCTGTTCTAACTCTTAAAGCTCCCAAAGCAAAACACAGCAGCTACAAGCTGCAAAATCTGGCAGCTAACAAGTCTACTCAGATAAAAACTGCATCTTCCTTATTGTTCTTAGGGTATGAAGACTTCATTCTGTGTGTCCTTACAACTGCTTGCAAACTAAGGCAGTGGTAAAAGATACCATTTTTCAGGGGTCTAAACCTGTGAGGGATTAGGACACCCCCAGTTTAGCAAGGTCAGACACTGAGTTATAGCTGAGCCTGTGCTCTTGAAGTTGCAGGGCATTATTTGCATCACTACATCTCTTCTTCTTCCCCCAGACACAAAGCTTACCATTACCTGGGATGTCATTTCTCTTCAACCTAGTCAAGCATGAGTGAGGGGCCAGGGAAGCACTACAAGGAGCAGTAGTCTACTTAAACTGGTCTCTGTACAGTAGAACAGGTCTTTGTCAACACAACTGGAACAAGAAACACAGCTGAGGGTACTTCTACACCATATGAGTCACCAGAGCTTTTAGACTGCTCTTTTTGCATACCTCAATTTTCTTCCAGTACAGTCTTAGACTTTCTTAGGTAAGGTTTTGGATAGATAAAGAAATACTGGAAGTTAAAGGAAGTAACAGCAGGTAAAATGGCACCCTACTTTTTGTATATATATTTATGCTTGGCTTTTATTAATCCATGCAGTCAGGACTCAGAGCATAGGTATGGAAGCCAACAGGAGTTCACCGGTGCTAGGCATCAAGCCATTAACATGACATGCTATGAATTCTTAAAAATGTAAGATATTTTGTAATAAACATAATCCAGAATGCATATCTGAGATTAAATCCAGCCTTACTGGGAAAAGGAAACGACTTCAATCCACTCCACAAGTGTAAAGGAAGTTGCAGTAGCAGAGCTGTGGAAGGGAGACTAAACAGCTGGGCCAGAGAAAAAGGCAGCTGAGAGGATCTGAGGAGTCTGAGGGATGCTGGATGAATAAAGAGGACAGCAGAACAGATACTGAATCTCACAAATGGAATCTACTGAAACTAAGGAGAGGCAGGGAGTGCAGCACCACTCTTTGGTACCCACCCAAGCTTAGCAGCCAGTGGCCCAAGCACCATCTTATCATCCAGTGCCCTGTGTGAATCAGTGGTGTAATTTCAATCACCTTAAATCTGACTGGATCAGTTCCTTGCTTCCTTCTCCATTTGTTTTTTTCTAGATTATTGTCTTCCACAGCAGAAGACTTCATCTGATGTTAATGCCCATATTCCACATCGAACACTTGAGATTTTCTTTCACCTCTTGCCAACTGTCTCTAAAAGATGCCAGTCAGCAACAAACCATGCTGCTGGTTTAAACCACTCCTTTCACCCTGTGGGCTATAGAGGATAGCTGAACATGGAACAGCATCACTGAATTTCTGACAAGCACACTTCTAAACAATGCCCAAAGGTTTATTATCTATATACTCACTTATGAGTTCCACATTGTGTGTCTCTGGCTTGCTCAGCCAACACAGAAACTTCCAAAATAATAAGCCAAATTAACAACCTTGTTCAAGAAAAAAAATACCTTAAAAAATCGTTAAATCAAACTGACATTTCTTGGAGACTGACAATAAAATTAACAGGGTAATAATTAATGTACCCTATGCTATAAGCCTTCCTTGAAAACCCTCTCATTTAATCTTACCAAAATATTACCAAACTGAAATTTTCTTGTTATTTTCAGGTACAGCTCTTGTATTTTTTAGGCTCTATTCTCTCCCAGTTAAACTGGCAGGGCTTCAATGAAGCCAGGGCTTTTTTCCTGACTGAGATTTGGGCCTCTACCTATTAAATGAAAAATTTCAGTCCTTGCCAAGGTACAAAACTAGTTACATCTTTCAATGATTTTCTTTCTGGGATGCAGCAAACCACCTGTTTTTCCACCTGGAGGCTTGTAAAGCAATGCCAATCACAAAGCTTGCCAGAAATGACAAAATACATATTTTAGAGTTAATCAAGCAAAATGGATTAATATTCAAAGGTCCGATAAAATCTAAGGTGTGCTGAAATATAAACCAAATGTTGGTCTCTAACGTCTTGTGGTGCCATCACTGTCTAACAGGAAAGATGCCAGAAAAAAAAGGGAAGACTGAGAGAATTGGGATTGTTCAGCCTGGACAAAAAAAGATTAGAACTTAAGAGCACCTTCTAGTACTGAAAGGGGCTAGAGAGAAAGAAAGCTGGAGAGGGACTTCTGAGAGGGCATGGAGTGATAGGACAAGGGGCAATGGCTTTAAACTGAAGGAGGACAGGCTTAGATATTGGGAAGACATTCTTGACTGTGAGGGTGGCAGGCTGGGGTGAAACAGGAGGTTTTTTCTCTCAAGACACTTTGTCTGGATCAGTGGTCACAGAGAACCAGAGCACAGTAATACCAACAAGGAGAAGGGGCTAACAGTAAAACCCACTCCTGTATATTGATCCGTCTCTTTACTGTGTGCTAAGATTAATCAAGCACATTGACATTAATTAAAACCTTAACTGAAAAACCTGATTGCTCTGAAAGACTGCATTTCTAAAACTAATCTCACCTCTAAGTTCCTGGGTGGCTGTGGGAGTATTTCCTAGGAAACATTTCTAGGGGTGACAAGGGTGAAGAAGCACTGCTACTCATCACAGAGAGGTAGTTACACATCACCAAAACTGTCACCACTGGTGCAGCATTCCCTCTTTTGCATTTAGGGAAGAAAAGGGCACTCAGACTCTGCTTTGCCTGACTCCTACAGACCACTCTACTGTGACTGTGGTGAAATGGAAATGTTTCACAGCACGAGCAAGATGTGCTGTAGATGTTAGCTTTGGTATCACTGCAAAAGAAGGCCAATGCAAACAAACGTACACTGTGAAGTGAGAAGAACAGAAGAGGTTAGCTTTGATGCTTTTCCAGAAAGAGTCTAGGTCAGAGGGTAGAAGGTAAGTGCAGAGACAGGTTTCAAGGTGAGCTTGTAGCAGAGACAAAATGAATCCCATGGCACAGGCAAGTGGAATCCATCAGAGAACCCACAGGGCTAAGTTCTGCTCTTCTTCACGAGCTGTCACAGAGAAAACAGAGATGCAAGTGTCAGCAGAGCCTGGCCTGGCATCTCAGCTGGGCTTCTGGGCAACTGTGGATGTAGAAGGTAGATCTGGACCGGCAGCAGAAAACAGCACTCAGAGCTGGTCCTGGTGAGGCAGCTGCACACAGGTCAAAGAGCAGGTTTTCCAACAAAAAGGGAAAAAACATCCTCACAGGGAATGGCAGAGATGATAAAAAACACTGTTGTGCCAAGATACTCTCTCACCTTTTACCAAAAAACTGCAGGCCCTTCAGAGGAGAACCAATTTAAGTGATACTGGTTAACATTCCACTTGAAGTCTGTGCTCATACGAAGAGAGGGATGGCAATCATGTCAATTATTAACAGCCTTTTGGTGAAAAGGAAACCTGCTACTTAGGAACACACCTCCACGTTAAACAAAATGTACAAGGGAAGACTGTATGGCACATGAATTAATTTCGTATAATTTCATATGGTTTCTCATAGCAACAATTTTTCTTCTAAATTATCAAATTCTCCCATTTCATCATACACAGAGGTGAACTGCCTTTCAGTTTCATGTGCTGAGTTTAAAAACACATGTATTAGAAGAATAATAAAGTTGGAAAGTAAGAAAGTCTTTCTTGAAATAGTTATCATTTTGACCATGATGATTGTTCTTCTCTCAAAACCTATTTTCAAAACCATTCTAAAAAGGAATATAGCTTCTCTTTAAACAAAACAAAACAAAACAAAAAAAAAAAAACAAAAAAAAAAGACAAGGCAATTGACCTCAAAAATATTCTCCCCCTACAGTTTTGAGAAAGAAAACTTCTATAAATTGGCATGTCTCATTAGCAAACTCAGGTATGCTGCAATAGTAATAAGTGGGTAGGAATGTGAGACTACAATTTTTAAGTGCTTTTTGTTTCTAGGCTAATTTTCCTTATATTATCTGGACCCTTGAGGGATACAGCAGCCTGTACTATGGTCTAAGCCATGACAGAGACACCATTCCTTAGACAAATTTCTCTGTTACATTCCCACTGCTTTGGTTGAGAGCTCAGTAATTCTTTTATCCAGTCTTTCCTTTCACATCCGTGCCTAAGCAGCACAAATCTCTTGTAGAACCCACCTCAAGCTTCTTCAAGCTCTGAAAAGACAACATTAGGATTGATTTTCGCAGGTCCCCTACTCAGGGTGACGCTTAGGAAGGAAGTAGTCACGGGAAATCCGAGCCTGATCCGTACCCCTGCAGCAGCAGGAGATAAACTGAGCTTCCAACACTGACACTGGGAATGATATAAAAGCATGGGAGCAGTCATGGATCACACTCAGCATCCCACCTGACAGCTGCAGCCTCCAGGTGCTCGGTGTGTGGTAGCAACTGCAGGATAATAAAGTTTCCTGCAGCCTCTCCCCAATCCCTCCACGGACAGACTCGTGAGAGTACCCACCCCTTCCACCTCTGTCAATCTCATTTATATCCCCAGCACCTGCTTTCTGGCCAAATCACCAAGAAGTGAAACTTCCTGAAGAAGTCACTTGGTGTTAGCAGCTCTTCAGTGTGATGCCACACATTCCAGAAAGCTTCAGGTCTTTTTTTTTTTTTTTTTTTTTTTTTTTTTTTTTTTTTTTTTTGTGTGGTGTTTTTTGTTTTTTTTTTTTTTTGTGCAGAGAGGCTAATTTGAGTTGATTGTCTTTCCGTAAGATTGCGAGGACATGGGACAACAGTAGCAAAGCAGAGTGGAAGGTGACAGCATAAAAAGAGGTGAGCATACACTGAGGGCTGATTAAAAACAGCCTAACACACATCTGGCTGGAAGAGAAATGCCTTGGTAAATTGATGTTCATTGCATGCACAGCATATGTGCTTTTAAACGAGTTGTACTGTGAAAATGCTCCCTGGAAAACATTTGAAATCAAGGCAAGATAGTCCATTTGTTTAATTATTTATTTGACGCATTAGCCTTTTTCATGTTAAGTAAGATAAAACTGTAGTTGTTCCAGGGGAGATTTAGATTGGATATTAAGAAAATTTTCTTCATTGGTCAAGCACTGGAACAGGCTAACCAGGGAAGTGGTGGAATCACTGTCCCTGGAAGTGTTCGAAAAACATGGAGTTGTGATGCATGGTTTAGTGGTAGATGTGGTATTGTTCAATCAAAAGTTGGACTGGATGACTCTAGAGGCATTTTTCAGCCTTAATTATCTGTGTTTGAGGGGAGGAGAGCACTTGTAAATAGTGAGTCAAAACCTGACCCCACTGAATGAGTAGCAGCTTTGCCACTAAGTTAAAGGGAACCAAAGATCTAGCAAATTCTATGAAAAAAGCCCATAGCAACAGTAAGGGGAAAGTCTAAAAATCTCTTGCAGCATAGCTTCTCCAAATCTGAATGAGTTGATGTCAAAAGGTCTATACTGTAACACAAAAAGTGGACATACACAGACTTTATATGCCATTTGTTTTTTGTTCCTATTTCATTTTCAGGTCTGTAACAACAGCCAGGATGGGAGGTGCAAGTTTTATCATCACAATGAAGATTTCTGAAAAATTAGCTTTTTTAAACTAACACAACCACTAAATGTTTGAGCACTTGCATTAATCACTGCTTAAACTGAGAAAACCAGAAATCAGAGGAAAACATAATTACTTTTTTATTTGGCCTAATTTCATCCCACTTAATCCACCTAATGCCATGCAGTACATAAACTTAAGTGTGCAGAGGGTTATATTTCACCCTTCACATGAGACATGAGCCATCTTCTGTTATAAACCTGTGTAACTCCACTGCCTGCAATGAACCAGGGCATTGCCAGCAGTGCCATGAGCTGCATGCACAGACACAAAGAGAGAGGAAGAGAAATCTGTGCTTCTCTTAGACTGTACTTTCAAAGTTCCGATACCTTTTTAGAGGATATTCCTGAGACAAGACATGCATTACTGTGTTTAGAACATCAACAAAGGAAGCTCCCTGCCTGCTTGCATAGGTCAAACCAAGAGCATGTTCTGAGTGCAGTGGCAGAGTAGAGCTGTAAGTGCTCTGGGCACACCAATAAAGGACCTGCATGACCATAATCCTGACAAAACAGCTCTGCAGTATAGGGCTGGTTTAGAGATATGACATTCTCTGTTAACATATGCATGAGTTGCTAAATTGTTTGAGCTTGGTCCACTCTGAAAAAGCTTTTTGATTTGATGCTTTTCGTTTCGGCAAACAGTTTTATTGCAGCCAGTTTTTCAAACTGTCAAATTATCTTTCTGAGCAAACATAGTACTGCTACAACACATAAGAATGAGAGAGTCAGTAAACATTTGGTTTTTCCATTTCCTGAGATGTTGTGTCTGAAATAGGAAAGCTCTTTTCATATGCAGCCTTAATGGGGCTAGCAATCGCTCTGGTCACTGGTGAGGGACATCCTTTGTAATGAGTACTGGAAATATCAGTGTTTCCCTGAATGCAAGACTCGAAACATNTTTACATCATTATCATCTGCCTTCTCCCCTCCCACTGAAACCCCAGCTCTATCTGAGGTAAATCATGCTCATCAAACACGGATATAGCATGCATACATTAAATGTGGAGTTTTGCACGACTTTCAGCCTAAGAGCTGCATCCTCCCAGCACCTCAGCAGTTTGCAAGCTGTCACTGCTCAAATGTTCACCCACAGCAAACTGATAAAACAGAGCATGAACTGCTTCTGCTACACTAATGCACAGGGAGAGACAAGTCCTGAAAATTAGTTTCCAGTTTCCACCTGTCACTTCCCTGAACTGATATACTTCCATTACCCACTGTGCTTAACGACTTATCAACAAAACCTTCCAGCAGAAGAGCTGTTTGAAGGCTTAAAAGCAAAACAATTATAAAAAACCCACCAGTCTTGAATCACTGATGGCTTGAACAAAAGTTAGAGTTTCTCACTGAGGCCCTTAAGGCTTAAAAAAAACCTCAAAAGGTGCAATTTGCTGCCAAGAATGCCTAAACTTATGTTTCCCAGTAATCTCAGTTCACTTTTCTGACATGATGCAGTGAGTAAGGAAGTTTTAGCCTCCACCTTCTGTCATCATCACAGGAAGATGAAACCAAAACTGTAAGAGACAAAGGTAAATTAGGATTGAGAAGACCAGTATATTAAGGAAGACCAAGGCTGGAAGGCTGAATATCCACACAAGATATCAGACAACACCAGACTCCTCAGGTAGCCAAGCTGGGAACAAACCTGAAAAGGACCTGATGCTTGGCAGTCAGGCTGTTGAACACTTTGCCACTGAATACATGTAAGAAAGCAAAGCCCAAAAGAGCTGCACAACTTGGATAGTCACATTGAAGTATTCATTTAAAGCAGAAAAAACCTGGAAGTTCTGGTACATGAAATGTTGAGGAGGGTGAAGGAAATGGACATGACTGGTTTGAGTCCTGAAGTGCTCACCTCACACATCTGGCTTGAGGGCAAAGGGTGTGGACAGAGGAGAGAAAAATGCTTTTTTTTTTTGTATTACAAGATGACAAGGGACAAAGCACCATGTAAAAAATCCATGCTAGCCTGAAGTCTGGGAGGACTCAGACATCCTGATCTCCTTCATCTCTCTCTGCTCAGGAGGCCACTCAATGCCAACCAAAACCAATAAAGGCATTGATACTGGGGCACGTGATGCACAAATCTCAAAATGTGCTCTTCTGTCCTGTCATGAGCTTTACTTGAAAAAGTGCTCTCACTGTGTCCCTTCTGTTTTGATTAACATACCATTGACTGACTCATTCACCTCTTCATGCAAAACCGTGTAGATTTTACTCCTGATTCCTATTTCCCTTGTTGAATGCTTTACAATAGAGATAAACTTTAATTTATTTTTTAAATTACCTGCGTTGCTGAATGGCTTCTGCTGAAGATCATCAAGCTAAATGAAATTCTACAAGCAATAATAGTCAGAATTTTGCTATGGCTATCCATCACTACTTTGAATAACAAGGAAGAGGAATGGCAATTTAAAAATTATTGCTTTTTGTTGTCCCACAGTACAGTATATTTTAAAAGAATCATTCCACCTCACATCATTGCAAACAGCAAGTGTGCCCTCCATGCACTCCATGGTAAAATTTAGTATGAGACCTGTGTAATGGGATTTAAAGCTGAACAGCTGTTTTGCTAGCCTCTATACCAGGGCAAACATCTTAGAAGCAGGAATTAGCATGATCTCAGCAGGAATTTTGAGACCAGAAAATACATATCAAAAGAATAATGAGTAGCCTCTCACTCAACAAATCATTCTGTTCTTTTGAAAATTGCAGTTTTTTAAAGTACTCCTGTCTTTGGAACTCACATTGCTCACACTTAGAAGCCAATTTTCCTGCTCCACAGGAGGAATAACACAACCAAACATCTGCTCTCAGGTGAGTGCATTTTAGATCTGTGAAACCATTTCATTGAGTTATTCAGCCAAGAACCCCATGAATAACTCTGGACCAGATTAAGTGATCTCTCATGACTGTGAGATGCATCCATCAGACCGAGTTTCTGACAGCAGCAGATATTGTCTCTACTGTATAAATGAAGCCAAGGGAGTAGTTCCTCTGAAGATAAATGAAGCCTTACCATTATAAAAGGACGGTAGCATTAAGAAAGTGTTATGAAGATGTTAGTTTCAAGAAGAAACAATTGAATAAGACAAGGCTGTATGTTAGCCAAGGTGATGTGTGGTAAGCAAATGAAGACTTAAAGAAAGCAAACCAAAACCAGTCTGCCCTAAAACACTAGTCAAGCAGCTATTTCTAGTATAAGAAATGAACTTTTAAAAATGCTTAGGGAAGGAGAAATGCAAACTTTGTCAGAATTTCCTTGCGGCTAATGCCGAAGTCTACATTGAAAAAGTCAGTCCCTGTATGTGTATCGTCAGCATCACCACTGCCACACTGTCCTGAGAAAAGCAGAATAGTCTCCCCTTTGGCTGTCCCCTCTCCTTGCAATGCTGCACCAGGCAGGAAGTGCTGTCCTAGGAAGGCATGGACACCCAGCTGCTGCCAGGAGTGTGGCAACCAGCAACACAATCATTTCACATTTCACAGCCAACGCCCCTTGCAGCTCACCAGGGTGTAATGGCAATGTGGGTGTTGGTGCCATCCTGGGCATGGGTAATACACATCTCAGGCACGTGGTGAACAACATATTCCAACTTCTGGCCTCTCTCCAGATCACCAGGGATCTCACATCCATCCCTAATTTAACTTTGCCTAGCCCGAGATGGAATACAGTTTATGTCAACTATTAATTAGAACTATCGATAGTAATTATTCTCAAACATCAGTTATCTGATAATTAAATTATTTTTGAACACTGAGAGAATGCTTATGGAGCTGCTGGGCTGCAAGACCTTATTGAATGAGGTCCTTCTTGAAATGGATTAATTGGTGTCATAAGAGATTTATTTTTCTTTTGAGCACCCCACTGGTGTTGATTCCAAAGACATGAGCATTTGATTGGATAAATGACTGCAGATTAATTGCAGGTCATTATGTTCTGGAAAATACAGACTGCCATGCCAGGAGATGCAGAGCTACTGGTATTTAAAAAATGTCAGCAAGTTTCTATACCATTTCCTTGACTCAAATATTCTTATTTAGAGAACAAAAATAGCAGGATGACAATGAGATCAATGCTATTTACTCTTTTTTTCTTGCCATTCCAGTCAGAGTCTCTTTCTGTTGCTCTTTGTTCAGACTGACATTAATATTACTTCATGCAAATAACTTATTAATTACTCCTATGGTGATTAGAAGTGAGGTCTGATATCATGCTTAGTCAACAAGATTGTTACTGGTTTTATAAAGAAATAGAGTGTCTCCATCTTCTATTTCAAGAGCTGTTAGAGTGGCAGGAAAATGTCCCTTTGGTGGTGCTTTGTCCGTAGGGACAAATGCAGTGACTTCCTGAGGCTGAACAGGCAACACTGAATAAATGCAATGTGCCCAGTTCACACCTGAGGAACCCTGGCTGTGCCTTCTGTTCTCTTGAGGGGGCTGCTGAATTCAAAGGAAAGAGCATCAGAGGGGCTGGGGAACAAAATTTTGGTTATCAAATCTAGCAGGTCGTTTCAAAACTGAACTCTGGGTAAATAAAATTACTCAAAGAAACTGCAAACCATAAAGAGGTAGAACAGTGATACAAAGCTAATAAAATATTTCAGTATATCTGAAATGACATCCTATTTTCCTCCTGTTAGCAAGAAAAACTGCTTATGGCTTTGGTCAACCCAAAATAATTTTCTTCCCAGCTCCTAGTTATTTCCATCACTGAACCACAAACTCATGAAATTCTCTCTAAAAATCCAAATAATGAACACAGATATGCACACAAACAGAATTAGCAGACATATGGATCCTTCACTAGAGCCTTAATTTGTTTTCCTACTTCAAACTCCACATCCCTTAGATTCCAAAGTCAAAAGCAGAATCTTCTCTGTCAAATTCATGGTGCTAACACAATACAGAAAAACAGATAAACCCTTGCACTCTCAACTGGAAATAAAGAAAATAAACAACCCTCACCCCCAATAATGCTATTCAAAGTGGTATACAATTTTATGTTTGCAATTTTAAGTAAACATAAAACAAGATCTCAAAAACCCCAGCCCTACAGTAAAAAAGGAAAAAAAATTGTATACTTAATATTTGTGCTTAATATTTTGGGCCAAAACTTTTCAAATCTGAGCAATTTCTGGCAAAAATCTGTATGTTGCACAATTTTATTTTGCTACGGAAACTGCTTGAATAAGAGAAACAAAGCCATAGACCAGCCATTTCTAGCCAAAATTTCCTCTTCTCTCACGCAAATCATACAATTCCTTGAATAGTTTCTCTTTAAAGACCATCTCCTGCAGCACAGGCACAGCTTTTCTCACTAAACTCCTCTCCTCTCCTCTCCTCTCCTCTCCTCTCCTCTCCTCTCCTCTCCTCGAGTCTCCTCTCCTCTCCTCGAGTCTCCTCGAGTCTCCTCTCCTCTCCTCGAGTCTCCTCTCCTCGAGTCTCCTCTCCTCGAGTCTCCTCTCCTCTCCTCGAGTCTCCTCGAGTCTCCTCTCCTCTCCTCGAGTCTCCTCTCCTCGAGTCTCCTCTCCTCTTCTCGACTCTCCTCGAGTCTCCTCTCCTCTCCGAGTCTCCTCGAGTCTCCTCTCCTCGAGTCTCCTCTCCTCGAGTCTCCTCGACTGTCCTCTCCTCTCCTCTATGGCTTTATGGCTCTCTCTCCATTCAGAGTACACAGCCTGTGCAGCCAGAAAATAGCAGGGTCTCAGTGAAAGCCTCAGGAATATTTCTTGAGTGGCACTTTATTTTTCTGGTGTTTGATCTGCTTAAAGACACCACCTGCTTGTGATGGCTTTCATGACTGGCAAATTGTTTTATATCTTCTCATGTCTTTCGAAATAACCTTCGCTGTATTCTCAAGATAACAGAACAATTTGTGTGAGTGATGCAAGGATGTGAAACCTTCATCAGTTTGTGGCTTCCATTTGCACTGTGAACTGAAATTCCCTTGACTCAGCCCAGTGTTCCAAGTATAATGCTGGAGACGGGTTTCTTTTGCCTGACCTGGTCCTGCTTTTAAGAAACATACCCACTATCCCCATGTATTTTTTAAGGTGGAGCCCATTCTACCATCAATTCAAATCTCCAAATACTCCAGGTGCTACAATGATCCAGTGACAAATAATTTTTCACACTCAATTCTGTAAAATCTGTTCCACTTTCACCGAGATGGATTACAACCAGTGGTTCTGCAACCTAGCAAAGGCTTGAGCCACTTGACATCTCCCTAAGTGACACCAAAGTGCTGTGCACACACTCCTGTTCAGCACACATGTTTTCCCTGCTGATCAACAGCATTCCCAGCACAGTGAATGGGAAGACACCTCCTCAGGTGTCTCCATCAAAAGCACTGTTGTGCTCAGGGTAATCTGTGGGCATGGTCCTTACAAAGAAACAATAGACGTTTGGGGACACTCCTCTACAAATGGCATTTGGGGGCAGTCTGTGGGGCTGTTACCCCACAGCCCTGTATTTTGTAGGCTGTCCTGCTCTTGTCCTGCTTGTCCTCAGGTCTGCTTGCTGACCATGGCCTGGCACGAGGTAGGAGAGCTTCAGCACGTGAGCTTGTATAGCAGGTTTGCTCTGTGAGAGGCAAGACTCCTTCACAAGACTGCGTAAACTTTAAATTGCTCTTCTGTCTTCATTTATCCAAATACAGCACTGCCATCACAACAGTGTTATTCTGACAGGTTAACGAGTGCATTTCATTGGTATTACAAGCAAGCTTTGAGCACAAAAAAGAGTGATTTAGGTGTTCTAGAGAAGAAAAGGCATCCTTTTACAACTACTCTTCATTTTTCCAATACTTTTCCTATCTCCCATAACTTATTCTCATAGGACACTCCAAAAATCCGAGCTGCATTATACAAAGTTATATTTTTCAAGTTTCTTGCAAAGTATCTCACTTAACTAAGAACAAATAGTTTCTCTTCAGTTCATATGTTACTAAATGTCCCCTTCCATGCACAAAGACTGGAACAATGTCTGGAACAAGCAGAAAAACAAGTTACCACAGAAGAGCTACCAGCAATTACTCACCAAATACAAGAAATTATTGTATATCTGGAAATTAAATGTACTTCATTTTGTTGTCACTGAGTATTTTACAAGCGTGGGTGGCAGAAGCACAGAGCAGAATACAAATGTGGTACAATTGCCTCTTGCAGTGTGTGTGTTTCCATTGAAGTTGGATTTTTTTTTCCTCCTCCTCTCCTTTTGACAGATTTAAACTGATGGATGGTGAAGCAGCATTCTGAATTAACTGGAGCCTCAGTTAAGCAGCAAAAAGCAGCAGAACAAGCATCTGTGGAAATTTCACACTGCAATCTCATGCTCCTGTTTGAGTTACTCACAGAGCAGCTCCTCCAAGAGGGTCCAACCCTCAGCTTCTGTAGAGACCTGTTGGCTTTGACAACACCTAAGAGGCATTCAGGTCAACTCACATGAGACTCTGCCAGGGCCAACCAGGCACCAGATTCAGACATGTTTCAGACTTATACATCATCTGTCTTCAGACAGGAATGAAGCCTGATTTTGCAATTGTGCAGAGTCCAATTTCAAAATCAGTTCCACCGTCTGAGATTGTAACAGTGGACTTAGAGCTATTAAGAGAGCTGGTGTCTCACAGGCATTTGCCATGATTTCTGTAAAACCTCTTTGCCTTCAATGGCACCAGCCATTAATGATAAATGTTGCTCCTCCATAGGATAACTTTTCTGAGCAAAAGATCAGCCTTCCACTTGCTAGAGCACAGCAAAGAGAAAATAAAGTCAAAGAAGGTGTGTATTGTCAAGGCTATTTAAACAAATGGCTTAAAGGAGCAGAGGATGTGTGGCAGTGTGGCACACTGTATGGTCATGAATAACACTGACGTCCTCAAAACAAGAAAAGCAGAAACCCTACTTCAAAAGCAAAGGAAAGCCAAGCCCTGAAGCTAACTTTAAACCTCTATCTAGCAGACACAATTCTGTTACTTGCAATGAGAGGCATAACTTTATGCTGGTCCTCAGATCCCTAGAAGAGATGTTAAATCAGTGATCAGCATGTTTCTGCACATGGATCTGCCTTGAAGCTAATTCTTGTTCCAGTTAAGATATGAGAATAGCACAGCACAAATCCTTCCAGAAAATGGAGCAAAACCTTTTCTTATATATATAAGCCCATTCTATCCTACTCCTTTAGCTGTGGCCACCTTTGTCTGACTAATTATGTCCTTGATCAATCCTGCACAACTTCCACTATAACCAGAAGGAATGGCAGCTCCACAACACATGCCACATGCTCTTATGGGATGTCCTGTACCCTGCACTAATGAAACTCGACCCTTTTGAAATAAAATGTAGAAAACTCACTTGGGTAAGGGAAGTTATCTTGTATTACAAGACGTTGAACAGACATTGATCCACTTGCTTATTAGGTAAAAAAAGTAGTGCAACAAGTAAACTATAGGAATGATGCTGCCCTCCATTCCCTAGGATTGTGTGGAATTGCCTCATCACTGTTACATGGGATTCACAGAATCACAGGGTTGAAAGGGACCTTTGAACACCATCTACTTGCAACCCCTCTGCCATGAGAAGGGACATCTTCCACTAGACCAGATTGCTCAGTGCCCTTGAACACTTCCAGGTGTGAGGCATCCAAAACTCTGGGCAATCTGTTCCAGTGCCTCCCCACCCTCAGAGTAAAGGTTTTTTCTTCTAAGATCTGATTAAACCTACCTTGTTTCAGTTTGAAGCCATTGCCCCCTGTCCTGTCACGACATGCTTTTGCAAAGACATCTGATTGTTTACAGCACAGGCCAGCTATTCAGCTCTGTTTTGACAGACACAGGCAACCAACAAAGCAATTTTCCAGAAAGGGAGAGAACAGGTGAATGCTGACCCCATATCTAACAACCCAGATAATGATTATTCAGACTAGATAGTAGAAGTCAGATTTGGTAGCCTTTCCTTTTCAGCCCCATGTCCACCCAACAGATGTTGATGGTAGCACAATTTTTACAAAAGCATGAGATTTTCAAAATCAGGACATGCACCGTGAACAGCAATGCCCCTCACAATGGGTCTCTCAGCTGCTGCCAAGCAAGTATTTCTGAAAAGCACCACTGAAAAGCAACTTTCACTCTGGATATGCAAACCTAGCAAACAACACCTAAACAGGGAAGAGAGAATATGTGAGCAAGCTGCAGCACCAACTTTGCACACCAATGGCAATAAACATGCTGGTCATTATTTCTGTGTTTATGCTCCATCCAAACATCTGTCAATTAAAAACTCCAAGAGCTTTAGGTGTTCTTCAGAAAACAACTGAGTTTGCAAATTGATGTTGGCATCCAGTCTTTTCAGTGATCAGATTAAAAACAAAGCAAAACAAAGCAAAACAAAGCAAAGCAAAACACAACAAAATGAAACATTAAAAAAAAAAAAGCCCTGTGAATGGTACAAGGCTAAGTCTGAAGAATTCAATGTAACATCAAGCTGGGCTATCTGAAGAATGTGGAATTCCTCCAGGGCTGGAAAATGCCAAGCACAGAGCATCACTTACACCCAGGCAGAGCCACAGCAGACACTCTGCAGCAGGTTCTGGAGAATGAACCTCCCAGCTGCCAAACACAGAACAGAACTGAACTGGTTTAATTCACATGAGAATCTCACCTGGGAAGCAATGGTCTAAAACACAGCAGAGACCTCAAAGTAAGTCATAATCTGGGGTGTCCTCACTTACTCACTTCCTAAGAAATAAGCACTCTGGTTTCAGCCACCCAGAACAAGGTGGCACAGCTGATTTCACGACCCTTGTGTGAAAACTGGTGGAGAATTGACCAGATATCACAGCCTTGCTGGGCACAAACCAGGACAGAGTGAAAAGACAGGCACATAAGTCTTGTGGCACCTATCAGCACTGCAGAACTTGTCTTTGTTCTGCCTTTGTTTTGCAGAAACAAAGGTGAGGAAAAATAATCTTGAAGGTAGATCTTACTCTTGAAGAGTCACCAAATGAAAAAGTTTCTTTCACCATAACTTCAGCCAGTACACACAGGACAGCATTAGTGGATAAAAGAAATATTTCTTTTAAGCACTGATGGTAGGTAGCTGTTTTCCATTAGAGAAGTTTGCATATCTTGAGGGTCTAGTGCTACAATAAGTGACAATTCCACAATAAAATTCCAAAGTGATAGTCACAATAGCTCCTCCTGAACACAATTGGAAAAACACATCTCCTCCATGCTGTTGTATTATCCACACAACTGCAAGATATTTGTGGCTGCAGAAAGTATTAAGTAGAAAAACTAGAGCACAAGAAAGTAGGCTAATCAGTTCAACATGCTATCTGATGGAAATAATAATTATAGATATGTCTGCCAATTTTAAAGAAACCCACAAACAACAAAGTACAATGGTAGGTAGACTCTTACCATTGAACAAAGAGGCAAGAAAGAGTGAGCAAAGAAAAAAAAAATTATGACCAAAGCTGTCAAAGAAAATTGATGTAAAGTACTAAATAAAAAATCAACTGAAAATTTGAAAGTCTTCTTCTTCTGCTACTGAACTCCCTCAACCCAGGCAAAATGTCTCCAATTACAGACCAAGCAAAAGGTTCTGTAATGGAGCAGATGTGACTACATGACTGAGGAATTAAGGATATAGTTCCCCACTACTTTCTTCTCTCCTCTGATGTCCCATCAATCAGAAAAAAAAAAATCTTTATTGTGTGTTGAAACATGTTAATAAGCATCAACATCCAGCACAGTTCTGACCAGGTTTCTGTAATAATTCTACATATGCATACATATACATATGAAACAAGTTCACATCCACCATATCAAGGGAGAAATGCCACTTGATATCATCCTTGCTGATACATGTTGGTTTGGTTATCTTTTTCAGCATCACTGTTTTTCCCCCCAGAGTGGGCAAAAGCCAACATTGAAATATGCCACATGAGAGCCAACAATGAAAGGAAGGAATACAAATAAATACGGGATGGTAGTAAGGAGCTGTTGTCATAGCTCCCAGTGCTTGACAGTTCCTCAGTTGATGTAAATTTTGTCCTTTTTCCTCCCCTGTGCCAAGCGTTGAAAGCAGATTCTCTTCCTGTACAGAGTATTGAGCTACCTGTAGACAAATGCATAAAGGACTTCCCCATAGGTCTTACCAGTCTTTATTTTTAGAAACAGCCAACCTAAAAATCAGACCTTAGAGCAGCAGAGATTATTTAAGAGAGAGGGAGGTCCAGAGCAATGTCCTCAGATTAAACATGATCCTGAAATTCAAAGGCTGAGGGGAATCACTACTAAGTAGCCTCAGCCTCAGGGTTAACCCCTTCTGCAGTGACTCCTACGGAAACCTTCCTTCCCAAAGCAAGCACAAAACCCCCTTTGTACAAGACAGAAAGGTTTTTAAAAAACTCCGTCTTGTGCCCGAGTAGAAAGAGGCAGAAATCTGCGCACAAAGCCGAGATCTCTGTGGTTTTTGCTCACCATACCCACCTCATCTGCAGGAGGGGGATGTCTGCAGGGGTCCCTGCTCTGTCCCAGGTGCCTTCATGCCCCACAAAAGACCACACCGCATGCAGGATGCGCGCTGTTACTCTGACACATTTATTCCTCAAGTACTCACCCACAAGGAGCCAGAGAACTACGGTACAACCTTAGAGCTTGGAAATCCCATCTCTCTACCTGCAAGCTGTCACTGACACCTGATCAAAACGCCTGCATTTCTTCCCTTCCCCTACCACGGAGGTTTTGCAGAGATGCAAAAACACCGAGTGTCAGGGGTCTCTCAGAGCATCCAAACCTGACAGGGACATCGCACGCGGTGACATTTTAGCATCTCTGCTCCAAAGCATCTCTCCCCGCATGCGGCGCGTCCA
>VWZP01004926.1:112046-145170 GCA_013396995.1 Dicaeum eximium | reverse complement strand
CTCGCCGGCCGGGCATCGTGGTCCGGGACTCCCTCCCTGCGCCGCCTGCTTCCTCCTCCTCCTCGCCCCTTCCCGCCTCGGCTCCCCGCAGCGCTGCCCGGGCGAGAACAGGCTCAGCTCCCTCCCTGCGCCGCTCCTCCTCTGCTTTCCCGGGCACCGGACCCGGCTCCAGCCCCCGCCCGGCGGCGGGGCGGAGGGAGGGGACAGGAGACGGCCGGGAGGGGCGGGCAGAAGGGAGGGGAGGGGGAGCGGGACCCCCGGAGCCGCCGCGATTTCCCAGCTCGGCTCCTTCCCCGGGGCTGTCCCCTCCCTGTGGGCCGGAGCAGGGTCCTGCGCTCGGCGGTGCCCGGCGGACGCTGCGGGCAGCCGGGAATCCCTCCCGGTCGCTCCCGCCCCGCTCTCTGCGCGGGGAGCAAGATGCCCCAGGGGCTTCGCCGGCATCACGGCAGCAGGACTGCATCGGGGACAGAGGGATGCGGTCTGGGTGACCCGCAACAGTGCTGGTGCGCCAGAATCCCGGGATACCCTGGGTTAGAGGAGCCCTGAGCCTGGAGCGGAGGGGTGACGGGGAGCGGGATGCAGGTCCTGGTCCAGGCGGCAATGCTGGCGTGCCGCCTTCCCCATGCCTCATGCAGGGTATCGGGCAGGACTGCAACGCTGCTGCACGGTGGTGTTGTCCTGATCCCTAAAGCTATCCATGGCCCTGTCCACCTGGGAGCTACCAGGACACTGAACTCATGGTATCCAAGAGAACCCCGTCCTCAATAAACTGCCTGAGGCATCAGAACACAAGGAGAGGAGCTTGTGGTTTCTCTGTTTTAGGCTTAGATTTGCCTCCAGCTCACAGATGTGTTTCTATAACTGAGAATGGTACCACCCTAAATACATTCCAGCTAAATTCCTAGTTGGCAGAGCAAAGAAAAAAGTGACCCAGGAGTTACTCTACTGCAAATGAGCACAGAGTCCTGGCTTCCCACAGTGTGTGTGGCATGTTCTTGTCAATACGCCTTAAGTGTAAAATTAAAAAAAAAAATAGCACCCACAAGCTAGAGTAAATCATGCCAACGTAAGTTTTATCTGTGGATCAATGGAATTTAATTCCTCAATTGCCAAGATATCTTGCAGAAGTGTTTTTGGGTATTTATGACCCCACCATTTCATGGACAGGGTGCCCTGTGCCACATGGCAGTGAGGTGACTTGCCAGAGGCCACCAGTAAGCCCAGACTGTGTTTGACCAGTGTGGACCATGGGCCACAGGGACCAAGGGGCGCAGCCAGATGAGTAGTGCAGAGTTACTCACTGAAGGTTTGAGAAGTGTTAAGTTTTGTCTGCTGCAATGCAGAGGAAAACGTTTGCATATCCAAAGCCCTTTTCCTTTGTAAGACAGGAGCAGAGGCACTGCCCACTGAAGGATGAGAAGGATCTGTTCATTTAAGCAATGCAACAGCATCAGTAGCTTTGGTCTGGTCATACCCAAAGACTGATATTTACCCAAGAGATCAACCAAATTATATTAATTTCAGGAATGATAGCGTGGAAACTTACACGAGAATGTCTTTTTTGCAGTTTTTCAGCCCTGCAGTTTCATAGTTTCTTCCACTGTTTCACTCCAAAAGAGGCTGTCCTTGGTGGATGTAGAGGAGACAGAGGGAAAGTAAAGCACTCACATACCTTTCTGCTCTTTCCCCACTTTACGCCATCACCAAGCCCAGTAGAAGCAGAGCAGGAAGGCATAATTTGTTTTCCTCCTGCTTTTTGGTCATATGGATTTCAGACCCACTTGTCATTTCGGGGAAGCTCGGCTGGGCATGAGGTTTTCTTTCCTAGTGTGGTTGTTGTGTGGCTTTTGTGGAGCTACAGCAGTAGCAACAAGGGCTATTTTTAGCCTAAAGTAGGCCAGGCAGTTCCAGAAGATGTATTATTAGGAGGAACATTTGAGAACAAAACAAGCAAACAAAAAAGAAAACAAACTGATAAGTGTAAACACAAATAATCTTTTACCAGAAGCACTTGCTAAATAGTAAATATGAGGAACTGCATCCTCTCTCTCAGGGGACATGACCCCACCCCAAAGCAAAAAACCAATGTAGTCTCTCATCAATATGTGTTACCTCCAGAACAGTGGGATTTTTAGAGATGCCCAGTTCGTCAGATTGCAGTATGCATTCGTTTCCCAAAAAAAGCATGCCTAGCCTGGAAGTTTAAGTAGATATTAATCTTCTTCTTAGAGATCACTACACATTTACGTTTTGAATCAGAGTGTAGCTGGTACCCAGTGTGTTGCCCAACTTGCTGGGAGAATTCACGCCCACGTTTGCAGTGAAATCCTGTGGGCAATGTGCAGTTCTCTGCAGTAGGCAGAAAAGAGGCAAGGATGTGTTCTGTAGGAGAAAGACTTGTATTTTGCTGCTAAAAGTGACAAATCTTAGTTTTTGATCAATGATAATTCAATAGGAGGCATAGGTATCTGTCAGCTCCTTTATCCTTGCTGGAGTTTGGAGACTGGATTGCAACAATTCAGCAGTCTGTAAATCTTCGTGGAAGAATAGGTGCAGCAACACTTCATCACAGGCCTGTACTTGCCACATGGACTCACAGGGCTGCTTTTTACTTTTTTTTTTTTTTTTTTTTTTTTTTTTTNTTTTTTTTTTTTTTTGAAACCTCTGGTAGCAGTCTCTGGTAGCAGTTGGTTATCTTTTCTGCATTAGAAGTTCCAGTAAGACATCTCACATTCTGACTCTTGCTAGAGTCATTCCACTGAAGCCAGTTGCAGAACATGCTGACTGCTGTTTGCTTGCCTGAGTGTTTGGGTAGATGCAGAAATCCAGGACAATCTGGGTCACCATACTCATGCATTACTCCATCAAGTATTGTAGTAGGATGCTTGCAGTGACAACATAAGTGTTTGCTATATATAGCCTGCATTTGCTTGCTGCTAATTTTGTGAGACAATTTCCTCAAAAAGCAGAAAGAATCAGCACTTTCTGCCTTATCTCTCTAATTGACAAGTGTGTCTCTGTGTCCCCATCTGACTTTTTTCCACAGCAGTGTGAGTACATACAAACTTTCAGATGAAGTGACATCAGAGTTTAGTGCATCAGAATTCAACCTAAGGTCTCACTGTTACTATCTGTCCATAAATTTGCCTTGATGGTTTTTTCAGTTGCAAAAGTAAAGACTTTTTTGCACAGCTTTTTGAATCCAGATCAACCTCTAAGTTTTTCACTGTCCAGAGCAGCCACACCTAATTCAAGCCCACACTTCTTGATGCACAGAGCAAGAAAATGACAACATACATATGCACAGACCAGACTGCAGCTGTAGGATTTGTGTACAAGCTGCAGAGGTGAAAAGTTTGCAACCAATATAACCAAAAAATAGTTTTAGGACTAATTTGGGGATTTGGTTGTGTTGTTTTTGTGTGTGTGGTTTTTTTTGGGTTTTGTTTTTTTTTTTTTTTTTAGCTGAATACATTCTAAGAACACTGCACTTAATTATCTCTGCCACATGCTTGTCAGGCAATGATAGGTTACCAATTCTAGCCCTGCCTGAGCAAAATTAGGATACAAGTCTGCAAAGAACCTAAAGCTAAGCATGTGATAGTGATGGTGTCACTCTGGAGAGCAGGGGCTGACTGCTACAGAGCTGGCAGCGAATGCATGCTTGGCAGATTGGTTTTCACTGTGCTTTATTTTCTCTTGCTGTCTTGAAATGACATCACATGCACATCCCTGACTGCTAGCCAGAGACTTCACCATGCCACTGTTTTGGTGACAGATGTTCCTGGTTAAGGAAATGCAGTACACTTAATTGTGTAAGTCATTGTAATCTCAATAGCAGAGCACTCTGCTGTGTTGTAGAATCACAGAATGGTTTGGGTTGTAAGAGGCTTTAAAAACTATCTTGTTTCAACCCCACTACCATAGGCAGGAACACCTTTTACTAGACCAGGTTTCTCAACTGTAGTACTAAAGTCTCTTAAAATCCAGATTCACATGTTTATCTTATATCACAGATAGAAAAATCAGTTTCTCTAATATCTGAGGGGGCCTCAGTAGGCCACCATCACATCTGAAAAATTCCCAAGGGGCTAGGAAGAAAGCAGCATCCCTGACCTGATGTGAAACTCCAATTCAGGCACTTGGACAGGCTGCAGAAGTGCCACAAGAAGTGGTGGATGTCCCATCCTTGGAAACATTCAAGGTCAGGCTGAATAAACTGATCCAGTGGAGGGTGTCCCTGTGCAAGGCAAGGGGGCCAGAATGACGTGGCCTGTAAAGGTCCATTCCACTCCAAACCATTCTGAGATTCTGTAAGCCTGTCTTCACAGCAGCCAGGCTGAGAGGCCAAGCCCACCTGAGCTGAACAGCAGCCCAAGCAAGCCTCTCATGGGTAACTGTGAGTGACCTGTCAAATTGCCAACTTGTCTTGAAATAGGTCAGGAATGCTTTCCGCTGGATTCTGCCAGACTGATAATCTCCCAACCCCTACAGTCTGTGGTGGAATGCTGCTCAGACCTGGGGAGAAAAGATAGTAGCAGAGAAGCATCAAGGATTTCCTCTCACTCCTTGCAGACGAGGCACTGCATAGCTAATTAGTCTCAGGAAAATGCACCATCTGTTATGCCAACGTAGGGTAACAGCACTCCACTCCAGCTTCAGGGAGGACCAGCTTCACAAACAATGCTGTACCCAACCCTTCCCTCAGATGGACTCTTTTGGCCACAGGGACGTGTGATGTGAGCTGCTGTTTCTCATTAAACGCTCAGTAGGCTAAATGCAAAGACCAATTTCTTATCAGACATCAAAGGATTCAAGCATAATACACAAGTTAAAGCCCACAGAGAGGGAATGGGCTGATAACATGTCACGCTGCTGCTACAGGTATGAAAATCCTACAGCTGCAGAAAAAGTCTTCACCGTGGAGATTAGCAGGGAATGGGAACAAAGAGGGGTGTGCATACAATGAGTAACACACCTTGCAATGCAGAGAATAATCCAAATTATTCACTCTTTAAGGAGTGAGGAATCAGCTTTCTGCTTTTCAACATCAGGTTGATACTTTCCAGCAAAATAAAACCCAAACTACCTCTATATGTTTACATATACACATACAAACAAGGCTGCTGATAGAGTATGATATACCTAAGTTCAGAAAACAATCTTGTAGCTTTCTGATAGCAAATTACATTTGCATAATGAAGTGTACTGGCAGGCAAACTCAAGCTGAGTGGGTGTAGGCAGGTAGTACACTTCAGCAGTAACTTAGAAAGCTCTTCCCCTAGCACATTTGAGGAGCTTATGTGCCTCAAATCTTGGGGTGCTTTTTAGCATTTAAAATTTTTTAAAAAATTTCTGGCATCTTCCTGCTAACAAGCAAGAGGATGCCATCTTCATGTGGATAGCAGCAAATTCGTAATTACTGCACAGGGAGAGATGAACAGACCAGAATATGCACTTAAATGGAGATGCCCTGTATCTTTTCTGGCATGTGTCTAAACCCAGCACCCCAGACAAAGAGTACACAATTTCTGAGAGCAAGATGTGCATTGCAGCCCAGCTTTCTCTACTGCCCTTTATCTCTTGGCCTAAAGCCTCATGTGAACATTATTTAAACCCAATTTTTTACTGTATTGTTACCATAAGAATAAACTCTGCTTTTCCACATAGCATTTGAAAGAATAAAAATAAAATAAAAAAAATTACCGGCAGTTTCAGATTTAGCTGTGTTGCAGAAATAGGAAGGACTGTCCTACACAAAGGTGTAGCAATTTAGCTAAATTTATAACCCTGCTATTTATACATTTGCATCAGCTCACAGAAGTTTAGTTTGCCTCCCTTATTTTGCTGAAGTGGATTTTAGCTTCTAACCAAGCCACACAAGATTTTCCCCAGTAAATTTTTATGGGTTTTCAATTTACATTAGTTTTCTTAATTCTTGTACAAACATGTTGAGCTGCATTCTCTCTTCAGGTTAACATTCATATTCAGTGGAGCTCTATTTTAGCACTCAGAGCTAGTCATTCCTGTTCCATCAGTTTTCTTGCTTTTGAATGTTGTTTTAAAAAGCGTATTCAGTTTTTGGAGGTTGATCAGAGGGTAAGCAGACCCTGTGCCAAAAGGCAGCCAACTAATTCTGATGTATTAGTGAAATTTTAAAGCAAAGGGCATGAATCTTTGCAAGGTTGAACTTTGATGGTGTTTTACTTGGTTGTATTTGTTCACGCTGCAATTGCACCTTAAGCTGAAGTCCAGCAGTGCTCATGAGTTGGGAAAATCCTTCTGATCACATAATCTATCAGTGTATTCCTGGACCTTTACATCCTAAAGGAAAAACACAAACTTCTAAGTGCACTTTAGTGCACTCTAAGGGCGAGCAGTCAAGCATCTTTACTGAGTTATTCAGACCCATGCTAGAAGACCTACACTAAAATTACTTCTAGACATGCAGGCAAATAGAGGGAGCACTGGCTGGACTCTGGCTGCAGGCTAACCAAGCTAATCAGGACGTGGAAGAATTTTGGACACGGTGTAAGGGAACTGTTGGACATGCAAATGCCTGGAAATGTTCAGTGTCAGGTTGGATGGGACCCTGAGCAACCTGGTCTAGTTGAGAGTGCCCTTGCTTATTGCAGGGTGGTCAGGCTAGTTGGGCTTTAAAGGTCCCTTCCAACCCAAATTATTGTGTGATCCCACAAGAAATAACAGTGGTGAGACACAGACAGATGGTGCCACAGAGGATGGATGGACAGGTATCACAGGCAGTGTTGTGTGAGACATGGCCAAAATCCACAGATAAATGGGGGGACCACTAAAGACCTATAGGGAAAGACAGCCCTGTAAAGCTGCCAAACCCACCTAACTCTATCAGGTGTATCACATCAGACAGCTAACAGAATCAGAAATATCAAATTTGGTGTCTGGCAGGAAAAAGAAATTTGAAGTTGTTGATTTGTGAGGAAACTGAGGTGGACATAAGGAGGTACAGGAGTGATGAAAAAAGGGTTGAGAGATGTGAAAAGGGATAATAAGGTCTGCAGATGATGAAAGTGGGGCTGTTTGGGGGTAGCTGGCAGTCTGCCTGCCCTTAGGCATGGCAGCTGGAGCAAGAGAATGAAAAACCCCACAGCTCTCCTGTCACCATTTGGATGGTGTCATGTTATGGCCTCAGGAGAACAGGATGAGAGCAGGATGAGAGCAGCCCACCCCTGTATCCAGAGGGACCAAATGGAGCATTCCTGTAACACCATGTGGATGCCCCTTCCAGGTCTGGTGGCTTTGAGGGCTGAGCACTGTTGCCTAACCCAGCTCCCAGTCCCAGTCCTTGCTGCTCTCAGGTGCTGCTCCTGGAAAGGGCCAAAGATGCACACTTGTGTCATTCATGTATTTGCCACCAATCCAGTTCCAGTGCCTGTCATCTCATGGGCACAGGTCCAAACTATAACCCATTCACAGTAGTCATTGGCTACAAAAAAGTCCTTGAAAGTCTCAGTTTGCACAAGGCTTTGAAGGTCTAGGAGAAGCTTTGGAAAACCTCATCTGCCAACATTAGGGTACAAACCATTGTCAGGGATATCAGCCAGTGTCTAACACATTTTTTTTCCTCTGGTGTAGGAGTAATTTTAAAAGCCCTTTAGCAAGGAAATCACTTCCCACTAACTGAAAATGAGTTGTCTTTATATCAGCTGAGGGCTTGATCACCCCCTACCCACTCTACTTCTTTCCTGCACAGAAACTTCTCCCTCTGTGCTCATCTGCTTACTCATGACTCCACTACAGAGCTCAAAGGCTGCTGTGATGCCTCTGAGCAGTGAGGTTTGCATCAGAACAAATGCCAAGATAGATTTCTCTGTTTCTCTGTGCTCAGCCTAACAAGATCAGCATGCAGAAATGCAGTGCCTGAAGTTTAAAATTAATTTGAAGTTTGTAGGACAGCTCTCTAGAAAGTAGGTTATTAAGAAGGGATGATATTTTTGAGTTTAATTGCACTGTCATTTGTCATTTTTGTTAAGTCCAAGAGCATCCTTGTGCAGTAGCTGAGAATTAGGTGCAGAAGTTAAAATGGTGGGTCAGGAATCCAGGACCTGCACGAATCTGGCAGTTGGGTAATCTTACATCAAAGAGGTCATGTACTTCAGTGGCAAAATGTGGCATTACACTCACAAAAGCATTCAGGGTAGCTGCTTAATTTTACAGGTTTTGATATTAACCTGCTCGCTCTTCTGGCAAAGCAGACTTTTCCATTAGGCATGAGGAATGGAGCTCCAGAAAGGTTTCTTGTGAAGTATGGGGATTAACAACTAGAAATGTAGCTGGAACAATAACTTCTTTGGAAGGTACTCTTTGAGAGTAACCTCATTCTGTCAGTGAGTGCTGATGACAGGACAGCAGGAAAGTCAGCCTCAGTACTTCCCTCCCGTTTCAAGGAATTATCTGAGTGATGGCTCAACCAGCATTGACTTTTCTTTTTTTTTTTTTTTTTTTTAGAGACATTACAATGGAAGGAGGGGGCCTTAAGAGGAGTTCCTACAGACCATTCCAGATTTACTGCTCATTGCATTGCTATCTGCAGCTCTGATATGTAGATCTGGGAAGGTTATATTCCCAATCTTGCCCTGTATCAGTGCAGCTGCACAACCTCTCTGGCTCCACAGCCAGTCTTGCTCAGATTTAGGGCCAGGGCCATGAGTATTCTCTGGCTGAGCAGAGCAATATATGGGGTCTTCACAGCACAGGGGTTCCCAAATTTTTTGAAATATTTAACTTTCTGTGGAAGTGAAAGACAACAGAAAGCCTTGTCTTGCAAGAAGGATGGCTGCATTGGTTAATCAGAGACAAGAAATAAGGAAAGTCAGTGGCTGTTGACTCTGACTTGATCCAGCAGCTCTCATTAAATAAGGAATATGCATTTGACTGTCTCCCCTTTTGGGGAAAAGGAGCATCAATTTAGATCATCACCAGGTAGGGTGATGCCCTGTTCAGGTGCCACCCTAAACAACAGTATGATGACAAATCATGCAATGGTTTGGATTGGAAGTGATCTCAGAGATCATCTAATTCCAAACTCCTGCCATGGGCCAGAACACCTTCCACTAGACAGCCAGATTGCTCAGAGCCCCACCCAACATGGCCTTGAATGTTTCCAAGTAAGGGGCATCCACAGTTTCCTCCAGAAACCTGTGGCAATGTTTCACCACTCTCATGAGGAGAAATATCCCTCTTATGTGATCTACCTTCTCTTAATTCAAATTATTAACCCTTATCCTACATTTATATGCTCTTAAGTCCCTCTCCAGCTCTATTGTAACTCCCTTAGGTACCAGAAAATGCTCTAAGGTCTCCCTGGAATCTTTTCTTCTCCAGGATGAACAATCCCAACTGTCTTAGTGTGTCTTCACAGGAGAGGTGCTCCAGCCCTTTGAGTATCTTCGTGGCGTCCTCCTTGGGACCCTTTCCAGCAGGTCCATGTCTTTCCATGAATTGAATCTTTAAAAAATCAACAACAAACAGCCCGGTGGTATTTATACCCTCATTTGTATAAAGGTGGCAAGCCATCACCACCCAAGTCAAAGTGCAGACAGAGGAAGAGCTGCCATCACAGCTGCAAAGCCCTTGGGATGGCAGCCAGCAACCACCCATTGCCCTGTGGAGGGGACTGAGGCAGTCTAAGTTGGAAGCAGAGGGTCAATTATAAAGTCTTGGCACATCAGTTTGACTATCAGCCAACAGAAAAAAAAGGAGATGTATTTCATAAGAGGTGCAAGGTTGGACTTGAAGTAGAAAAAACTTTTCTCCTTTAGAAACAGCTTCAAATAGAAGGCCTTTCTAGGCTTTTTGTGATGCATTTGGCCAAGCTGTGTATTTAAAGAGGAGGATACATCTTTGGCTTGATTAGAGGACTTCCAGGGGTGTTTCCAAAGTGTAAACAGACCTGCCCTAGCCACTCCAGTAATCTCATTGATTTTAGGGGGTCATTTACAACGTTTGGAAGGAGAGGAGAAAACAAAGAGAATTTGTCTCCACTGAAATTTGGTTCTTCAGTTGAAGAAATACTTCCTGGGTGAAATACATAGTGATTATGTACTGTCACTCTCACTTCTTGCTGGTGAGTATTGGACTACAAGACAGAGGAGGAAGGGTGGAGAAGAACCTACACAGTTTTTTTTCATCCCCACCCTGTGCCCTGCTACATTTAATACAAGATAAAGCAGCATCAAGTAGCATGGAGTTGGATTTTGTCAGGTATACTTCTTCTTTGACTTCATAATAATTAGAATTGACTTCATAAGAATTAGAATACCTGGAGGCATTTAGAACATTTAGGGAAAATGTTCAGTTTGTGTAATTATTATATACATGTGATTCCTTTTCCTGTTCTCAAAAGGATCACATTCAGTTCTACAACCACCATGGTGCTACACATTTATATTTCACAATTAGGCAAAATCCATTCTAGGATCAGCCATTGTTGTGCTCCTGAAGGGGCAGATGCACAGCTCGGCCCAGAGGACCTATAACCCTGTACAAGCACAGATATGTCACCAGGGTATGTAGAATCTCCTGTGATAGCTTATCTGCATTTTTGAGACATTTAATACCCACAACCCAACTCTCTGCACAGAGAGCTGCTTTGGAACACTTGTTCCTACAACAGTTTCAGGATAAACATAGATCTGACACCTAGCACTTCTTAATACCTCAAGGTTTTAAAAGGAAGTGTCTTCTTTCAATCATTGTAATCAGATTGGTCTGTGAATCTTCCAGAGACCCTGGCCATTAACAGGTATCATAACAGTAGGAATCAGAGACAGTAAATTCAGTGAATGACTTGAGATGACCAGATCAAAGGATCAACAAAAAACCTACTGCTACCAGAGAAATAATAATTTACACTGATACTGTACTCTGCCACCAGAAAACCAGGGTCCAGTCAAGATATGAATCTAGATTTTAAGCCTGAAAAAATTCTTAAGGTCTTTGGAAATTCCTGACTGGGAGAAGAAAGTCAGGGCCTTGGAAGGATTGGAAGGAAATAGCAGCTGGTCAAAGAGACAGTGGTGTTTCTGGGCAATATCAATGGGAGTAAAGAGTTAAGTGGTTCTATGTGGTTCATTTTTGTCTTGGAGTGGAATGAATATGAAAGGCCAACTTAAAAAAAAAAAGAAAGAAAAGAAAAGAAAAGAAAAGAAAAGAAAAGAAAAGAAAAGAAAAGAAAAGAAAAGAAAAGAAAAGAAAAGAAAAGAAAAGACAGAGAGAAACAGAATGAAAATAGTGGTTAACACACACAGTGCTCCTCCAGAGTGTCCTCTTAGGCCCTCAGGTTCCCACAAACTCAGTCTACATAACTCCTCTAGGATAAAGGAATTTGTGAGTGATGAACATACAGAATATGGATTCCTGGATTGTGGCATGCTATCCTAAACCAAGCACTGACCAGATTTATTCCCCCGCTGTTTAGAGGTTCTGTTTATGGATTAAAGAGGGGTAAAAGAACACGCAGGGAATGGGGGAGAAAATGCAAAGCTTTAACATTTAAGGAGGCAAGTGGAGTAGAAGAAGGTATTGCAGTTACTCAGCTCCAGCCCTTTTGTCTATTCCACCTTACTGAAGAGGGAAGTTGAGCTTTTATAGTGAGTCAGAAGAGCTTTGCATTTACACAGTAGGCAGCAGGAACATCCTGGACTTCAGGCAGCTCACTGGCACCCAAAAATCTCCAGCTGTTCTGCTCTGCAGCTACAAGGCCTACTGCTAGGAGCACCTAGTCAGTGACAAACACATGGCTTACTAAAACAAGGAGAAGATGAGGAAGGAAAAGCACCACACCAGCTGAGGTTCTTCAGGACTGGTGCCACTGGGCAGAGCTCCTGCCACTGGGATGTGTCCTCAGCACTGTCTTTCCACCACTGATAAATTTTGGAAGACAAGATGAGCCAAGGCACGGAGACCTCCATCAGCCCAATACCTCAATTGCAAACTGACAACTGCTCATCAAATGAAATATTTCTACCATCCACCTTCTTTGTCATCATGCCCCAACAGGTTACCCACCACCTTCTGATGCCATGAGGGACACAAGGTGGGCAGGACAGAAAGGTTCATTACTAGAGTTTCCTGCTAGCAAAAATAAAATGAGTAGTGCTAGCGTGATTACCCATTAAATTTGTCAAAGAAAATGAAAATTGTGATCACACAACACAGGACTGTAAGAGGATGATAATCAACATTGCAGCTGTATTATTTTATTTCCAGGAATGTGTTGTCTTTTCTTAGAACCGTTTTCACTTGGAAGGAATAGGAAGGCTCTACCCCTGCACTTAGTGACTGTCACTGCAAGGTGAGATGCTGAGCATTATGAAACTCATGAGTTATGTCTACAGCTATGGCAGGGCACATTTTTGCTATAAAGTCACACTATTCAGCAACAAGACCTGCCAGTCATGGTGTGTTTCTGCACCTCTCCAGAACTCTTAGCAGGCACCACTGCTTACAGGAAGTAACAGTCCTGCATTAACTTTTGAGAAGGAAGTAGGGAATTTAATTTCTATCAGTGGTGGAAAATGAGGCAAAGGCATGGATTTGGATTTGGAGTGCCTCCATATCTGCTTCTCTTCAAACTTTCCAAGTATATATTTATTGATACTCCTTACAAAATAGTGTCATTTGCAAGATCAGGACTTAGATTTTATTAAAAACTCAGGGATTTGAATTTCCCTTCACAAAATTATGTGTTAAAGGACTCAAATTTCAGTGGTTTCAAAAGAAAAAAGCAACTTGGTAGAGGTTTTTTCACGCCTACCAGCAGATTAACACCCATTTTAACAAAACTGGAATCTGAATCATAGCAAAGGTTTTCTTTTCTTCATAAACTGTTAAACTATTCCCATCCTGAAAGTGTGGGTGAAAAGGCCCTGAACACAAACAGATGCAGGAACTTGCTCAGTATTGTCCTGTACACATAGCAAACACATTCCCCTGCCCCAGGCAAGCCTCAGAGCCACCAGAACATGAGAAATATCACTGAACATTTAATTTGCTGTCCCTGAAATACACAGATTTGGGAAATAATTTATCTTTGATCATTTATTTCTGCTAAAGGTCTGAACTTGAAGGCACTCAGAAGGCTATGTTGGTGAAGTGATTTGTGGATTCAAAGAACACTGAACGCAGCATACAAACCAAGACCCACGTGTCAAAGGAAAATCAAGTAAAGAGGAGTTCAAACAAAGCCCATGTCTTAATTCTTATTACTTATGGATATGCAGATACATTTGCATAGGCAACAAAGGTATTGCCATAAACATGTGCTCAAATGACATTCACAGAGGGCTGTTTTCTACCTCATCCTTTTTTCCTTCCCCTACCACCCCAGGAGGGATTCAGTCTAAATGGGTCATGAGTTGACTACCTTTGATGTGAATGGTAAACATTTCATCTCCTGCTCTACAAAGCCTGATGGTTAATATTTATAGGCTTTGAGGAATATTAAGTTATTTGAGAAGGAGCATATACATATTCCCACAAATACAGAGAGGGAATGGAAGGGAAGAGATTGTGAGGGTTTACAAAGACATCAGATTGTGAAGAGCCTTGTGAAGACATCAGATGGTGAAGGAGCTAGTTATTTACAAAAGGAACTGAGTCATTTTAATGAACACATTTCATGAAAGTTTAATGTTGTCTTATGTTGTGCATCTTAAATTCCAGGCTCCTGAAAGAAGGTGATTTAATGTGAATCTCCACTTTCCTTGTTCATTCAACATTCTTGTTAAAAACATTAGCGTAACAGCCACAAGGAAAAGTAGAGAGCGTTCAGATGGAGACCTTCACAACTTTGGATTTATGTAAGCTTTTTGATTTTAGAAGGTTTTGCTTCATATTCAGAAGTGCTGATACAGGGCTTCAGTGAGACTGACATGAGAACCTGGGATTAGATTCTGGCATCAGAGATCTGGGATTTCTTTCTCAAAAAAGGCAATGACTATAGCTTGCAGACAAAGAGTGGAATTGTTAGGACTCCTTAGTCTGGCAGAGAGCAGAGGTCAGGCAACAGCAGCTCCACTTTCACTAAGGGAGGAAAGCTCTAGGCTTTGCATTTTCCATCTCACCCTCAGCCCTTTTTGACTCCATGACGTTATGGATATCAACACATTCCTTAAATTTGTCATCTGCTGTATGTTGGAGGTTTTGGCATTGCTCTTCACCTTTCCATTCCCCACACAGTTCATACATGGGTTATTTCTCTTTGAAGAAAAGATGTCCTTCCACCTGACACCCCACCTGACACATTTTACTGTTTAATGCCTCATCATATCCTAGCTGGAGTAATTTGTGCTACAGAGGCTTAGAAGATCTTCATGTGTTTCCCCCAGCAAATTTCTGTTTCCCTCTCTCCCCACCTTTGGTCTCAGTCCTCAGCTGTGCAGATGGGGATGAGGAAGAACTGTATAATTAAACACTGAAGTGAAGCATATATCTTTGTCACTTGGTGAGGTGTGCCATGGGCACATGCCTGAGGGCCCAGGATCTTCTCAGCAACTGAGGCCAAGGCTGGGCCTACCTGTACTACAGACTGCTTTGAAAGAGATTGGTAAACACTGAAATGAGGTAAGAGCAATTTGAGGCATGTGAGGGTAAAAGTAATCAAACTGGTGTGTTTAGTTCCATTCCTGCTTTGCTGGCAGCTCTAGGTGCCTTCCTCAAAGTAGTGGCTCTAGGCCAGCGGGCCTGTATCCCATCAGCCCTCCAGGGCAGTCAGGCTCATGAATTAAAAGGTGTAAGACGAACTCAAGATCCATTAGGGAATATATGGAGGCTGAACCTTGTTTTCTTCGCAACCTGTGGTGTGCCTGATATCCTAAGGCATTAGGATAAGTGTGCCTTAGGTGTGCCTAAGACAGAGTATGAGGTGGGAAAAGTGGGGTTACAGGTACAGCATTGTGTTTTATTTCAAGAGACAGGTGGTCATATCAGCCCCTTCTCTAAACTAAAGGTCTGGGTAGGCACCTGGTTAGAGGTGGGAATTTCCTGAATCCTCAAATGAATCAAAATCTCACTCAGAGCTGGCAGCTAATAGCGACTATAGCTGGAAGCTCAGAGTAGTAATGAAGAGCTAAAAGCTTCTCAGGTAGTGTAGGCACGATTATCAGTGACAGAACCTCCATCACCAGCGAGCCCTAATCCTTTGGAGGGACTAAGAGGATCTCTGATAGTAACTCCACAATGCCTAGAAGGTCTGAAAGAATTTTAAATCACTTAGGTTACTTGATCTTTTGGTCTTTAGGGGTTGGAAGCAGGTTACACAATGCAGTTGGCAATAACTCCATGAGGAACTGGCAGAAGTACTAATTTCATCTGCAGAAAGCCCTCATTCAGCAAACATACCTATTTTGTCACAATGTACCTTTAGTTTTTGAATGCTCTTGGCTTGCAGAGCTGCCACAACTGCCTAAACCTCCAATTACAGTTGATAAGGAATGAACAGGCAAGCAGATGTGTTCACAGTGCAGGTGGATTGTTCCCCTGTTGTAATGCAACTCTAAGTGAGAGCAAAATGCAGTGAGGCNATTATATATATAATGTATATATATAAAATATTTTTTAAAAGGCCCCTGTGTCCTTTGCTTGGAAATGTCTGGAATCTCCCCAGCCGAACCAGAATTTCTGCTGCTCCTCAGTATGGACTGTTTGAAATGTTTTCCCCAGGTTCTCTTTGAGAACATAATATGCTTTGGCATGAAGTTTCTCATGTCCTTCAGGATAAGCCTCTCTCTCTATGTTACTTAATTAGTTAGTACTTTTTAAATTTTGAAATTCAGGGTCTGCTTCAAATCCAATAGTTTTGCCTTAATTCCTTTCTAGTTTATGTTGAGGAGCCTTAAGGTAGAACAGAAATGGTTATGGCACTGTAACCCCAAATTTCCAGAATCAGAAGGCTTTGTACCATAGTAGGGATATGATTTTCTGGCTATGAAACCTTTCCCAGCTGCCTACATACCTGCTAAGGGTCAGGGAGAAACAGTTACATTCTTCATGACAAGTACCAGGTAGAAGAAACTGACAATATTAGGTGTTGAAAGGCACCCTCCAGCTCAGCCCAAACTCTTCCCTCTGAATATCCAGTGTCATTTCTCCAAAGAAAATAAATTTACCATAACAAATCCCTTTCGTCAGCCCACTCAGTGTTAAGCTGCCTTCTCAACCCCTACCCTGCTCCACTCTGTTTTTCCAGGGAGTCTCCTCAAAAGAGCATCCTCACCTCTCACCCTCCTCTCTGAAAGGCTCCCAGGAAGACTGGGTGATCTTCCCCCTGTTGTTAGTTGTTGACCCCATCTGGGAGAGAAGCCATTGTCCTCAACCCAGTGGATCTTCCTGGGCCAGCTGTGATGGCTTTTATCAGCCAGCATCTCATGTCTTCCCAGCTGAAAGGTGAGCTCTGCTCCGAAAGGGGAACAGCATGAACTTTGAACAGCAGACATGAGGCTAAAAGCAACGATCCCCAAGCAGGCATGTGAAAAACAGGAAGTCTCATTAGTACATCTGATCTCTAAGGGTAAAATTGTGCAATTGAAAGTCAGGCAGGAAACAGTGGAGATGTTGTTTCCACAAAGTCTTCTTCCAGCTACAGGTAGGAAATAATTTATCTCATCTTTATCATGTGTCATCACCCTTGTGGCAGCACTGCTTTCTGTTATTAATTGGATGTTTCTGATTTGTGGAATGGATATGGTTTTATACATTTGCCATTTTTGGTTTCCATAATTAATTTGTTGCCACAAGCTAGATTGAAGAGGGACAGGTTTTGAATGCTTGGCACTTAGTTTTGACCCAGCAAGTTGTCTGAAAATATGTACCACCTGAGTGGTCCCTCTATATTAGACCTAACATGGCTAATGTGGAACAAAAATGTCACACCCTTATTCATACTAAGGGTATGCTTTCTTCAGTCAGTATTGCTTAGTCTGTCCTGGAAATCAGAGGATTACATGAATATGAATATTTCTTTCCTCCTATATAGATTGATGCAGAGATTTTTAGAAGTGATTGGTGATTTTTCTGGCAGAACACGAAGCAGTGCAAAGGCATGGGTTTATTTTTCTTCTAATTACAGAACAAGATGACAGACTCTGGAATACTATTTCCTTTGAAATAAAAAGACTGACATCATGAATTTCCAAAAAATGTAATCTGCTAGCAATGCCAGAGCTGGAATCTCAAGTTGTTTATACCAACATTATTTGTTTTGCTCTGCCATTCACATTCATATTTATTGATTCTGCATGATCCGTTGAATGGGAACATTTTATAATTCCATACCAGACAAGCATCTCCCTTATAAATGTATTTATAAAGTACTTTTATATGCAAATAATTATTTCTGCAGACAACAGCAAGAAAATGCCACAGAACTTCATCAGCTGCAGAGCTGGTTTAGAAGATTGGTCCCCAGGCCAGAAGATGCCAAGACTAAATGAGAGCAAGGCAAAGAGACATGGCTGGGTGGGGGGCTTGGCAGGGCTGGGTTAGTGGTTGTACAAAATTATGGTCTTTTCCAGCCTAAATGATTCTACAGTTCACACGATCAAGATTTATTCATGACTGGGTAATGCCCCTGGACATTTTCCACCTCTTTGCCACTGACCTTGTACGTTGTTCTCGTTGATCTCTTATTAGCCCTATGTCATCACCGCAGCCAGCAGTGAGGAGCAGCCGGGAGGATTCAGCACTGATTTACGGCTGCTAAAGTTTTGCTCTAGGAATTTCAGACACACTGGCACCTTTCTATNGAGGAGAGGAATATTAGGTCTCTCATGCATGTGCCACTGGAAGCTTGCAAAAAGGTGCTTCTTTTCTTTATGCATAAAGTGCCCCAAGACCTCAAAACAGCTTTGCTACTTGCAAATTTGAAGTACTGGTTATTTACCAGCAGTTTGAACATAACAGAAATAATAATCTAAGTGTATACGCTGCCATGTATAGTATGTTTATAAAAAACATATGTATGCGTTTATAATAAAACAATACACCATATGTAATGAAATTATATCATATATTATATATATAATGTATATATATAAAATATTTTTTAAAAGGCCCCTGTGTCCTTTGCTTGGAAATGTCTGGAATCTCCCCAGCCGAACCAGAATTTCTGCTGCTCCTCAGTATGGACTGTTTGAAATGTTTTCCCCAGGTTCTCTTTGAGAACATAATATGCTTTGGCATGAAGTTTCTCATGTCCTTCAGGATAAGCCTCTCTCTCTATGTTACTTAATTAGTTAGTACTTTTTAAATTTTGAAATTCAGGGTCTGCTTCAAATCCAATAGTTTTGCCTTAATTCCTTTCTAGTTTATGTTGAGGAGCCTTAAGGTAGAACAGAAATGGTTATGGCACTGTAACCCCAAATTTCCAGAATCAGAAGGCTTTGTACCATAGTAGGGATATGATTTTCTGGCTATGAAACCTTTCCCAGCTGCCTACATACCTGCTAAGGGTCAGGGAGAAACAGTTACATTCTTCATGACAAGTACCAGGTAGAAGAAACTGACAATATTAGGTGTTGAAAGGCACCCTCCAGCTCAGCCCAAACTCTTCCCTCTGAATATCCAGTGTCATTTCTCCAAAGAAAATAAATTTACCATAACAAATCCCTTTCGTCAGCCCACTCAGTGTTAAGCTGCCTTCTCAACCCCTACCCTGCTCCACTCTGTTTTTCCAGGGAGTCTCCTCAAAAGAGCATCCTCACCTCTCACCCTCCTCTCTGAAAGGCTCCCAGGAAGACTGGGTGATCTTCCCCCTGTTGTTAGTTGTTGACCCCATCTGGGAGAGAAGCCATTGTCCTCAACCCAGTGGATCTTCCTGGGCCAGCTGTGATGGCTTTTATCAGCCAGCATCTCATGTCTTCCCAGCTGAAAGGTGAGCTCTGCTCCGAAAGGGGAACAGCATGAACTTTGAACAGCAGACATGAGGCTAAAAGCAACGATCCCCAAGCAGGCATGTGAAAAACAGGAAGTCTCATTAGTACATCTGATCTCTAAGGGTAAAATTGTGCAATTGAAAGTCAGGCAGGAAACAGTGGAGATGTTGTTTCCACAAAGTCTTCTTCCAGCTACAGGTAGGAAATAATTTATCTCATCTTTATCATGTGTCATCACCCTTGTGGCAGCACTGCTTTCTGTTATTAATTGGATGTTTCTGATTTGTGGAATGGATATGGTTTTATACATTTGCCATTTTTGGTTTCCATAATTAATTTGTTGCCACAAGCTAGATTGAAGAGGGACAGGTTTTGAATGCTTGGCACTTAGTTTTGACCCAGCAAGTTGTCTGAAAATATGTACCACCTGAGTGGTCCCTCTATATTAGACCTAACATGGCTAATGTGGAACAAAAATGTCACACCCTTATTCATACTAAGGGTATGCTTTCTTCAGTCAGTATTGCTTAGTCTGTCCTGGAAATCAGAGGATTACATGAATATGAATATTTCTTTCCTCCTATATAGATTGATGCAGAGATTTTTAGAAGTGATTGGTGATTTTTCTGGCAGAACACGAAGCAGTGCAAAGGCATGGGTTTATTTTTCTTCTAATTACAGAACAAGATGACAGACTCTGGAATACTATTTCCTTTGAAATAAAAAGACTGACATCATGAATTTCCAAAAAATGTAATCTGCTAGCAATGCCAGAGCTGGAATCTCAAGTTGTTTATACCAACATTATTTGTTTTGCTCTGCCATTCACATTCATATTTATTGATTCTGCATGATCCGTTGAATGGGAACATTTTATAATTCCATACCAGACAAGCATCTCCCTTATAAATGTATTTATAAAGTACTTTTATATGCAAATAATTATTTCTGCAGACAACAGCAAGAAAATGCCACAGAACTTCATCAGCTGCAGAGCTGGTTTAGAAGATTGGTCCCCAGGCCAGAAGATGCCAAGACTAAATGAGAGCAAGGCAAAGAGACATGGCTGGGTGGGGGGCTTGGCAGGGCTGGGTTAGTGGTTGTACAAAATTATGGTCTTTTCCAGCCTAAATGATTCTACAGTTCACACGATCAAGATTTATTCATGACTGGGTAATGCCCCTGGACATTTTCCACCTCTTTGCCACTGACCTTGTACGTTGTTCTCGTTGATCTCTTATTAGCCCTATGTCATCACCGCAGCCAGCAGTGAGGAGCAGCCGGGAGGATTCAGCACTGATTTACGGCTGCTAAAGTTTTGCTCTAGGAATTTCAGACACACTGGCACCTTTCTATTGATCACACTTCAAACAAAAGCCCAGGAACTGAAGACAAATCTCTTCTGAGTTGTTTGAAGAAGATTTTCTCACTTTATCAAATCTATCATTATAAGGCCCTATTTCTTTAAATGCAGCTGTAACTGCATTTAGTGCTAAACTGATGTTTTTTGTGCTTCCCTGTGCTTTTACACTAAAACACACTCCAAGTGTAATAATTTTTCTGGAGTTTCTTCTTTTTTTATGCTCTGGAGACAAGCAAGACAGCTCACAACACTTTTTATTTGTATTGTTTTTCAATTCCAATTTATATGTGATTGTACATTTTTGGTGTTATCAAGGTGCAGAAACACCACTAGCCTATGGCATTTTGCATGCTTTTCCCAACCCTTACCATAGTTTGCTAAGGAATATTCATAGAGTGGTCAGTTGGATATCCTGGATGACCAATTCATTAATGCAGATATGCTTATTTTCCCCTCCATTTGTTAGTTATTTCTGGAAATGAGACAGAGAAAGTGGATTGTAATTTCTGGTGGCTTTGTTTTAATGGATACAGCTGTGGGATATCTTTGTCAGTACAATGGAAAAGAGAAAATTAATTAAGATTTCTGTGTTCGAGGTTTATTATTTGAACAATACCAAAATAAAATGTCATTTGTTTTCATTTTCAAAACTCATAAAAAATAAAATGTGTCAGCTGGTCAGTAACTGACTCTTTTTGTCTGCATTGCATGAGCCAGTTCTTCTCTTGTGTAGCAGCCTGGCATTGTACCTGGAAGCAGCATGTCTCTGCTGCTCAGGGACAAGACCAGAGGGGTGTGGGAGTAGATGCTGTTTACCTGTGAAAAGTCACTTTTGGATAGGAAGAGTTCATCCTTATTGTGCTGGAGCCACTGAATGGTGAATCCTTAATTCAAAACCACAAGTAGTAGCAGAAATGCCTGACATGGGAGTTGCAGTATGTCAAGTGACACCTGAGCTCACACTACGTGTGTTTTTGGTGAGAAAATAACTATTTTGCCAAAACTATGCTCACAGCACTGTGCCAATTTTATCCACACATTTTTCCCCATTTTGTTTTGTGATCATCTATCTGTTCTGCTTGTGTGCTATTTTCTTTCTGATATCCAGGTTATCAATTATTTGGAAAGGAGACTGCCCATGCTGAGACCTGTGAATTCTGCCTGCATCTAGACACACACCTGGTCTTGAAGCCAGAAAAGGACATTATTAATTCAGCCAGGGATGGCGTGTACATTCTCAGTTAGTTAATGTACAGTTCTGGCTTTCCTCAAGATAACTTGAGACAGTAGAGAGCTGAAGTGTAGAAGAAATTCATCAATTCATCACAGATGTGAATTTTCCTGTGATGAGTGCTTTAAAACATCTCAGTGCTAAGATCAAAGCTCCACTGCAGTCCAGTGCCTGTGCTTTATTACTACACATGAGGCCAGCCCTAAACTTGTTCCAAAAAGGGACAATGAAAGTCCTAATCTGGGGGCATTTCCTTAGCTGAAATTTCATACAGAGAAACTTTTTTTGAGAAAAGATGTGATGTTTTCATTTGTGACTCTGCATTTACCCTGTGTGTTGAACAGTGGTTGCAGGAAAGTTGCTAAACCCTTTTGTTTATACTGCTAATATGACAACTTTTTAATGTTTTGATTTTAGAGGATAAATGAATACAAAACCAAACCCATCATTCTTTTCTGAGAAATGCACACGGAGAGTGGCTGAGAGAGGTCCTTGAAAGCTTCAGAATGATATTAAGTGATACCAAAGCCAAGAGCCATTTTCTATTATTTAATATTAATTGCATGTTCTACAACTGCACAGAGTGCATCTTCTGTGCCATGGTTTACAGAGAGAATGAAACCCCTCTAGAATCAATCTTTCACAAAATGAAAAGTCCTTGTGACAAGGACTTTACCACTCTACCAAAATAGCTGTGAAATGTTACTGTATTTTGGTTTTGACACTGTGAATATATTTTGCTAGTACCAAGCAAAGCAAAAGGCAAATTCCTCTAGAACAAAGAATAAAATATTTTGCTTATGCATACATGGAAAATGTTGTCAGTCATGCAAGAAAAACTACAAGTTATAAGGAATTTCAAGGATTATGCTATAAAGGGAAAATCTCAAAACTGCTTAGTAATCATAGACAATATCTTGTGTGCACTTAAACATCTGTAAATTGAATAGAGGAATAGAATGGATGTTGATTCTTGCCTTTATGGAAAAATATTGTTTTGATAATGAAGTGTTTTCTAGTATGTGTTCAAAATTAAAACTGAATAAAACAGGATCTCCAAAAATACTTCATTCCTGTCAAAGGCTCAGAATCCCCAAAAAAGCGACAAAATTTTTCCAGTGTAAGTTGCTTTGCAATGAGTGCTCTTTAAAAGCATTGGATTTGAAATCTTCACCCAAATATTACATATGAATTTGCTACACATTTTTTTTTTTGCTGAACACCAATGGACTTTGTAAAGGAGCAAGAAGCAATTAAAAATATCTCTGTGATGTACTTATGCTTATCCAAACTAATCTCAAACTGATCTCAAAGTAATCTTGAGTTTTACACTCTGGAGAGTGGCAAAAGCAAGCTATAAAAAGAAATAAAAGCTCCATACCAGAGTCTTCTGTTACCTCAAATCTATCATTGTTAAATCTATGTTTAGGGAGGATGGGAGAGATCTATAGCCATTAAAATCACATTAAATTATCCCATTAGGCTAAAGTGTAGAAACGTGACCTGTTACACTTCTATTTTTATTATGGCCATCCTTATGCCTGAGAGGTTGATGTGTGTGCTGCAGAAATACCAAGCTGGAAAGAACTGTGACAAATAAAGGGGCTCATGAATTGCTAAGAAAGCTCTTAATGACAGCTTCTGTACTGAGTAGGGTTTGTGCTTCTGTTTGGATGTCACAAGCATAACTGAGCTACCTGAACAGTGGCTTTTTGGATTACATGTGGCATCAGAAATGCCCCAAAACCTCTGCATCAGAGCTGCTATTTTTGTATTATGGTCATCAATAATAATGACCAGCACTCCTCCCTCCTGTGATTTATGTAAAAAATCACAAGGGACTACAGTATAGCTTCTGCCTCCTGCTGAGATGCAAAGGCACAAAAATGTGGCAACAGCTGTGTCTGGCAGGATCAATGCCATCCATCAGTCCTAATGTGAAAAGACAGTAACCCTCCTGGAGCTTTCTGGGCCACCCTTGTGCCCAGGTCCCATTGCTAGCCATTGAATGTTGTACTTGGCATTGAAAATCTTAAGAAATAAGCACTCCAACCTTGTAAGACAGGCTGGAACATCTTCTAATTATACCATGGCAGTAAGCCTGAGCAACAGGTGTTATTCCATGTTTGCCTTTTTAGAAAAAGATAGGTCATAGCTCTTTCCTCCTCTGTACTTCTGAAGCACTGCTTTCCAGGAGTCTCATATTAAATAAATTGCACTGAAAAACAAAACCTTCCCAAAGCTTTTAATCAATATGATTTATTCCCTCAATGCTGTACTGAAGTACACTTTTACTTGGAAAAGGTAAAGCAGTTAAAGGCAGCTTCTGTTTCACTGGTAGGATGAAAAAAACATCGAAAGGCTCCAAGCAGAACTTGTGGCTCTGGGTAGTTTTGACCCTTGTCATTCCCAGTAGCATGGAAAATATTTTTTCTAGCTTGTGAACATTGCTGAGAGGACAAATATTTTCCCCTGTTCTGTATCAGGTAGTATTACTGTGTTATTTGTCATTTCTATTTAAATATGTTCTAATTTTTTCATTTTGAATGGACATAAACTTCCAGAAATTGATTTTCTAACACATTTTTCTGCTATATTAAAGGCAAAGTCAGTACACGGAAATAAAAATTCCTCAGAAAAGTACTTTGTAGCCATGTCATAGATCCGACTCCTTTTTGGTAAGTGAATCCAGCAGATTCCTGTAAGTATCTCATCCTAATGCATTTTCTGCAGCCCCTAAATGCTACCTTATGTGTCCTTAATGTGACCTCCCTAGATTTTCTACAAACTTTTAAATGAAATCACAAATACTCAGAAAGCACCACTTGAACCTAATTTCAGAGTCCAGAGAAATGTGTGCCCCTGGGTCTCAAGGGCTCTATCACATCAAGGAGAACACTGCACAGCTGTCTCCTGGCAGAAGGTGGTGATGTCACAGCCAGGAAAGAAAGCAGAGGCCAGGAAGAACCATGGTGTGGTCTGCTCATCCCAGTAGATTGTAACCCCGTCCATTTCCAACGTTAAAAATTAAGGAAAGGGAAAAAAATTACTTTATTGCACAGACACCTTCTTGATGGCATGGATGTGGGTTGCAGCATGCACTTGCTGAGGAAGAAAGGCAAAAAAAGTGTCTCCTCATGGGCTACCAGATCTCTACCAGAATTTGTGTGTAATGCTGCTGTGCTTTGCTGGTTGGTAATTATCAGACTAAATACTCTTTTTTTTTTTAATGTGAAAAGCACAACCTATCAAAAATCAAAAGTTTCCAAGAAAAATTACTTTGACGCATGTCCCAGTCCCTCTGCAGCTGAAAGAGGCTTTGCAATTTTTAAAGTCTTTTGGGTTTATGTTCCCATTCAAACGGACTGGACATTTAGAAAGTAAGTGAATTTCTATCAAGAAAAAAAAATCTGGTTTTGTTTGGGTTTTAAAAGATCAAAAGCAAGCCCAAATTTCCCACTGTCCATTTAAATTTTATTTATAGTCCTTCCAGATAATAATTTACAAAAACATCCAACTAAACCAGATAGATTCAGACACATTGTAAGGGCCCCAGATCAGACCCCATAAGTGTGGGTGTGAATAAGTAACAAAGATAAGGAGAAAATTCACCACCCCAAAAGACAACAGGGAAATACCTTCTTGTTGTGACACCTTGTATGAGTCATATGAAGGATATACAGAGGTCTTTGTGCAGAGCAGGAGTCTCTCCCAGCCATGAGGCACATTGCAGCTATGTGGCAATTTATTTATTCCCAACTTCATTTTAGGTCCTTAATTTCTGTGGCCACACCAGCCTTGATAGTCCCCCCAAGGAAACACATTCTGCTGGTGAGTGTCTGAAGAGCAGGTGGAAAGAGCAGATCCCTGGCTGTAACCTCACATTCAGCACAATTCCAGATATTAGAATGAGTTATTTTCATTACTTTTATAAGGCTTTTATAAACACTGGGCACACTAAGGTCATCAAGATAAAGAGTGTTAAATGAGGTTCACATAAACCTGTCCTTGGCTTGGGCCCTGGTCCCTCTCCAGTGGCAATGGCCAAACATTGGTGCAGCAGCTCCAGGGGAGGAAATCTCCCTGTTCCTCAGCTTATCTCAGTGAGCGACTGCGTCCGTACTCGGGGTGAATGCTTAACACACACACTTCCCTACCCTGGCACCCTGAAAACATAAATTCTGCAAACTGCAGCATAAGCATTCTTCTGACTGCTCTTAGTAATTGGTTTGATGGATACTAAGAGCTGGACAAGGAGTATAGCCTGCACAATTTATTGCTGTAGCTAATTATAGAGAGTGTACACGTGCAGCATGGCACAAAGAAAGGAAGTGCACACATGCACCAAGTATCCCTATATCCCTCCAATGAAAACCCCAAACAGAATTTCCTGAAACACTTCAAATTAACATCTTGGAAAATGCAATCCAATCTTAACATAGTTAGCACCCTCACAAAATAACCTTTTATGGCCAGCTTAAAAATATTTGGCTAGGCATCAGCACTTACATTTAAATACTCTGAACATTTTGAGCCACAAATGCTGAAATCCTTTAGACAAGGTGGAAAATTAATATCGTGATTGCTCACTGTAGGAAGTAAGGAAACTTCACCAATGGCTTGGTAAAGACCAGTCAGCTTTAATTATGTCAGTCAGAGATTATTTATCTCTCGTGCTTCTCGCTCAAGCATGAGATCTCTCTCTTAAGGTTACCAAGCCTGCCTTCCTTCACTGAAAAGGATGAAAACTCAGTGATCAGCAAACACCCATTTAATCAATCTGCATTTTTTGACCACAGCCTGTTCCTCAATTAGCTTTTAAATTAAACATTTGTTTCCCCAATACCAACAGTTCTACAACATGTAGAATTATTCAAATTAATTAGTCAAATTAGCAACAGGCAAAATCATCGTGCTAAGATGTAAAAGCTATTTATGGGCCAGATCGAAAGCTCAATTAACTTAATTACTGACTTAGTATTTAATTCAGCATGCCTCTGTCCACCCCTGCATTGGTTTGGGAGCAGTTTCCCCTCTGGGATTTGGCACTGGCTTGATAGCCACACAAAGAGGGAGGGTCCCAGCCCTGGGGAATGTGTGCTGAGCCTTTCCAAAAGGAGCTGCAAGACAGACTCCTCTGTGTATGCAGGTGAACCCATGGCAGATGATGTGTTTTGGAAGTCAATCCAGGCTGGGAAAGAGACACAGCCACAGCTGGTGGCTGAGAGGGGCTTCCCTGACAAATTCTACTATTCTCATCAGGATGAATGGACCTTGGAAGCCCCCTTCTAGTGCAATACATGCATTTTCTCTGCCACAGAACTGCTGGCCAGGGCAGGGTCATGTCTGAAACCCCCTGGGATATTGTCTGAATTCCTACATATCCTGTGCTTTCAGCAGCCCTTGGTCTGGGACAGCAGTGATTGGATCATTGTTTGGGAAGCAGTACATTTACCACAGAATGATGTGGGTTTGAAAGGACTTTAAAAGTTCATCCAGTCCAACCCTTGTGCCATGTCAGGGGCACCTTCCACTTGACCAGGCTGCTCAGAGCTCCATCCAATCTAGCCTTGGGATGGGCCATCCACAGCTTCTCTAGGAAACCTGTGCCAGTGACTCTCTACCCTCACAGCCAATATTTTCTTCCCAATATCCAGTCTAAACCCACCTTTTGTTGGTTTGAAACTATTTCCCCTTGTCCTGTGACTCCATGCACTTGTCTTTAATTGACTGCTGTTGCATCAAAACCCAGTTCAGTCTCTTTGAACTTCAGAGGGACCTGAACTTTACAGCTTGACACCTGTGTGGCTCACTTAGCTTTTGGAGCAACAAAAGGACACATAATCCTATTTTCAGGCTAACATTCTCAGTATGGCTAAAACCAGCAAGCAATGGCTCGCAATGCCTTGGATTCTCACCTGGATTTATTGCAGAGCTGGGAAGATGGCTTGGCTGTGGCTTTGCTTTGCTACAGGCAAACCAGAGCTGCTGTGTGTATGCTCCAGGAGTGGTGCTGAAAGGATAGCAAGCATTACAGGGAGCTGCCAGTCAGGGGAAGGAAGATTACAAATATGAGCAGCAAAACTTAGCTGCAGCTTGGGAAGCAAGAAGGGGGTGCATACAGTTGCTCAAAACTAATGAATTCATCCACCATCTGCTTTCTCCTCCTTTCCAAACTATTCATCTGTGTGCCCTTTTTTAGTTCTTTTCTCACTTTTCCATCCATCTGTCTGCCTGGATCAAATCAGTTTATTGTGAAGATAATTATTATCATCAATATAGTAGTGCTTCAGCACATATTAATACCTGGAAAAGACTGAACCAGAATGTAATGAAGGGTCATGGGATAGGGTGTTCAGGCAAGGATCAACACAGTGTGAAACTGGTTCATGTAGGCAATGCCCTGGGAAGCATGAGGCTCCTGCACACATCTCCCATCTTCTGGGGTTCAGAAAGCCCATGCAGAGAAGTTCCTTCTGCTTCAGCTGCTGTGGCTGCAAAAAAGTTCTGCCACCCTTCCCATAAATCTCCTCCTTCGTGGAAATGAGTTTGCTGCTTACACCAGAGAAAAATGATGCTGTCCCTCCTCTTCAAACCTGGAGTCAGATATTTTTCAGACATGTAGATTAGGTTGTTAAAAGGATCTTGGCTTCAGCAGATGAAAAGAAATGCTTAGTACAATTCCAGAAGAAAAGTCACCCTTCAATAGGTGCCTGAACACTTCTGAAAACCAAGTGCCTATTTTCTGCTGGAGTCAAGTGTATCCAGATATTAACCACTCAGAATTTGGATCGCCCAGACTAGTCTGGTCTCTGCTGTGCTGGGTCTTGTGTGTGAGTGTTGTGTGTTTGTTATGTGTCATGACCACATAACAAAATTTAGCCCCTGCCAGAAATTTCCTTCAACATCAAAGTTGTCATCTGGCAAAATAATGGCAAGTCTGGGGATGATGAGGGGCAGGTGTTGGGTGGCACAAACGTAATGAGATGTGTCTCAATCTATCAGATCAGGCCTCTTGTACCCAGATAATAAATATGCCCTGCACCAGTTAATGCCAGCAGTTCATTAACATCAAAGAAAACATTTTGCTTGTTTGGACAGTTGGAAGACCAGTTGTGAATCTTCTAATTTCTTTCCAGCCCGGAGTTCTCCCAATGGGAGTGAAAAAGTGGCAGCTCAAAGGCGGGGCAAGCTCGGGGTCCCTAACCATGGAGTCAGTCACTCTTTTTTGCCAGCTCCTTACACTGAAGGGTAAGACAGAATTTTCAAGCTACCCACCTCCAACAGTGAGGTCTTTGTAAACCCACTGCAATTACAAAGTGGGCTCCAGAAGCCACTGAAAACAAGCAGTGTTACAAATGCTTCAAGGCCAGTTGCACAATGAAGTAAGAACTTGGGGAATTGTAGATGAACACAAATTTGTAGTCTGATTCTGTGACAAGAGAAGAAAACAAAAATGTCATGAACAATTATAATGCCTGACTGGAACCATAGAAATTGTGAGAGTGAAAGAAAAGATGCTCCACCACTGTTTTCTTGTCTTTCCCCCACTACTGGTAGGTTTTTCTGCCTCAGCCAGAGGAAATCAGCTGGGCAAGGTCAGCTAAAAACAAGTATGAGACTGGCTTTGCTTTTCAAGGAAATGTAATGGAAAGGACCTGGAAAGTAGGCATATGATGTCTTTTGGAAATGATTGTGCTCTCCTTTGTCCTGAGGTTGTTCACAGCATCACGCGTCACTCTGCTTTTGTCTGGAAGCAGGTTTCAAAATATATGATGAAATAATTGCTCTGTGGCAGAGAGATTATTCTAACACAAATCCATGCTGTAAAGTTCAAGGGTGTACTGGTGTTTTCTCATAGGTAAAAAAAAAGTTGGAGCAGTCTGGAGATGTGCTGGTGCCAGAGTGAAGAAATCATGGAAGAGTCTGGCAGTTCAGTACTAGCAACAGGTTTGGCAGCTGCCAAAGAAGGTAATAAAGTATACATGAAGGATACCCCATCCCTTGAAGCATTCAAGGGCAGATTGGCTCTGAGCAGTCTGCTCTAGTGGAAGATGTGCCTGCCTATGGCAGGGGGGTCAGATTAGATCACCTTTGACGGTCCCTTCCAAACCAAACTGTTCTGTGATGCTGTGGTCTTACATTGTCCATGGCTGAGGTCTAAGCCCACCAAAAGGCTCTAAATCCTTGACCAACAGACCCAGGGCTGGCACTGCAGACAAAGGACTTTACTGGAATCAGAAATCCTGCTGTAGCAAATGGGAAAATGGATAGCTGTAATGCTTCCCTGTGGCTGCATGTGAGATCAAGGCTCGACATCTGCACAGAGCAGTTTTAAAGCTCTTATCGATCTCCTGTGTCCTTGCCACCTTTCCATGCCCTTGCTTATCAAGGGGAGCACGGTCATTTCAAGTCCCCAGCACGCTCTCATTGAAAATCCATAGCAATGGTTTTGGGTCACTGGTCTGATAACGCGGCGCTCCAGCACCGTGCCGCGAATCTCGCTGGTGGCACTTTGCCACTCCAAGAGCGCTCGCTGCTGACAGATGGAGTGCAGGTGCTTGAGGTGGGCATTGCTGAACCTGCTTCCTGCTGAAGGCAGCAAAAAACTGCAGAGGCAATGGCTTCTCTAGAGGCAGCACACATGCCTCGTGCACTGCTGGGAGGTGAAAATGTTTCTGCGGTGTGTTTGTGTAAGCTCAGACCTTTGGCAAGTCTCAACAGAGTAGAAAGGAACAGCCTGACTCACATGGCTTCTCCCTCAGTGCTATGCATTTTAGCACACATGCACAAAATATGTGCAAGTGGCATTTGCTCCTATACCCACAATAATTTCCAGATACAAAAATATTTCAGGTGATGCTGAGGTAAGGATAGGCGTTATAGTAGGAAAGTAGCACAGAGCTCTGGACTGACTCAAAAACACATCAGAGATTTGTGGAAGGAATTTCTGAAACCCACTGGAGTTGGGGGTCATCTTTCAAACATCTCCTTTGAGATGTGGGCTGAGAAGCATCAGGAATTCAGAAGAGTTTCCAAGTGCAGCACAGCCACTCTGCACAACAGCTGAAATATTCTCACACCACTGGTTGTTTCCTTCCTCAAATCCACTCCTGAGGGGCTGCCAATAAAGCCAAAACTATGGAACTGTGGTGCATCACTTTTCTTCTCAGATGCCATCCCAAATCCTTCTGAGAGCAGCATCATTTTGCAGCATCTGTCTCTAAGCTGTTCAAGCTGGATTATCACTGGGAGAATGAAACATTGGGACATAACTCATATTTTTTTCCAAGCAGCATCCATGCTTTAGTACCAAATGCTCAGCTAGCAGAAGATAGGTGTCTTCTTTCTGAGGGTCATGGAACATGAACCATTTTACAGCATTCCCCACATTCAGCTGCTGTTTAGTAACCTGCAAAATCCATTCTCTTCCCCTGCAGTGATGAGGAGACAGACGTCATGAGGCTCTCTGCCCAACTGCTTCCATGGAATGCCTCTGTATTTGAAGGGTTTCATGTCCCCTGCTGTAATTACGATTGTCCACACTACTTGAGGAGATTTCTGGGCCATTCTTCACCTATGGTCCCAGACATGTTGCAAAACCTTCCACTGGTTGAGACCTCTCTGTAGCCTTTGAGATCAGTGTTCCCACAACGGCAGAGTAATAAATCATGGAACCATGGAATCATAGAATCATGGAATCATAGCATGGAAGGAACCTTTAAAAGTCATCCAGATCCAACTTGCCTGCTGTGGGCAGGGACACCTTCCATTGGATCAAGTTGCTCAGTCATACATTTTATTTTTTATCTCTTTTATAGAGCCAGCCATAAGTTTATACTAAAGAAAGCTATTCTGCAAAACAGCTTATGATGAGAGATATGGCAAAGCACTGGAACTCCTGTGACAAAGTGGTGTGAAGGAAAGTTAAGTCCAAACAAGTGTTTATCAGTCAAATGATAATATTATCAAAGAGAGGGTGTGGCAATTTTAAAGTAGCTTTTTATCATAATATAATTTATACAGGAAGCTAATCCTAGTTTTCCACTTAAAATTTGTGTTTTGTCATACTTGCATCATGCTTTAGCAACCACGATTTCCTTGAACAGCCCGTAAAACTCCTGAACATGTGAAGCTTCTGTTACATTTGGGTGCTGGAAGTAGTGACCACCTTACTAAATGTGAAGTTTTGGTTCAGAGTTTTCCAAAACTGAAGCCACATATCGCTCTTCAGCTGGATGAAACGACAGCAGGGAGAAGGTCCTTGTGATGCAGAGAAAAAGACGCCTGTGCTGTCGCTGCCAGCAGCACAGGTCACAGGACAGACGTGTGGAGGCTGCAAGGACAGACTGCTCAGGCATCCACTCTGCTTCCCAGGCCAGTTGGTGCAGCCCACGATGAGCTTCTGTGATTCCAGGAGTAACGAGGGATCAGGTGAGACGGGAGGGCACAGAGAATGCTGTCGACCAGAGCTGCAGACCAGGGCTCACCCCCCCAATAAATCAGTGTCCAGCTACTGCCCACAGACCCTGTCCACGTGGCTGCTTTGCTCCAGAGGCAGGGATATGGAGGGATCTGAAAGCCTCCTCTGCTTTAGCTGTCAATTGTGTCAAAAGTTACTCCAGGGGGACTGAGTAGCTCCTTTTACTATGTTGATGTTGGCAGACCCTGGTTGAATCTTCTTTGAATTTCAGTTGCCGCCTTTATTTTCAAGAAATTGAAACTTTCATCTTCTGCCAGAACAAAAGATCAGAATTTATACATTTTATCTTTGCAGTGAATTGATCTATCCCTCACAGACATACCAGCTACAATGGGTGGTGAGCAAGGATGGCTGCTCCTTTCATCTGAAAAGAAAAAGTTTTTAAGCATCATTGCAATCAGCATCCAAAGAAGGTATCAATTTTCAGGCACTCTTTGCAACAATAANTGTGTATACGTATATGGATACATATTACAAAGAATATGTATTTTGTTATGAGGAATGAGAAACAAACAAGTCAGTGACAACATTTGTGGAGTAACTGCCTCATAATATGGGATAAAGAGNTTATTTTTAGAAAAAGAAAAAAAATTACAGTTACTTGTTATGTATTTAAAAGGAGAAAAAAAATTGTCAGGTGACAAATCCAAATTCCAAGCAGAGCAATTTTAAAGAGGAAAAATCATCTGGCTATAAAGTCAAGGGCAGCCGCCTATAAATCTCACACACATCTGTGTTTGAAGCCTACCAGTTACCATGGTTACCATGACATTGCTAGTCTTATTTATAGCCCTGCGCTATATATATTGCTTTCCAGAAGGCATAAAAGGGAGAGCTGACTGTGAAGGAATCTGGGAACTGCACATTAAAACAGAGATGTAGAGGGAATAAAGCTAATTTAAAGAGGGGGCTGCCAGGGCTTTATGCTGGCTTTTGCAGTGCCAAGCGGTGACACCGCCCTCACGTCACAGCGACAGAGGGGAGGGAGGTGGCCCCGTGGCTCCTTCACCCCGTGCCCGCTCAAAGGACACCCGTGGCAGGGGACAGCTGTGGCACCCCTTTTCTTTCTCTCTGCAGCAGACTGTGACATACATGTGAGGAGTCATATGTGTGGGCATGGATGTATATATATGTGT
>VWZP01004926.1:41382-111765 GCA_013396995.1 Dicaeum eximium | reverse complement strand
AAGGAGAAGCAGAGAAAAAAGAACAAAAGAAAAAAATAGAAAAAAGAGAAAAGGAGGAAGGGAGGCAGGCAGAATGGACGGTGGGAAGAAGGTAAGGAACAGAGGAAGGGATGAATTTTTAATAAAACGCTTCCCCAGTTTTTAATGCAATGTCACTTCCAAGAATCAGGTTGCTGCCTAGGTCAGCCGCCAGCCCCAAGGGCAGTTTCAGCTGCCAAAGAGTAAATCAATAATTTAAATATAAAATGTAAAGAAAAAGGTCTTGAAAAGGGTAAACAACTTCGGCATCTGCAATGCAAACAAACAAACAAACAAACAAACAAAAAAAAAAGAGTTTATTAAAATAACAGACATGAGGGGCTTAAATGCTGCCTTCTAAAAAAAAAAAAGAAAAACCCCAGGATTAATAATATCAGTGCAACTGCAAGCAGAAATTCTGATTGAGGATTTGCTCAGGCTACAGCTGAACTGAAACCTCTCTGGGAAGCAGCTGCAAAAGAGGCCAGATTACCTTACTTAAGAGCTTGCACCACAGTTTCAAGACTGTCTCTTTAACAGTGAGTGTTTTGCTGATTAAAGACCTGTGGGAATGAGTGGAAACTGATGCCTGTGGAAAAAAATTGACTAAAGCCTGACCTAAACAAGAAAGGGGAGGTATTCTGTGACTCTGGCAATGACACTGAGATGCCCCTTTCAGTAATTGTATGAATCTTAACTGGCATTGATCTTGACATTGAAACATTTTAAAGATACATTATTTAAACTTGTTTTTGAGAGTTCAGTTATAAGTGCTATCTACTTAGCTGCTTTTAGAACTGTAAAGGCAGGTAATCCAAAACTCTTAGATTGTTTTGATGGGGAAAGACAAAAAAGCAGACAAATAAACCTCTTTGGGAATCGGCATTTAATAAGACAATCCCTGCTCTGTAGTGTGCTTGGAAATAATTTCCACTTTGTCTCCAGTCCCCTTTTCCTCTTTGATGTCTGCAGGCTGAGATTGAATTGTGTTTCCCATTATTAGGGGTACAGATAGGGCCAGGTAGGGAGGAGGGAAGAGAAACCCTGAAAACAACCCAAAGAAAAGATATGAACATGAAGAAGACACTAAATGAGAACTGGACCCCATTCTTACTAATTTTAAAGATATTTTTCAAGAAAGCAGAAAATCTTCCCTCTTAAGTCACATAATCCAGGAACATAATGCCCCAGTAAAATAGTGTGGATGTGTTTTGGCTGAGCTTTAGCATGAATTGTGGTGTTGTGGTTGTGCCTCCACACGGATTTTGCCCTTCAGCAGCTCCTTATGCCAAGTCCATACAGAAGCAGATATTACAGTATCATTGCACGTTTGCTGTTGTCTGCAATTTACTAGATGGCCTAATGCCACTGCAAGCTGTGGTAGTACTGCTTTTTTCCTTATTGATTAAACATAAATTATTGAGGAAAGTAAGTGAGGAAACTCCAAGGGAGCAGAGATGATGGTCCCTGTAACTAGAGGTCGTCTGTCACTGAATGTGATATTTCTGAGCTGATAATTTGATATAATGATTATAATCCAGCATACTCCTCTAGAAATCTATCATTTGGAATCACACAAGCATAGACTGGTTTGGATTGGAAGGCTCTTTTAAGATCATTTGGTTCCAAATACCACCACTATCCAGTGCCCCCCCTTGGCAGGGGGTGGGGGTGGGGGGGATTAGGTTTAGGTTGCTCAGGGCCCCATCCAACCTATTTTAGGATTTAGGATTCAGGACTAAGGATCCACTTTTGTTCCATGCCCCACCAGACGCACCAGAGAGGGAGTAGGAGAATCCATGTACCAAAAGGAGAACAGATAAATCCTGAGGTGGCAGCAGCAAGTACAGTTTTTGCATTCAGTTGTACCTGTGCAAGAAAAGGGAGGAGGGGAAGTCACTGAAGCTGGAATTCAAACGGGCTTTACACCAGTCTAAGTTGATTTTATTTTTAATTTTTGTTTTTATAGGGAAGCCCTATGGGAAGCAATATTCCAGGAGGGTTCTATGGAAAGGTGATTCCTCTTGCAACTATTCTAAAGCATACTGACTTTTGGATAATGAATAGTGTTTTGCTTTGCATTTTTGAGTTGCACATATATGAGCCCTCCTAATAGCCACAATTCTGGTCATAAAAAGAAAGTGGATTTTTTATGGAATCCTTGAGGATACGAGGTGCCACATTCTCAGGAACTCAGTCAGAAAATCTCTGACTCTAACCCTGGAAAACATACTGCACTTCTCCTCCTGAGGCATAGGATTTCTCCCTTTCACCCTAGCGTAACCCTCTGACCTTTTAAACTTGTCACAAGAACAGTCACATTGAAAAATTAGGTGCTGCTGGGCATCATCTGGGATGCTGGGTCAGCTTGAGCAGCTGGAGGCCATTAGCCACTATGGCTGACATTGTGTTTCCATTCCACATTCATCCCTTTTTCACAGGATTCAGAACAAACAGCAGTGGGGATGCAGATGTTGCCAGCTGTTTGCAGCACCAGCGCAGGCTGTGAGCTCCAGGCACTTCCTACACTGTCGCTCAGACCTGGTTTAAGTGTTGGAGGCAGAAAGACAGAGAACATCTTAGCTGTGTGGGCAATCAGTTCTTGGTTTATTGAAGAGAATTTAGGAAGGTGCTGCTTTCCATAAAACTGGAAGTGTTAACTTAGAGCCTGAAGTGAAATCTCATTAGATATTTGGGCTTGGTGGTGAAAGGCTATCAATAACATTTGTGACTTCTACCTTCCAGAATGAACAGCAATATTTAGTGCCCATACTATAAAGCTACCTAAAAATCTCCATTATTCAATGAAGACTTTATTGTTGGGCTGCTGAGATGGCTTTTAGTAGCCCTGACTTTAATCAGAAGAGGCAGCTTTCAGATGCAAAAGTTTAAATGATAGAAAAAAGAATGTGGTGGGCGTGCTCAAGTTTTATAACACAGTAGCTATAGATTATTAAACCTATAACATACCTGCCTTTCCATTTAATTGCTTTGGAGTCAGAAGAATTTCCCCATAGTACTGCACTCTTCTCAGTATGCCAAGAAAGTAAACTTACCTTCCCACAGTTCTTTGATAACTTTCCATCTATTCCTGCCTATTGAGCTCTCAGCTTACCTGGACAAGCTTTGGTTTGCAAGTTCAAAGGTTTCCACTCAGTCCTCAGAGTGTAGCACTCAGAATAATTCCACCAGAAAACTGGTCCTGTTGCTCCCCAATGAAACCCTTTAACAAAGCATTACAGAGTGCAAACAGTAAACATCTGCCATGATGAATTCTGGACTGAAAAAGGTGAGTGTGCACCATTTCAAATACTCCATCATGTAGTGAAACCGGCAAATCTAAAACAAATGTTAAGATTCTCAAACACTTCTGTAAGCAGACAACAGCATGTGAAGCAAACCTGCATATAAATTTAATTTCTACAGCTGAAATGGCTTAAACCAATGTAGATGACTCAAGACAAGTACCAGAAAGGGCCAAGGAGATGAAAGAAAATGAAACACGTCTCTCTTGTCTTGGAAGCTGTGGGAAGTCCTTGCAATCAGAGCTCCAGGTCATAGTGGCTCTTCTTGTAGAACTTGATTTTCCTCTTGGGAGTGTTCCTCAATGTGGTGCTTTACTCTTGCAGAATTACTGCTGTTCCCTGCATTTGCCATCACCCCTTCCACCTATGTCAACTCTTCAGCATTACGTACCCATTCAGCAGTGTTTGGACTTTTACAGTATTTATAATCTTTGTCAGAACAAACAAAAGAGAATCATTTACGTATGCAGTGGTTCTTCTCCATTTCTAGTCAATGTCCTTTCCATGCTGCTTGCCAAGCTGTCTTTTTGATCCTCAGAAGCTGATATTGGGCATCCAGAGTGGCTCCATCCAGCCTTTTATCCACCCAGCCATACTCAGAGACTGATCAAACCTTTAGTGAATAAGAAATCTGCCTCAGGGCATGCAAATTTACGTTGTCAGGAAGGCTTCCCTATGGATCTGCTGAAGACACCCAGGTCCCTGTTGTGCTTCAGCTTTGCATCTGATGAACATAAAACTTCTTCCATGACAATCTCTGCCAAAATTCCCCGAGGTATCCTTTCTGTGGCAAGGAGGAAATATATATATATCAGTCTCTCTGTTGGCAACAGGGATATCCTGTAAAACCTGTGACTTAGTAATTTGGGTTACAAAATTACTCATATGTTGATTTACTTAACTGTTTCTTCCTTCCACTTTTAAAAAATATATCTATCATTTATTAATAGTCAGCATGGTAAATAAGGACTCTTACCTTCACACTAAGTTTTTGCCAGTATTGTTATCCTAAAAGCAAAAAGCAAAAGTGAGTACTCTGGAGCTACTAAATGTTGACAGGCAACACCAAAGCAAAAGTATCACAAATCACTTTTCCAAAAGATTTCTTTTTCTGACTAGACCTGAGAGAACAGCTTATTGGTCTGATGGGTCAATACAAGCAGTTTGCCAAACCTGTTTTTACTGGTTTCAAAACCCAAACAGTGTGTTTCACTGGGGGGAAAGGAGTGAGCAGCATGAAAATGTCACAGATTTTGGGAAGAGATGAAGAATTATTTTAAATATGTGTCATACCTAGGGAGAATCCCAGTGGCAGGATCTTTAGAAGGAGGTGATCTTTAAGGTCCTTTCCCTTAAGGTCCATTCAAGAAGGAGTCATTGCAATGCCATGTGTTAGACTGGAGAAATCCAGGTGTCCCATGTGTGAAGTAGCCCTGGTCCTGTGTCTCTTCTGACACAATGATTTGCTGCAAATTGACTTTCCTGGTGACAGGAATCTCTGTGAGCTGTCTTTCTCACATTGCCAGCTATCATTTTCCTGTAGTCTCTGATGGAAATATCTGCTTCCCAGTCCCCTGTGCATAAATTCAAACAGGAGCCTTGCTGTGCAAATACCTGACTAATGAAAACCCTGGTACTTACATGCAACCTTGACACTATGAGAAAGTCAGAACAGGAAAAGAAGATTTTGGAAAGAGAGACTGTCTTTTTGTTAGGACAACAATGTTAAATAATATTTCACCCTAGGAAAGGATTAAGGGCAGTTGATAAAATCATAATAACAACTTGTTAGGCAGCAAAGTGATCAAAGGGCCTAGTTAACCACAGAAGTAATTACTTTCTGTTTGCCTAAGCACAGGCTGTGTCTGTTATGTTCTATAAAGAGTAATTGCAAATGGCATAATTTTAACCTCCAGTCTCCTGAGACATCATTGAGAGTGAGGTTGTGTGGTGCCTTACCCTTGACAAAACCAGCACATGTTTTAATTTGGGAGCACTATGCCGCAACTGCTGCCTCCCTGAAGGTCACTGGGAGGTGGTCAATTCATTTAGCAGGATGGTTTAAGTTCTCAGTGCAGTCCTTAGTTCTGCTTCAGATTTACTCAATTCAGCTGATGCTGTGAGCATGTGATTACCAGCCAGCAGAAAGGATGTGTATAGATGCTGCAGCTGAAAGTCAGGTATGCAGAGGAAGGTGCTTTCCTAAGCAAGTAGATTAATCCTTTATGCATCTTAATTATTGTAGGAGCATCAGTGACTTGATCAAGATGACTGTGTAAAGAATTTCACCATATTTATGAAACACAGACACTACTTTTTTTCATATTACTTATAGTGGTAAACAGCTGAGGAAAGGAAATAATTAAGTCCACTTTTGCAGCACCTTCTTCCGTATTTTTTTGTCTGACCCACAGGGAATGAGCTACTCTGTACTGCTGCTAGTATCTGACAGCTGTGCATTTGACAGAGGCAGAATCTCCTTCTTTGTGTGAAATGTGTCTTCCACTTTTAAGGAAAAAAAAATTATTACCACATAGTGCATTCCCATGTGCACATATTAGGTCAGAAAATAGAAAAGCAGAAAATCAAATTGTGGTTTATTGGAGTGTATGCAGGAAAAAGCAGGGATGAGAACAGTTAGGAAGAAGAAAGATACAGCATAGTTATTCCGATATGAGATGCTGGTTAAAACTAATTTATGCTACTAGGAAAGGAGGAAAAGGCAAAAGTATTATCTGGGACAAGCTTGGGAAAGCTGGGTGTTGATCATACTATAGGATGATACTTACAGTGAATCATTTTCATGTGAGAATATGATCTCTTCCTTGTGCTTTCTAGATTTTAATTCAGCATCCTCTTGCCTAGCCTGTGCTCTATGTCTGTAACAGGAGGCATCTGATAGAGCACAGCACCTTCCAGGCCCTTTCCAGTGTGCTCTGGCGCTGCTTTCATGAAAAAGGTGCACTTCCTAAGCCTTTGCTTGCTTCTGACTTACCCCCTGCTCACTGATTTATGTATTCTCCAGGCTACAGCTTGGCCTTCCCAGTTTCTCAGGCATAGAAGTTTCCATGGTAACCTTGTGAGTGGAGTAGAACCGTAGCGGAAATCAGCGCTCAGCCAAGGAGCTGCCGATGCGCAGGGAAACTGCTCAGGACCAGGTTACGAAATATTCTGGCATGGAAAGTGCAGATCCCATCTGGGGCATCCGTGGCTTTCTCAGCTGCCCTTTTACATTTCCAGCCTTTTCCCTGTTGTTCTGCCTCTTTGTCTCACCAGACCCAGCCCAAGTAGGCTGTGATGAGACCCTGGCTGTCCTGAGGCTGCCCTGCCAAGCCCACACCACCAGCCCTGGAGGATTTACTGCTGTAGCAGCAAGGGGAGCAGAAACAGAGAGATGAGCCCCTCAGCTGACACTACCACCCCTGCTGAAATGCATCTTGTCAGTTCAGCCCAAGTCTGGGCTCTGGTTTCATCTGGGAGGTGAACACAGGTTCAGAGGTTGTGATCTGTCACCCTGTGGCAGCGTGCAAGAGGACAAGCCTGTCCTCTCTAAGCCAGAGAGGAGCCAGTCATCTTGTTTCAGGTGTTTGTACTCCTGACAATGAACTCACTGGATCATCCACTCTGCACATAACCATGAGTGTTGAAAATTTTCTTATAGAAAATTGTAAAATACTTTGGGCTGAAGGAACCTTTAGAGTCCTATCAGTCCACCCCCCTGCCATGGGGCAGTCCCACCCCCCTGCCAACTAGGTCTGGTTGCTTGGACTCCCATCCAGCCTGATCTTCAGTGTTTCCTGGGAATGGTCACCCACAGCTTCTCTGACCAATCCGTACAACTTTTTCGCCATCCACATAACAAAAAATATTTTTCCTATATCTAGTCTAAATCTACATTCTCTTAGTTTGAAGTTATTAGTTCTTGTCCTATCCCTACAGGCCCTACTAAAAAGTCATCCTCATCTTTCTTACAAACCCTCTTTAAGTACTGAGAGGCTGCAAGAAAGTTTCCCTGGAGACCCTTCCAGGTTGAATAATCCCAACTCCCTCTTTCACAGCTTTGTCACAGCTTGAAGAGAAAGAGTATGTGGATTTGGAGCTGTGTTTCCTTGTGCTTCTATTTCCAAGAATCACTGCAGGCTGAGCACACAGCCTGCCCACTACGGTAAGACTTTGCTGGTCAAGGTTCTGTTTCTGAAAGAGGTTTTTTTGAAAAATGCACTGGGCACCCAAAGGGATGTAGAATTTATTAAAACATGAGAAAATCTCTCAGTCTGTGCAAGTGAAACTTGGTAGCTGCTCTGCACCAAAACCTGGTACAGCAATACCACCAATAAGAGAGAGACAAGAAACCGGTAATTATCCACTCTAATCGCAGTGCCAAGCAGACCTTCTCATTTACAGAATCCCCAAATCATTTAGGTTGGAAAAGACCCTTGAGATCATGGAATCCAACCTATGACCCAATACCACCTTGTCAACCACACCGTAGCATTGAGTTGCCACATCCACTCTTTTCCTAAACACCTCCAGGGGCTGTGACTCCAACACCTCCCAGGGCAGCCCCTTCCAATGTCTGATCACCCTTTCTGTGTAGAATTTCTTCCTACTGTCCAACCTAAACCTCCCCTGGTACAGCTTAATGCTGTGTCCTATTGTCTTGTCCCTTGTAATCCGGGAGCAGAGCCTGACCCCACCTGGCTGCACCCTCCTGTCAGGAGTTGTGGAGAGTGATGAGGTCTCCTCTGAGCCTCCTTTTGTCCAGGCTGAGCTCCCCCAGCTCCCTCAGCAGCTCACAGGACTTGTCTCCAGCCCCATCTCCAGCCTTATTGCTCTTCTCTGGGCATGCTCCAGCCCCACAGGGTCCTTCCTAAACTGAGGGGTCCAGAGCTGGACACAGCACTCAAGGTGTTGCCCAAGCAGTGCCAAGCTCAGGGGAAGAATCACTGCCCTGGTCCTGCTGGCCACGCTATTCCTGATAAAGGCCAGGAGCCATTGGCCTTCTTGGCCACGTGGGTTCACTGCTGGCTCCTGTTCAGCCGCTGTTCAGGCACTGACAGGAAGGTTAAGTTGTAAAGAGAACTGCTGCCGCTTTCCAAAATACACTTTTCCACACTTTGACTACAAGGTGATGTCCTTAAAGCCCAGTGTGTCCTGATGAAGGTGACTGCAGATCCTCAGAGTTGTTCCCAGCTCTGGCTTCCTTACTTCCTTCCTTACTGCTCACTGTTACCAGCGACAGCATGTGCAATCAGTGGAAGAGGAATTCTATTCTGAAATTTACTCTCATGAAACTCAGAGTATTTTTTTAGTAACAACACAAAGCCTTTTATGCTTCTTCTGATTTTAGGAAGTTGTTCAGCAGCAGCATTTTCAACAGCTCTTTTTAAAGATTATTATCTGCTTATTTGCTAATTCTCTGGCATGATCTGCTTAAACTCACAAATCTAGAATAATCTTGAGGAAAAAACATTAAGTGCCAAGTCTGGGAATATCCTGGAATATCCCCTTCTCTGCCCCAGCAGAGCTGGCTGCCAGCTACCAGCAGACATCACCTACAGGCATGCCTATTTTTGGAGATCTCTTTTGTTGTGGAAGAAAGTGATCAAGCTAAAAAAGGACACTTTTCCTGTTCTGAAATGTACTTCCAGGAATGCACTGTCCTACCCAAACTGTGAAAGTAGTACTTTGGCCTGATTTCTCAATACAGTAGGATTTCTTCAGATCCAGTAACTGGATAATCAGCTCTGAGGAGGGATGCAGTGTTAATCACTTTCAAACCTTCTCATCCTTGGACCCACTTCTTCTCAGAAAGGGAGAGGTCAAACAGCTCTGACATTCTGCAGTACACAGTAAAACATCTGACCATGTGAGAGCAAGGCAGCGAGAAAGCCTTGCTATGGTCAGTGGGGGAAAGCCTGGAGCAGAAGCTCTCTAACAAGAACATATATAAATTAAAAGAAAATTATGTCACTGTGGTGTTTCCTGAATGCTTTGTTATTCACTAGTTCTGTCCTGCCAATGCATGATGTGCTTGCTCTGCATTTGGTATTGCCACACAGCTGACACAATGAAGAATCACGAATATATTAATCTGAAAACTTGTGTCTCCATCTGCCAGGGATTAGCCTCCAGAAAAGAGAACTATTTTTTGCATTAAGTGCTACAATAGCAATTACTTCTTACAATAAGGGCTGGAAAAATCAGGCTACGTTTTGCTCCTCCGATGAGGGACAAGTTTCTCACTGTCACTGCTCTGATTGCTTGACCACAAGCTGCATTTTTGTAGCTCTCTTGATCTCTGCCCTTGAGCCCTCCCAGTAAAAAATGCTCAAAACACTGTGTGATGCAACACGAAGAGTGCAAAGCAAGGATTTAGTTTTGATTATTGTGAGTATTATATTTGTGTAACTGTCAAGATGACAGAAGTAGAAATACACCAAAAGATCTGACAGAGAGGCGTGCCGTTGATGTAGGCGTACATCAGCGTATTCCTTTGTTTCTGTCTCCTTTTTTACACTTTATGGGAACAGGTGGGTAGCAGAGAGACTCCTAGCAGCAGGGCTAAAGGACCACTGCCTTTTCAGTTTGGTCTTCATTTATGTTTATAAAAAGCACAGGTGCAAACCATCATCATTTTGACTGCATCATGTGTATAAGCACTGGCAGAAAGTCACAGGTGTCAGGGCGATGGGGATTTTGCCTCCAGACTTGAATTATTCTCCCTGGACACAGTCTGTGAAGGTTTCTCTTCTCAGATTCAATGTCTCATGGATACCAGGTCACCTGAAGTAACATTTTGTTCTCTAATCCTGTCTGCCTGGATGCTAAAATTGTAGAAACAAAGCAGCCTGATGGAGATCTGCCTCCTCAGAATGTTTCTTGGCTTGCTCTGACATACCCTAGCACTTAACCTCAGCAGTGGAAAATGCTAAGCAGTTTGTCAGTGTTGGCACAAAAGCTGCTTTATGTGATGTTTTAAGTTTTTTTTTCTTCTTTCTGGCCCCTTCTTGTGGAAGTTTGCTGTAATATCTGTAAATAAACATGCAGTTAGAGCCTACACTGAAGCTGCCTAAAACTTGAAGCTGCACATGGTAGTAACAAACACTTTACCTGTTTCCTAAGCAGTGTTCTGCTATCTTAACAGCCAATTAAGACACCACACAGTACATGTGCCAATTTTCATAATGCTTTTTCTGTGCTGGAATTAACATAGCATGCAGGAAATGCCTTGTGAATAAATTAATCTGTTGGCTTGGCATTACGTTTTCATCCATTTCTGCAGATTTATGTGACTGTCTTACTGCCTGGAAAGATACACAGGCCTGAAAGGGAAACCTTCCTTCTGAACCTCAGCTCTGACTTCTGTAGCTGCTCTGTGCTTTAGCAGCTGCAGGAGGAGGTTATATCTGAAGCCTGCCAAAACTGCCCCGATAATTGAGGTGTGGAGCTGGATTCAGGGGTTTATTTGGGTTGCATCCCAGATCTCCCTAAGAGTGAATGTTAGCCAGGGGGGTTTACAGGTTTGAGGGTTTTTACAGCCTAATTTTTTTTTTTAAGTGCTTATTGCTGTACAAACAGAACAAAGTGGGGACTTGTCCCTGGGAGCTGCAGTCCAAGGCAGGTGCAGGCAGCGTTTTGCAAACAAGTGAACAGTTCAATAAACAGAGGAATTAGCAGTGCTGTGTTTCCTGAGTGTTTTTCTCCAAGGTGATTGATGCAGATAGGCATGATAACACAAGTGCTGCTGACAGCTTGGTTAGCAATTAAGAGTATTTATAAAATTTTCTTACCACCTGGATCTTGCTTTATCATGTTTTTCCTGCAGTCAGCATCCTTTTATCAGGAGCTGCGTGATTCCTCTCTCCTGCACAGCCATCTACTAGTCACCTTTTTTTCTCTCCTGCCAAATTGAAAATTATGATGGATGCAGAGGTCCTCAGGGAGCCATCCACAGCCCTCATTTTTGTAGCTAGGGTAGACAGAATGGAAGCATGGGAGGTAGATACATATGTTTGAACTGGGAGCAAGCAAAAAATCAAAACCTGATTGTGTTTTGTTGCTATTAGCTCTTTCTTTTTGGTCTTTAGGGATCTTCTGTGATTCATCAGGCAGAGGCAACTAAAGGAAGCAAAATAAATTAGTGTGTGTTGAACTCTTCACTATTATTGTGTAGAAGAGAGTAAGGAATCATGAACAATTATTTTGATCTTAATGGGAATTTTCCTGGAAGTAGAACATTGGTTTAGTGCCATTCAAAAGACACAATCAAATCAAAGGTATTAAAGTGAGCAGTTGAATTCGATTACCTAAAGGATTCATGGTGACTTAATGAGTATGAGTGATCATGTGAGATCTTTGTGTTATTGCAAGGAATGACACAAACCCATCAGTGCAGCTGAAGTCAGCCAGAGCCAGGGTGAGTATCTGAGAATCTGAGTATAAATTGCATCAGATGGAAAAATCAAACACAAACCAACCAAAAAAAAAAAAAAAGAGGGTGAAGAAGGTGGGATTAAGCTGTGGGTGACACTGATGGACTTGTTGAAAGCAGTTTGAGGAGGGGTTGTGGGTTAACCCCAGCCAGCAGTCCAGACTCACACAGCAGCTCACTCACTCCCCTGCCAGAGGAACTGAGGGAAAGAATCCAAAGGCTGAAAGCTGGAAAACTCATGGGTTGAGAAACAGACAGTTTAATAGGGAAAGCAAAACCCATGCAGACAAGTAGAGCAAAACAAGAATTAANGTGAAGCAGGTGGGATTAAGCTGTGGGTGACACTGATGGACTTGTTGAAAGCAGTTTGAGGAGGTGTTGTGGGTTAACCCCAGCCAGCAGTCCAGACTCACACAGCAGCTCACTCACTCCCCTGCCAGAGGAACTGAGGGAAAGAATCCAAAGGCTGAAAGCTGGAAAACTCATGGGTTGAGAAACAGACAGTTTAATAGGGAAAGCAAAACCCATGCAGACAAGTAGAGCAAAACAAGAATTAAATTCCCTGCTTCCCATGGGCAGGGAGGTATTCAGCCCTCCCCAGCAGAGCAGGGCCCTGTTACAGGTGATGGTGCCTTGGGAAGATAAACACAAGGCAAACACCATCACTCCAAGTGTCCCCCACTTCCTTCTTCTTCCCTCACACTGAGCATGATGCCACATGGTCTGGAATGTCTCTTTAATCAGTTTGCATCACCTGTCCTGGCTCTGTCCCCTCCAGAATTCCCAGGTGGCTGATGCCACATGGTCTGGAATGTCTCTTTAATCAGTTTGCATCACCTGTCCTGGCTCTGTCCCCTCCAGAATTCCCAGGTGGCTGCAGGAGGAGCAGAAAAGACCTTGGCTCTGTGCAAGCCCTGCTCAGCAATAACAAAAACATCTCTGTATTATCAGCCCTGTGTTCAGCACAAATCCAAAACACAGTCTCGTACCAGCCAGCCCTTGGGGAGAAAATAACTCTCCCCCAGACACAATGAGCAGAAAACACTTTAAATCCCTTGCAGAATGATGTCTAGGAGCGTCCCCATATTCCAGAGTGGGGAGCATAATGCACTTTGCATGGACAGGCAACTGTACAACTGTGTTTCCACTGCAGACTAAAACTGGGGTAGCCTTTCTGAAGCCAGAGAAGCCCATTCACACCCAAACACATGAGCAGTGTGGCTGAGGAGGAAGCCAGCTGTCCCTGCTCTCCCAAAGGACTACAACAACAACAACAAAAAAACCAACAGAGAGGCAATAAATGAGCAACCTTTAGTAAGAAATACTGGCAAGGAAAAGGCTAAATTGTTCAGCTATGCAATCTGATCCTTATCAGGCTGGTGCCAGAGTAAAGCCCATCTCTAAAAGCTCCTTGTTTAGTTCCTGGTTAAAGCTGGCTGTCTTTGCTACTGACAATCAGACTAGTGCCATGCACAGCATTCTGAGTGTTCTGTTCTCCTGATGTTAAGTGGTGATAAATCTGAAACAGGATTTGCATTGGAAAAGGAGATGAAAACCAAGGTATTTTTATAGATTTGGATTTATGCATGCCTTTTGGGTGTGTACTATATAAAACTAGCTTGAATAAAAGACCTAAGCAAATATTAATTCCAACCTCCTATCCTGCTATTTGCTGAGAAAATATGGCATAGATACTGTCAGCTGTAAGTGACAAGGCAAGAAATGTGTCTACACACTACTAAGACAAAAATGTCAGAAATGTGTTGTTTACTCATCTAATTTACTTTCAAATTAATATTCTAAATTATTTTAATGTTTCTTCCTGATTTTGTTCTCCTTGAAGATTTCTTATCATAAAAATAAGTTATTGCAAAGCAAATATCAGCTGTTGAACAGAACATAGACTGCTACATTGCAAAATAAACCACTAGGTAATTAAAAGCAGAATCTGACTAGATAGTTTGGAGCACAATTTTCACACAGGTGGTAGTGGCAGACGTGAATAAAGAGCAAAGTACGTTCTGTGTTCTTACTTTAATCTCCTCAGAATGAGGTTTATTTTCCTTTTTTGTTAGACCTAGGTATCAGCAGGAGGAAACATTTAAATGCACAGACAACGCTTAGGGATCTGCAGCAGTACAGGTGTATATCTCTTCTTCATCATGATATATCCACAGGGTTTTCACTTCATCTGTCTTTCCAAAAGGTCCCACACTAATATGCAAGACCTGCATCCTGTAATTTGTCTAACCCACTACAGGGTGAAAGGACAAGAGGAAATGGCCTCAAGCTGCATGAAGAGGGGTTTAGTATCGATACTAGGAAAAAAATTCTTCACTGAACGTGTGGTCATGCATGGGAGGAGACTGCCTATGGAATCACTGTCTCTGGAAGTGCTCCAAAGGTGTGTGGATGGGGCAGCTGGGGACATGGTTTAGTGAGCAAGGTGAACAAGGCAGTGCTGCATTAGCCCAATGAACTTGGAGGTCTTTTCCAACCTTAACCATTCTATGATTCTATCTTCCAGGAAGAAAATTAATGTTAATTCCTGTGGGTCCAAAAAATGCTGACCCTAGGAACAGTCCCTTGGACTTCTATTATGCAGACATCTGCATTTTGTGCCTGCCTTTTCTAGCATGTGCTGGTGAGTTGTTAACACCACATGAACTCACACCATCAGTTTCAGGTGTAAAGCTGTGAAAGACCTATTCCAACCTGTCTTGATTGTGCAGCTACTGACAATTTTGATGTTCATGGCTTCCTGGCATCTCAAGTTTCAGTGATGGAGGACTGGAGGCATTGACTGCCCTAAACGTGATGTCTTGAAAACTTCAAACCTCTGTCCTTCTACCATGTGCTGTATCAAATGCACTCTGAAGCATGTTTGCATTTTAAATTTCATTCCTACACTATGGTTTTTTTACAAATTGAAACTTTCTTTTAGAGTTCTGTCACCCCCTGTGTTCTATTAGTGGCTCAGAAAGTGTTGCCCTGGGTCTGGGATTTATATTCTAGCTGGGTGAAATTGAGGAGCAAACAGACCCATGTATTTTTTTAGCAAATGTAGAAGTAGTATTTTTGCATGGAGAATATGATACGGAGACACTCCATCACACATGGTCATCTGGTGTGCAGTACATCCCCAGCTGGTGGAGGTGGAGGAACACTGACACAAGCAATCAGAAATCCCAGCTCTGAATGTGTATAACTGCAGCAGAGATCTCTTGTCAATATGCTCAGGTCTGCACGTCTTATTTCCACAAAACCATGCCTGATTAACAGCCCTGAGGAATATGTACTTCCTCAACCAAAACACACTTCTGTGGTAGCTTCTTCAAAATCACCTCCAACTGTGTTCTGCAAAACACTGTCACTGCTTGAGAAGTTTTAGAGAGCCAATGTAAAAGCCATGAGGATTTTTGATGGAAAGGGGCTGTGTGATATTGAGGGAGATGCTGGGGAATGCAGGGAATGTAAGTGGTGGGGAGAAATGTACATCTTTAAAACACATGTAACATCTCCCAGTGCTGACCTCCACATTCTACCCCTTCAAAGAGAAGATTAAAAAATATTGCATTTGGCTGATGGATCAGGTCCTTCATCTTTTGCTTGATTTGTTGGCTCAGTTTTAAGGATTTCAGCAGAGTTGCATTGATTTCTGTTTCTTGAGAATCTGCCTACCATGTTTGATCACATTGCTCTGGTTTTATGATGGGGATTTCACATCTGAGAAAGGGCATGAGTATGAAGTGCCCTGGACAATATCTCAAATTGTGCTGGGTGTTATTTTTAGGAGGCGGGAAGTATGACAGAAAAGGAAAAAGCTACTGTTTTAATGCACTCTGCAGTGGCAGAGGCCACAGTGTTCCTTAGGCAGATAATCAGAGATTCATAGAAATATAAAACCATTTGAGTTGGAACAGTCCTTGAAGACCATCGAATTCCAATCCCACTGCCTGGGCAGGGGGAGCTTCTGCTAGACCAGATTGTTTAGGGCACCATCCAGCCTGGCCTTGGACACATCCAGGGATGGAACAGGAACAACTTTTCTGGACAACGTGTTCCAGGGCCTCACCATCCTCACAGCCAAGAATTTCTTCCTCATATTTAAATCTAAACCTGCCCCCTGTCAGTTTGAAGCCATCACCCCTCTTCCTAACCTGCCCTTGTCCTACAGATCTGTCTCCAGCTCTCATGGGAACTCTTTAGGTACTGGAGAGGTCTCTAAGATCTCTCTGGAGCCTTCTCTTTTTCAGACTGAACAACCCCAACTCTCTCAACCTGTCTCCAGCTCTCTCAAGATCTTTGCAGTCTTCTTTGGACTTGCTTCAACAGGTTAACATTTCCTTGTGTGATTCAGACTGAAGCAATGATAATGAGCAGGAGTCAGAATTTTCTGTGCAAACCAAACAAACTTTTGTCAGCACTCCATTTTTAATATTCTCTGCAGCATGCTAAATAATGTAATTCCCCAGTGCATCTGAATGTTTAAATATACCTCCAAAGGAGGCAAGTCACTGGCTCATGCAAAATTGCTCTGAAGTATGTAATAAATTTTGGTACACTAAAATCCAACAGGTCTAGACTGAGTTATAATATTGAGCTTCTTTATGGGCAATTTCATGCAAATGGGAAACTTTTTTCTTTTGAGCCTACAGCTTTTATCTAAGGTGTTGGCCCTTGGTTTGGACAAAATAAAACTTGCCTTTTGGAACATATATGCTTTTCTAACATTTTGTCCAGAATAGAGAAAGATTTTATTAATATTTTGTGAGGTCCCAGGAGAAACCTAACCATGCTAAAAATTACAGATTTAAAAATAAATTGCTAATTTCCCTGTGTGTGAATAAAAGGCAAGTTCCCAGGATTTCAGCAGAGGCCTTTTGTATTTTCAGCACCTATCATGTTTTTGCATGGAAAGCGAAGAGCTGGGATGTTTTTCTTGACCTTTAATATTTATCTGTTCCACTCTTCAGGGCTGTATATCAGGCACACCTGATATGATGAGGAATTTCTCTCACAGGCTGCTTTGTGCCCTTCACACAGTGTGAAACTGTCACGCCAAAGATCCTCTGCATGTGGGGCTTTACAGTCAATGTTTGGCCTCTGAGTAACTTCTGCAGCTGGCTGGGCTGCTTATCTGCTCTCTGGTGTAGGAGATTGAGGAGCAGAAAGGGCCTTGGCTCAGTGCAGGCCCTGCTCAGCAGTAATGAAAACATCCCTGTGTTATCAGCTCTGTTTCCTGCACAAGTTCTAACGCAGCCCAGACTAGCCCCTGTGAAGAAAATTAGCTCTGTTCCAGCAGCACACTGAATTAAAAAATGTTCAGGTGGCTCAGGGACTACCATGACTGAGATGAAGAGGATGCATTTCAGCATTCCTGACTGTGGTCCTTGCTCTGGTGAGCTGTGTGTGCTGAGCAGTCACTCTGCCTGTTCCAGACATTTCTCTCCCTCCTTGCTGGGGAGGGAGGTGAGGTGACCCAGCCCCTGCCCTGCCCTGCACCTCCACCCAAATGAAAACCCAAATTGGGGTGTTTCCCTCAAATCAGGGAGGACTTGGTCACTCCCACCAGGTCAGAACTGAGACTGTCCTAAGAACTTTTCAAAGACCAAACAATGGAAGGTGAGGGATGCAAGCTGCTGCAAAGGAACCGTGTTCATGGTTTGCCACAGCTCTCTGCTTTTATGGTGTTTGTACCACTGCAGGTGAGGCAGGAGAACTTCACTCTGGTTATTTTGTGTTGAGTGTGAGCAGCCAGGCAGTGGTAATGTCACTCGGCATTCACAGAAAAAAAGACTGAATAAAACTTTTTCAGTGTGGAAATGGAAAAATGAGAGCATATTTTAAAGTCAGAGAAGAATGAAATATTTTTATGTGAAATTTCTACCTGCAGAGAAGGGCACTGATGATTAGGGCACAAAGTGACTGAAGAGCAGTGTCACAGTGTGACGGGATGGGGCAATGCCTTGGTCAGCAGTCAAGTACCTCAGCAAGAAGTAAAAAACTGATTAATAGCAAACAACTTTTCTACCAAAAGCAATGTACCTGATCTCCAGTGCAGGGCAATCTACTGTGTGAAAATAATTAGGAGCTGTATACTATAGGCAGGTGAAAAAATGAGAGTGGACCGCAATGGGGGGAAAACTGCCTTTCCATCCTGAGTTATTATTTGAAGGAACTCTTTTTAATCAAATAGATTCTAAGCAAATATACAGATGTCAAAAGTGACGCTGCTGCCTGAGCATTCTCACACCATTAAAGGAGTCTCACTGAAGTATCTGCTAGCATAAACAAAGAACTTGAGACTCATCTCAAATCAGGAGCATTCTCATTTTACTCAATGACTTTTGAATACTATGACAGTGGTATTTTCTGCATATGTGTAGCATCATTCTTCAGGAAACGACATATTTGACTCCAAAGCTCCTGAATGATCTTGAAAACCTCTAGCAGAAGGCAGACAGGCTGAGAAATGTGGATTGATTAATTTTCCCTAAAGAAAGCTTTCATTTGTGAAGTGTCAACATGTACTGAAGCTCGACTTCTTTGTCCTCAGATGCTGCTCTGAGGTGAGAAATTCACATTACTTTTGTTGGGGGCTGTTATTGAGTCGAAGAGGCAAAAAGATCCAGTTCAAAGTTGGAAGCAGAGAGGTTCCTTTGGGAGGCCATTCCAGGGGAGTAGGTGTAGGCCTGTGTCCTGCCAAAACTGCTTCTCTGTTGAACCATTCAAACTGCATCCTCCAGGATAAAATGGGCAGTTTGCAAAGGACCCCCCAAAGCTGATGGCAGAGGAGGGCTGCTGCTGCTCACTGGTTTATACCAGCTTGCCCCAAAGACAGCAGGTCAAGGGATTTGTCTCTGGGTATTGGGAGATTGAGGATGGAGGCAGCAGGGGAAGCAAACACTTCTTGTAGGTCACAGAGAAAATGGGAGGCAGGGCTGTGACCTCTAAAGCCAGGCTAAGGGAGCAGTGGGTTTTGGAGAAGAGAGAATTGCTCTACCAGCACTGTCAAAGACTTTCTGCACACCACATTCTGGTGACTCAGAATTGTAATGGTTCTGATTGTCTGTCCAAAAATGTTTTTATGAAACTTGGATAGAAGTGGTTTTTTAGGACAAATGGGTACCTTGGCCTACTTCAGACTGCTTTGCAGAGTCAGAATATCATGACAACAGATGATGTACTCTCAGTTATTCAGCACATAGTTTTGTCTCCTGCTGTGTGGTCCTAGCATTTTATTCACAGGAATGCATGCTGTGATACTGATGTCACAGTCCAGGAAATGAAACTTATTAATGATTTTAGTGGTACATGTAAAAATGAGTAGCAAAAGCCACCTGATGTTTGCACAAGAATAAGCAGGGATCTTGGTTTTTGGCTTACTCAGGTGAAAGAACACTGTTGTTGAAATGGGAGAATAATAGATGCAGGTGGTAGAATAGTTTAACAGCACTAAATTATGGAGGAATGTTGATTCTGTGCCAGCAGCTTGTTAGGTAAAGGTGTTTGGAAAAATTACCATTTCCTCAAAAAATCTGCCAACATAGATTTACCTGAGAAAAACTCCTTGAAAATACAGGATTAAAAAAAACCCAAAACCTTTTGGAAGGTGTTTCCTAGTGGACTGATACTTTCCATAACATAAGACAACAAGAAAGGATGAACTGACTCTTCTTATGGGAGTTATTTATTTATGTACTTTATTGATGTACCCTGGTGTTTCACTGAATGCTGCTAAGGCAAAATTATTGTGCTTAAAATGAGTGTTATGATTAAAAAAAGAGAAATTATAGAATTATACTCCATTATAGATTGATGGATGTATGTATTAATTGAAAGTAAGAGGTAGAATCAGTCAAGGTTGGAGAGGACCCCTGGAGGTCTCTGGTCCCTTTTGTGGTCCAAATGTGCCTTTTGGAACAGGACCATCTGATTCAGGTTTCTTTGGGCTGCTGGGTTCAAATACCTGCAAGGCTGGAAACTTTACAACTCTCTGAGCTCCTGTGCTGGTGTTTGACCACTTTCATGGTGACCAGAAATCTCCTTTTCCCCCAGTGAGGTGAGTCTGGCTCTGCCTTCTCTACACCTTTCCTGGAGGTGGTTGGGAAAATTCAGCATCACCCAAATGATTACACAGTTTGACAGATTTTCTGCATTTTTTCGTTCATTTGGTTTTGCACTGAATACCTTTTCTTGAATGCCTGTGGATTTGTATCTTTTCTCTGTCAAACAATTTTCTGATAATCTAATCTGAAAATTCTGATCTTGTGAAACCAGTAGTAGAAAATTAGTCTTAAGGTGATTTTTTTTTTTCCCCTGGTGGTCTGCCAAATCCTGTAAGCTAAAGCATGGACAAAATATCCCATTATGTGTGAAGAAGAAAATGTGAGACTATGTGAGAAAAGATAATATTTATTATCTGCTGTGTAAGGACACGGACTTTTTACAGTTTAAAGAGAAAACTGAATAGCAGCTATCTGGGGAAAAACAAGGAATATTTGATGGGTTAGTCAATAGAGAGGTTATGACCAAGATCTCATTTCAGTTTTCTTTTTTCCTAATCCTGGTTTACTCACTGGAGATATTATTTTCTCAGCAGCAGCTCTTCTCTGCCATGGCTACGGCTCAGTGTTGCCCCTAGTTTTGGTTTAACTCATGACAACTTCTCATTTAACTGTCTTAAAACTGGAGTGACCATTCATCTCAGCTGGGACACAGAGCAGCTTTCTCTGCAGTAAGAATTCATTGGATGGAGAAAGGGAGGGATTATTTAATCTTATTTTCTTCAGTTTCCACTGGCAAACAAGGATACCTCTTTTTAAAATCTCTGTAAAAAGCTATCACTACAACAGCTGGGGAAGGCAATGCTGCAACTCATGATTTTGCTGAATGCAGGTGTCTCACAATGCATATAAGAGAAAAAAATTACTCTGGGAAAGACTTCCCACATTGGCAGTGACACCAAAGACACTGCATGGCCAGAGATGAGAACTACCAAGTTTCTTCAAATCTTTACCCAGAGGCCCCACCTTTGTTCTGTTTGGCCCCCAGATTTTAAAAATCTGTTTCTCCTTTCAGTGAGGAATCCAGTCCATGTCTTCTTTGCACTTCACACCTTTTCAAGGCAAGCTTTCACAGACTCTGAAAAACAACTTCTAGCTGAAATAAAGGACTGGAAGGAGGCAATTTTAGATCATGTATCAGGAAGAAATTCTTGACAGTGAGAGTGGTGAGACCTGGCACAAGTTTCCCAGAGAAACTGTGAATGTTCCATCCCTGGAATTGTTCAGGGCCAGTCTGAGCTCTGAGCAGCCTGGTCCAGTGGAAGATGTCCCTGCCCCTGGCAGGGAGCTGGAACTAGATGGTCTTTCAAGGTCCCTTCCAACCCAAATCATTCTGTGGTTCTGTCATTCCAAATGTCTTCTGAAGTCAGGGCTTTCATCCCACAAAATAAACATTCTCTGGTGGAAATAATTTGTTGACAGTCAAGTGAATCTTCATCAAACAATCTCAAGCACACTTTTTTTTTCCTTAGGAAGGGCTGATGTTATCATCAAGGTCTGGTAATTGCCATTAGCACATGAATGCCACAGCTTGAGTGTGACATACACATATTGTATAATTTTAAAATTTCACAGCTCTAAACACACTTGTTTGTTTGGGGTTTTATTCATTCCCTGAGCTACATGCTGTGTGTTGCCTCTAGCTTTCTCCTCTCTGTGGTTTTACTGGTTATTAGATTTCTTTTCATCATAAATTTACCACTTTTTTTTCTAAATAGTGAGCAGTGTGTCTTAATATTTGGATTTGTAACAGTTCTGACAGAATTTCAGGTATCTGATAGCTGGTGAGTGGGAATACAGTGAATTTGTTTAACCTGAGAGAGTCAGTAAGAAAAACCCACCTAGATGCTAAGAGAAATGAGTGTTGTCTTTCTGTGAAACATTATTTTGTTTTGTTGGTAGAACTGATGAATAAACTGTCAAAACTCTTTCATGCCTTACCATGTGGTTCCCAGAATAAGTAATTCTTTTAGAGAAGGAATTATTCATTCACAGTTCTGGCATTTCAGAAGTCTAGCTCTCTTTTCTAGAGGCAGTGAAAAACTCTAAAATACCTTTGTCTGGGTGATCCTTGCTGATTTTGAGCAGACAGCTTGAAAATAGCTGATTGCAAAATTTTTCTTTTGTGGTCATATAAAAAGTATCTGTTGATGTCTATCTTAGGTCCCTGTAATTTGCAGGGGTTTCCAGGTCCCCTGAACACCACAGGACAGATATTTCTTTATCTCAGGAGTGCATGCTGGGGAGAAGAGAAGCAGAATGCCACTCTACCCTGACAGCTTGTGCAGGCAGAAAGGCTGACAGAGAGGAAAGTTGATTGTTGCTGTGCTGGGATTAGAAATGGCTGTAGCCCAACTTTGTTGATGTGGCCAACAGCTAAGTATCTATTCCCTATCCAAGTGCAGGTGCAAATAAGGTGGTATCAGATTTTTTCCTAATCTTCTTCTCAAGAGCCTCCATAAGCACCTTTGCTGTTTCAGTAATGAAAAGCACTTACCATGGCACAGACAGACAGGAGAGAGAAAGTGCCATCCTGACAATCCTCAAGAGCCTGTGACAGTGGATGGAATGCAAAACTGGTGGATTCCCAGTGCTGTGCAGATATCACAGAACCATTGTTTGTTTTGGGGTTGGGAGGTACCTCTAACCTGCTTGCCTTGAGCTTTGACATCATCAGCCAGACCAGAGTCTCATCCAATCTGACTGGGAATGTTTCCAAGGATGACATCATGGGTATGCTACCATGATTTATCCCACTGATCTACATATTAGTGTTGGCTTTAAGGAAACAGAGACTGACCCCTGAGGTGCCACCATCCTTTCACCTCCTATTGCAGGTGAGATCTTGCACATCAGTGCAGAAGAAAGAGATAGTTAATCATGCTTACAGCTTATAGCTTATAGCTAATCATGGCATGAATGTCATCACTCTGACTCATCATCTCCAAAACTAGTGAAAGTTACCCCACCTAATCTGGGAAGAGACAATATTTGGAAGTAGTGCAAAACAGTGAAGTTTAAAGCCATACGTGTCATCTTTGTGCTCTTGACTTGTCCATGCTACCATGTGCAGAGCAACCTGCCTTCCAGAGGACAGTTCCTTTAAAATTTAAGCTTTTCTGGATTTGTAGTATCTAAAGCAGGTGGACTGGATATATCCTGGGTATTATCCCTCTTGCCTCCTGCTGCTTCTGTAGATCCCTGTTGTCTCTCAGTTTCTGTGCATGGATGTATTGTACTGCAGCTTTAAATGACAGATTCATCCTCTGTTGACAAATCTTAACAGACTGGTTCTAAAAATATTTTCTCATCTTAGAGTAACTAAAATCCTATTAAGTAAGTGAGAAGAAGAAAAACAGTTTTTTACCACCCTGCCAGAATAAATTAATTTTTGTGGGAGTGTGTGTGTCAGAGCAATACGTAAACATTTGTCACTGGCCCATCAGTTGCATACAAACTGTGTGGCACAGTGGTAGCCAGAAAAAGCAAAAACAAAAGGTTGTTTGGGCAAAACTTTACCTGACCTCCACAGGTACTTACTTAACATTCCCTGTGACCCATTCTCCTGTACTATTCAAAATGGAAGGATTCCTCCAGCTCCTTCTGCTTGGCACAGCTTCTTGCCTCAATATGCCACCAGACAGAAAACAATTTTTTTTTTTGAAGATGAGTTGTCAGTGGTATAAATGTACTGTGCCAGGTTCATAAAGAGTGTTTGTCAGAAAACAGCATCTCCAGTCACTTTTCATCCATGGCGGAATCACTCATGGTATTTAGAGAATTCAGGAGATGTTTTAGCTGCTTTACATCATTTCTGCAAACCTCTCCCTGAGGGCAAACATCTCAGTGGACACTGGTGTCTCTTGGGATGCTGCTGAGCCAGCTGGTGTAGCAGGCTGTAACTCACATTGCACAGGTCCAGGGTGGTCACGGGGCTGGACATGGCCACGAGGTGGGTTAGCCAAAACTGTGGCTTCAAAGGCAGCCAAAGCTGACATTTAATAATGGAGAATATCCTAGTGTAATTCCATTACTTGCCCAGGTAAAATTCAGCAGCAGCATGAGGAGCTGCCCAGGTCTGATTCCTCAGTCAGAGTTTGCCAATTTTCCAATTCCCAGCACATGCAGGACATGCTGGGTGAATTTTCCTAGGAAATCTTTTTTGCTTCTTTGCTTATCAACCACTTTGGTTTTCTTGGTTTTTTTGTTTGTCTGGTTTTTCCTTTCTTTCTTTTCTGCTCAAAACAGCATTGGAGGTGGTATTTAAAGTAATAGCATGAGAGTCAAGTTGTGAGTGAAGAACAGGCATTGAAGAGTGACAAGAAAAACAACATTTTAAGCTATAAGCAGTACCTGGCAATTTTCACCAGGAGAAGTACAGCATGTGAGGGCATTATTCGTCTCCAGCCACAAAGGATGCAGAGAGTATATCAGTAATTTACAACCTGCAAGGAGACGGCACAGCTGGCTTCTGTTCTGACACATCAGGCTGCCAAATTTAACAAATTGGCAGTAAGGTTTTTTTTATTTAAGATTTTTACACTAAATTAATTAACAATCACATTACACTGTTCTTGCACTCTGCTGAGCTCATAAGAAGTGAGAGGTGCTCTGGATGATTTTGTGCCAGAGGAGCCTGTGCACTCTCCAGGAGTAACAGAATCATCCTGCTACCATGAGACATATTTTAGACTGCATCTAACAGTTAAGTGTACCTGTGCAAAACCTGTTTTGATTAGCTTCATCCTTTGGGCAAAGCACAAGGTTTGAAGGATCAAATCTCTCGCCTTTGGCTAATAGAGTTCCTCAGAGAATATTCACTTCTGTCTTTTGAAGAAAATTTTCTTCCACCTTACCCTTCTTGAAAAGGACTAAACAATTCTGAAAACCTTCAAAACATGCATGTAGGCCACACATAAAAAGCGTTTTCTCATATTCAAAAAGATGAAAGTTCTTGCACTGCATTGTTTTACAGGGGGCACAAACATGTCTAAAATGTAAGTTTCTGTATATAACAATATGATCCATAACTGTCAGAAGAATTAGGTATTTGGATTGCACAAAAACATGGAGTCAGCAAAGTAAGAAATCTTAATCTCTTACAAAGTTTATATTAACAGAGGTAAAAATCTGATGAATTCTGCCAAACTACTGACCAAGCTGCACTGCTGTCTGCAGGAATTAATCTGATTGCACTCCACATCCTTATTTGATGCCTCTCTCAATTCTCCTAAGGAAGCACAGATTCCTGTTCTGTAATTAAGGACAGAATTGTGTCCTGATGCTGCAGTGGAGGTCTGAATGGTCACAGCATAAAGTGAAGTAATGGTAATACTGATGGATGAAATGCAGCATTATGTATGGCAATACTCACACTGGAGGGTGTTTATGGATATTTCTTGGCATATTTTACCACATGCTCCAGCTAAATACTGAATTAAATCTTCAGAGATACATATTATACTGCTAATATGACTAATTATCAGTCTACAATCTGTTGCATGTAGTTTTTTTCTCCTATATTAACTGATGAGAAAAATATTTTAGGTCTGGCACCCGAAGAGGCTGCTTTGGGATATTTCATGCTGGTTAAGGAAGGAAAATAGATACCCAACCATAAATATGACTTTGTCTGCAAGAATATGAACCTTTTGTTGAGTAAACTATGTCGGTAGCACAAACTGTGATTTAGCTTGGGAGAGTGGTAGTAAAAAGTGTTTCCTTACTGGCAGCTGAGGTGCAGCATTCTTAATGGCCAGTAAATACTTGACTTTATTTGCCCAAACCTGTTCTGTTTCACAGCAGTATGAGGCCAAACAGGAAATGCACTTCAGGGTAATTACAATACTTTCTGAGTGATAAAAGTGATTCTGCCTTTGACCTTTGGCCTTTCATGTTGTCACGTTGTTCACGGTGTGCTAATAATCTCACAAAAATTCATGGCTTGTCATGTCTCATTGCCTGAGCAAGATATGCCATGCCATGCATTGTAATTATAATTATGCTGTTCTGTGCAGTGAAATTGTAAAACATGAAAGCTGGGCCCCCAGACTAATGATCTCAAAGGAGCCCCAAGAAAGAATTTCCTCTGGACAGATAACATTCTTTTGTCCAAATGAGGACAAAACTGCCCGGTTCCTGTTCTGTGCACACCCACACATCCCTCCTTGACGTCTTCCAAGAGGACTTTGTATAGGGCAGGTGGCTTTCTTTTGTTTTGTCTGTGCTTGTTTTTGTTTGTTGGGGGTTTTCTTCTTAACTAAGAAAGTGGAGTAAAGCATGCAATAGCTGCATAAAGTAACCACAGGCTACATATCTTTCCGAGTCTTACCCGGTTTTCCCTCAAAACATTGCTCTTTGAGTGCTCATCTCTCCTTTTGACAGGGACGGGGTCAAGGACAGAGGTCTAGGAGTCTTTAGAAAAGGCCAGATTTTGAAAATATCTTGAAGGCAGAGAAGTAACAGAGAAAACATAACCTGAAAAATCCAGACAAGAATTCCCACTGATCTCCTGGAAGTGCTAATGCAAGCAAAAGCCTTACTGGGCATCCTAGCAAAGATGGAATAAGATGGAATAAATCATGATCCTTTCTGAGTTGGTTCACTTGGATTTAATTCCCTGGGATCTGGCCAGTGCCATGACAATATATGACTCTGACTATGAATTTTCTGGATGTTCCTGAGCGTGGCCAGAGCCTAAGTACCTTCACAGCTGCTCACTCACCCATGGTCTGGGGAGAAATTAGAAGGAAGGCAAAAGCACTCATGCACTGAATGAGATGTGGAGCAAAAGCTGAGTGCACCAGGAAAGCAAAGAAGGGATTTATTCACTCCTGCCCTTTGGCAGGCAGGAGTTCAGCCACTTGCAGATGTGATGGCTGCTGGGCAAGTGGAGCACAAAGGCCATGAGCACGAGTACTGTTGCTTCCTCCTCTTTTCCTTGAGTTTTATTGCAGATTACAGCACTACATAGTCTGGAGTATTGCTGTGATTAATGCACATCACTGTCCCAGCCATGTCCCTGCCAACTTCTTGCCCAGAGGAGGGTAAGGTGGCAACCTGAGGAGCAGACAAAGCCCTGACCCTGTGCAAATGCTGTTTGGCAGCAGGCAACACAGGGCTGCTTTAGGAACAAAACCTAAACACAGCACCTTATGGACTGCTGGGAAGGAAATCAACTCTGTCCCAGCCAGACCCCATAAAATCATTTGCATCATGCTCAGTTCCTCCAGAGTCCAAGAGATACTCCTCAGCCACCACCCCTTTTCCCATCCTTTGCACCATATTCCTATACCCTTCCCTTACTTTGTGAACCACCTTCATCAAATGTCCCTAAATGTCCACAGACTTCATTTAGCCCATGGCTTGGGTCCCTCTGTTGTGGTGGTCACTCAGGACAGGAGACATGGTGTGTCTTGTGGAGCTTTCGGGGTGCAAAGCCAGCTCAGCTTGGGCTACCACGACACATTCCCAGTTTCCTGAGAGCCTTGTCCTCTGCTGGATTGAGTGGTTCCTGCCCTAGAGCCTTGTGGAACACACAACACAGACTGTGAGATAGAACAGTTTAAACATGCACCCATTATCTTGGGAGAGACCTGGCCTCTGGAAGAGGGCTGGAAAAGCCATGACTGAAATTGGCGTCGCAAACTGTGGTAGTTGCAGTCTTTTATCTTCAGAAGACAAAATACTTCCACAATGGAGAAGGAATTATCTTTCTTGACCCAGGAATGATCTTATAACAAACAAACAAACAAACAAACAAACAAACAAACAAACAAACAAACAAACTTGGTATATGTGCCACTCCAGAAATAAATGTTATTAAATGTTACATATTTTTGTATGAACCCAAGATGAGTAAGTGAATACTACAAGCATTATATTGTTGTTAAATGACAATACTTTCAGTGACAAGTATACAATGTGACTATATAGCTATATGAATTGATTGTTCAAGAATTTGTTTGTGATTTAAGAACCATGGAAATAAAAAAATCAATGCAGCTTCTGCATGATAAAAGAGAAAAGAAATATTTAAAGCTGTCAAAGGTAAAATTAAATTATTCTAGGCTTTTCGTTTTCAATTAATGAGTTAAAAAGGATATCTGATAGTTATAGAATTTAAAAATAGTGTAATATGAAATTGTTAGCATGGTAAGGAGTGTCAAGGTACACAGTAATATTAACTACTCCTGCTGCTAATTTCCAATATTGAACAAATATAAGAGTTTTAGCTTCTTTTTTACAGAGTTGCTGAGTATATAAGAATAAAACTTCCCAAGGGCAGATGTGATTTGACTCATTCAGTCACTGACTGAAGAACCTTATGAGTTTATGGACACGTTTGTGGATACTGCACACAAACCTTTACCCCTAATTAGATTATACCAGAAGTAGATAATGGTTTTATGGTCTGCTTCTCGTCATCTTATTAAACATAACATCATATGGGCTGGAAAAAGGTGGTTTCAAATGATCCTGTGTGGGGTCCTATAGTGGTTCAAAGCAGTCTGGTTCTCTTCACAGGAACAGATCTAGGAAGTTTGTGCTGATGCCATGATTATTCTGGGAAGTCCATATTTTCAATAGCTTCTGAATGGGACTGTGCCACCCAAGATAGCCATTAGCAAATGAGTCCCATGGACTCCAAGTATCTGAACAAAAGACTTGATTTTCTGTTTTAAATTTAGTGAAGACTGTGACTGAAGGAACATAGTACCTTAGTTCCAGTATTTCGTATCTCATGGATGTTGGCATAAATAACTTTGAGAATGTGGAGTGACTGTGAAGAAAACAGAAAGAAACCAGTCAAGCAGCTCTACAGCCTCTCTCTTGGAACTGATTGTCAATGTCGATGAACAAAATGCTTAATCACTGCTACCAGACCAGTTTTAGTCTCATCCTAAAATGTTGATACTGTGTTAGCCATTGTGGTCTCTGTTCCCTTGAATTATGATGAGAGGATGTGTTTTTATTCCCAGAGAATCTCCTTACAAGGCTTAATGATCTCAGAACATTTGCTAAGTGTTTCCGGCCCTGGAGGTGGGGAAGAGGTGGCTTTAGTGCTCTGCTAATGTGGAGACAAATCAGAATATAACTCATACAGCAAACTGAGAAAGCCAACACTTATAGTTTTTATAGTCACTCTCGCAAGTAAAAAGAAAGGTTTGTCTAGGAACCAAATCTTTCCTAAGCCAAGGACACAGAGCTCACGTGCAACTGCATGGCATTAAAAAGTAAAAATGCCTTCTGCGAAATTGCTTCTGAGTGGGGGCTGAGCCTTGCTGATTAACACACCCAGGGCAGGTAGCTGAATGTGCACCTGCAGTGTGAGCTCCCCCTGGGTGGGGGGAAATGGCTGGAGCTCCAGGCAAGGAGCCAGGGAAGGGCTGACCCTTTGCACAGGGGGCATGGGCACCTGGAGCGGCTGCTGGTTGCCCAGAGGCTCTGCAGGAGCCAGTGAACAGCAGAAGAGCCCAGACACAAAATCACTGTTGGAAGAGATGTGCAGACTTTGAGGGTATAAAAGTCTGGGAGTGATTTTATTGGGGGTGCCTCCCTGGAGATACCAGCTCGAGGTATTTTTTATTGTGCTGCTGATCATAGTTAAATGAATTAAAGGAGCCAGGAGTCTGGGCCTCTGCTGTGGTGGGAAACCTGAGGCTGAGCCAGTAAGAGAAACTTACTGAGAAACTTGTTTGAGAGTGATCAGGTGGGGCACTTGTCAAGTCACTGGAGCCAGCAATGCACAGGGGCTTTAGTCCCAGCAGTGACAGTCTGGGGTGGTGTGGGTGTGACTCTTATTTCCCTTTTTTGTTTCTGGCTGCAGGATCAAGCCTTATTCTTCCCCTCTTATTTCCCCAAACTTCTCTGATCTACAGCTATTTTAAAACACTGTGCTGTCCATGAGCAGAGTGTCTCCACTCCTACCTTTTAAACTTCTGTTAGTCCATCAATCACATTCAGAAGAGGCTGGGAGAAAGTGACTACCTGGTTTGAAAACCAAAAATGCAGCTGTGAAATGATAATTTCCTGATGAAGAGGAAGAAGTTGACATTTTTAGTCTTTTCAAGTGAAGATTTTGGCACAGAGCCTTATGTTCGCAATATAATTTTATTAAAGGTGGCCTACTTATGTCAAGAGCTGTTCAAGGTGTTCAGTCAAGTTTTGTTCCCCAAAAATATTTCTAAGCCTCATGCAAAAGGAATACCCATTCTCTTATCATGTATTGAGGATGTTTTTCCTCAGATCTGTGAGCTGGCTTTGTACATGGATGATAAATTCTAAGCTATTTTTGGATGACAGGACTGCTCTTTAGACAAGCTTTTCACATTGGTGACTATTGTGTGTGATCTTATACGCAGAAAAATACTTGTATGCCATATTCTGACACTTTGCTATAATTGACTTGAAATACATAAGACTATCACTCTTGTATAAATCATATTACATATATGAGTACATACTACTGGAGAAGTGCAGGTGCCTACAGAGGTCAGTATTGAGGAGTACTCTAAAAACAATGTAAAAATAAAAGCAGTAATTTATTAAAAACTATAAAAAATTTATGGATGCTGACAAAAATTAAGAGCCCATATGGAATTCTCCTGAGGAAGATAAACTCAGAGGAAGATATACAGAAATCTTATTCTTTTCTTTTGGTAGAAGTGGGTAAATTCTGTGGGGATTTTGGGACAAATGTCATCAGAAATGTCACTGTGTATAATAGTGCATTGCCTTAATGGCTGTGTTGTTCTAGCTGCACTCATGAAAGCTGGATATCTTTGTTCTTGCCTGAAGTTTTGATTTGTGAAGTACAAATGGTTTGGGTAAGTGGATCCTTGAGCTGTGGTAATGCACACTGCAGACGCATAGGTTCTTCTGGCAAGGAAATTGAAACTCCTCTAGCTACAATAGATAAAATTACTACTCTTGAGTGCATGGTTTCTGAAACTTGCCAGACAACATTCTGAACCTTATTTACTTTATGCCTTAGTTAAATTCACCATCCTACTTTGAGCAGCTGATTGATGCTCTCAGTTGTGTTTTCATGAAATCCCCGTGGTAAAAGATAGGAGTTTCTGTTTCCAAATCTTCTAAAGATCATGATAAAACCTATTTTCTATACTTCCACATTTCTCCTAAGTCAGTTATAGGCTGACTTTTAAAGTCAGATATGTAGAATTTTAATGTATCTCAATCCAATTTTATATTTCTTAACATTTTATAGTGGTTGAACCCTTTGCAACACAGATATGTGCATGATGTGGAAACAACTTATTAATAAGTCAGTAACAGAGCTGAGAATGAAATGCAAACTAATTGCTCAAACTGCTCTAATTGCTAAATGAAGGCTCTTCCCTACCATGGAAAATGTACAGATGGAGAGGGAATTGTAGTAGCATCTCTCTGTAGGGCAAACAAAATGCATCAGATGCACATGCTTGGGGTCAAGCAATATCATTATCTTTCTTGTGGTGTGTGCTAGTTGAGATGCAGTCCTGTTCCTTGTTTTCCAGGAAAAAAGGCCAATCTTGTCATTACACTGCCAATTTCTAAAGCACTACCTTTTTTTTCAAGTACATAATCAGAAGGTCAAATGACATGGCACTCCACAAGCCCACTCCACTTAATTCATTCTTCAGAGTAAATCAAGTGGGATTGTCTTTAACGAAAAAACTGCTTACCATGGCTTCTGAAAACCCCCAGCAGTTTTCAGCAGTTCTTAAGCCTGGCTGCAAGAGCAACAGTCATTAATAGTCAGCAGTAAACAAAATGTCTCATCTGTTTTTCCAGTAGGTGTTTTAAGAACAGACAAATTTATGTGCATGTTGTTAATCTCTTCCCCAAGCCCTTCTTCAGTTTTCTCTAATGTTTTCCCCTCAATTTCCTTCTGTCTTTTGGTAACGAGATGCAGCTCAGGACTTTTAAAAAAAAAACCTAAACAGTTAAAGGTCAATAGACAACAAGTCCATTAAAAAAGAGATTTAACAGCCACATACCTCTGCTGGAGTTTCTAATTAAATATTACACAATGTTTTGTACTGTACAGATGAACAGAGTGTAGGAATGAGAAAGAGATTAGCTATGAACTGGCACCTACAGGGTCTCTGGGGAGTGGGAGCCCTACTGAGCCTCCACAGCCCCAAGAATTGGTGGGCTTGACTAGAACCTCATGCTGTAACTCATATCAACCCCATCAAAAGTCATACATTTGTTTTGAGGAATGTGTTTTGCTGTGCTGTCCTTGGCCAGCTATGTTGTCCTACAAGGATTACTTAAATATCCTTGTTAAACCAGACTCTTCATTGAGTCTTGCTGGAAAACATTGACCCAGAGGGTCTTTGATCAAAATATCAACAAAAATTCCACAAACTTTTGCTAAATCCAATGAAGGATTACAGCTAAGCATGATTTTTCTCAAGAAGATTTGTAAGATAAAGTGAAGTAAGAATAAAAACTTCCTAAAACCTGAAAATGTGGCTTGAAAGCAGAAGAAAGCAATTACCCTTCTGTGATTCCCTGGATTCTGGGTTTTCTGGTGCTAAGCTACAGCCAATATTAAATTAGTGGTGGTGATAGTAATGTGCGGAAAGTCAAGACCATAAGAAGTTATATTTAATTTATCTCCTCTTGGGATATAGGTATCATGCAAATTTAGTCTACAACTTAGTTAAACTTTAAAACTCATTCTTACTGTGCTCCATGAAGGTGAGAAACCTCAGCGGTCCCTGAGGTTACAGAATCTTCTGGTGACATTGACTGGGCAGAGCATGATAAAATGAAATATTTTCCTGTTTTTCTTCATTTCAAAGAATAAAGAATTCTGCTGTCATTTGCAGAAGAATTTGGGAGTGGGAGTTAACTAAATGTTAATAGACTTATTGTTGTTTTATAAACAAATCTGTGTTTTTTAATGAATTCACTATAGTTACAGAAGCATCAAACCAGAGAAGAGTTTAAACCACATTTTTTGATAAAGCTCAGCTCTCTTAAAAAGCCTTAGATTCTAATAATCAGCTTATGAATTTGCAGAACTGTTAATACCACCTTTTCTGCAAATCCAAGGAGGACAGATATTTTTTTAGTCTTTTGCTTTCTTTCAACTTTTCTAGTTGGAGACCCATATTTCAAGGTAGACTTTTTTTTTTTGCTTTCACACAAATTCATTGATACCAACACCCTTTTTCCCCACTAGAGAAAGGTTGAAGTTGTCCAGGTTGTAAATCTATGAATTTATATCCAAATCTAGTGAGCAGGAAGGATGTTGGACCTTCCTACCCATTCAGCTTTGCTGGACAGAGTTAGGGCTGCACAACTTTGACTCTTTTTTTGAAATTGAGAAGGGTTCAGTGCAGGTGGACCTCAGACTGGTTGAGGTCTGGGGCTCTGGATATGAGTGTTGGTTCTACCTTTAGCTGCAGGTCCTGCAGAATGTGGCAGTTCAACAGCTACTCCTCTCTGGATTATGCAGTTTATGTACAGCCAGCCTCTGCAGTTGTTTTCTTTTTATTAATTTGGGTTATTCATCATTTTAGTTAGTGAGACACTGCAGGAGCTGACAGCTATTCTTTGATATGCCACATCTCATTATTTAAGGGCAGTTATATTCCTGTGTAGTCTATACAGCTATATCCCTATATAGCCAACAAAATTAAAATAGAAAGAAAAACCTCAGTAGCTTTAAAATACTTCCTACATTTATTTTTAAAATGCTGGAGACTGTGGATCAAAAAGCCACTGTCAGGAGACCATTAAAATAGGGCAAGCCACAATTTCAGGTCTAACGCACACCTGAGATTGATAAAAAAGTATTTTCCTTTTCCTTTTTCTTTTTCCTTTTTTTTTTTTTTTTTTTTTTTTTTTTTTTTTTTTTTTTTTTTTTTTTTTTTTTGGTAAATCTGTATGGTATCAGTGGAAAGAATGAAAACTTTGCATGATAAAACTCTCCAGTTTCTGACAGTTGTGGATTCAGGGTGGCCTCAGACAGAAGCATTGTTCAAAGTTATAACAGCCCCTTTAGTTTGTTGTGCTGTGTAATCTGTCAGAGTCACAGTGTGGCTGCAGCATGTCCCTGATGAGGAGACCTGGGCACAAACTGATGCATTTCCTTTGCAACTGGATTAATTTGGTTGTTTCCACTTCACTCTCTGCCACCAAGACAAGAAAAGGACAGCTCTCCTTGAGGCATTTCTGTGTCTTGCATGTGAGACAACACTGAAATGTGGCAAGGAGTGATAGAATTCTGCTGAAACAGCAATCAGTTCCAGCACCCACACGTGGCTCCTGCTCAAAAGCTGTTATGGATCAGGAGCTGTGTAACCAGCAGGACCAGGGCAGTGATCATGTACTGGCACTGGGGAGCCTGCACCTCAAATGCTGGGCTTACTTTTGGGCCACTCAGCACAGGAAAGTCATTGAGGGGCTGGAGCGTGTCCAGAGAAGGACAAGGGAGCTGGAGAAGGGTGTGGAGCACAAGGCCAATGAGGAGAAGCTGAGGGAGTTGGGGTTCATCATCCTGCAGAAAAAGAGGCTCAGGGAGGATCTTGTCACTCTTAACTCCCTGGCAGGAGGCTGTGGTCAGGCAGCATTCAGCCTCTTCTGTTAAAAAGTGACTGGGCAAGAGGAAACTGTTTGGGTATTACAAAAAACTTCTTCACCAAAAGTGTTGTCAAGCACTGGAACAAGCTTCTTAAGGCAGTGATGAAGTCACCATTGCTGGAGTTACTTGGAAAATGTGTAGATGTGTCACTTGGGGACATGGTTTAATGGTGGAGATGGCAGGGCTAAGGTTGACAGTTGGACTTTATGAACTTGGAGGTCTTTTCCAACTTTAATGTTTCTGTGGTTCTGTAATTTATCTACCTGTCTAGATACTTTGTTCTGATGTGAATCAATCTGCACTGACTGTTCCTACCTGCATTTAGCTTAAGAAGAGAAGCCACAGCCTGTCTACTCTTATTTTGCAAAGCTGATTTGACTAAACAGATACAGCCATCTGAAGTGTGTTAAATCTAATTTCAGCCTGGCTAAAAGTTAGTTCCCATGCCTACACACATCTTACTACTGGAGTTCAGAGCACCTGGGTGTTGCCATACAGACTCTCAAGGTGGAGCTATTCCTTTTGTGAAGTTCACTTGGCCCTGTGCTGTCAGAGATGGAGATAATGACAGCTCAAGCACAGGTCATGTCCCTGTAGCTGCCTTGTGGCCAGACTGATGTGGCATCACTGGCTGCTGCTGAGTGCAGGCACATACTGAGTGGAACCATCACACAAGCAGTAAATCCTTTGCTCCAGACACGGCTTGGCTGGTGTATGGGTTCCTCGAGTGGGAACTTCAATGCCTCCGGGAAAATGCAGGAATTTGCACTCAATTCACTTTCCCTGCCAAAACCTTTGAAATTCTTATGAGGCTGTGGGATAGCAGTGATCCTTATGCAAACTAAAACAAGGTGTTAAAATTCAGCAGAGAGGCACTTTTAGATACAGAACTCTTGCAGAGTAGCAAGAAATTTTTCATGTTTTCCCTTAGATGGTGGACAGGGTCAAGAGTTTGCCTCACAGTTCATCACTCAACTACTGTCTTTCATTGGCATAGTACCAATGTTGCTCAGGACTTTGAGATGCCTTGTGAGTGTAAGTCAGTCTAAACAATCTCTTGAGAGATGCCAAGGATGAATTTGGTGGACATGAACCTTATAGAAATAAAATAATCTATTTGCTGAGAAATGCTGTGGAAGTAAATCAAGTGGGAGCATTTGCAATTTGTAAGATTTAGGAGCTAGGTCAAGGCAGGCAGGGATTTAATTTAATTCTTTGACTGTAAGTCTTAGATCAACGAAGATATTTCACTTGGTCCAAGATTAAAGATCTCATTTCCTAAGTAAGATTTAGCATTTCACATTGATAAGTGAAACAGAGATCAACAATAGGAGCTGTGGGAGGATGGTTGGAGACGTACCCATGGTTATTTTGAGAAAGATATGTGGCAGAATGAAAGAGTGACCCAGATTTTCAGGTGTGGATTGACAAATCAAACTGACTTAAATTCCAGAATCACAGAATATGCTGAGTTGAAAGGGACCCACCAGAATCATCAAGTTCAACTCTGGGCCCTGCACAGGACTGTCCCCAAGAGTCAGAGAGACCTTGAAAAATTAGAGAGATGGGCAATCACCAACCATGTGGAGCTCAACAAAGGAAAGTGCCAGATTCTGCAGCTGGGGCGGGGTAACCCTGAATGTACAGACAGATGGAGGAATAAGGAATCATGGACAGCAGTGCCATGGAAAGGGAGCTGGGGGTCCTGGTCAGTGGCAAGTTGGGTATGATTCAACAGTGCCCTGGCAGCCAGGAGGGACTACCATGTCCTGGGGAGCATCAAGCACAGCATCACCAGCTGGGAAAAAGATGGGATTGTCCCGCTCTGGTCTGCACTGTGGTGGCCTCACCTTGAGGACTTGGGGCAGTTTGGGGCACTACAATGTAAGAAAGATACTAAACTATCAGAGAGTGCCTAAAGGAGGCCATGAGGATGATGAAGGGCCTTGAGGGGAAGCTGTGTGAGCACTGGCTGAGGGCACTTGGTCTGTTCTGCCTGGAGGAGTCTGAGGAGAGACCTCACTGGGGTCTGCAACTTCCTTGTGGGGGGAAAGAGGAGGGGCAGACACTGATCTCTTCTTCGTGGTGTCCAGAGACAGGACCTGAGGGAACGGCCTGAAGTTGTTTCAGGGAAGGTTTAGGTCGGATATGAAGCAAAGGTTCTTCCCCCACAGCGTGATTGGGCTCTGGAAGAGGCTCCCCAGGGAAATGGTCACAGCCCCAAGCCTGACACTAGCCCTGTGCTCTGCTCTCCTTCTCTGGTTCCTCTGCTGACTCTGCCATGCTTGATGTGCAGCTTGGCTGAGGTGCTGCCACTGACCTGCTCAGCACACTAAGCACTGATATTCCTCCCTGTGTGGACTCGTTCTGAAAGCTGAATTTTGGCATTCTGCAAGCGGAAAGCAGAGCCCCTCTTCCCACAGCCATTTATTTAACTGTTTATTGTGTTTATTGCAACAAGGAATCCTTCCTGCCACAGCAGCGGTGGCACTGGCAGAGGACAGTGCCCCTGGAGTGGAGCAGTAGCACAACATGAATGCTGATCTGGGGTGTGAGGTTCTCCCTTGCCTCTTACTGTAGCCAGTGGAATTCTCTGCCTATAACTGCTCTGGTAATTTGCTGAGGGAGTTTCTTTAGGCATTCACCACTGAGAGTCTGTTTAGCAGTCTTCTTGTTGTTTCCTCACACCTCCCAGTCCTTAGAGCTGATGTTTGTGAGTGGGTTTCATATTCATAATGAAACACAGCAATATGTTGCACACAAACTCTATGCATATATATAAAAAAATATATATACACATATTTATATATATATGTACATATACATATACACATATATTCCTCTGTATACACACACACTCATGGGTGGGGGAAAGTTTCTCGGGGGGGCTCCTATTTATGAGCACACATACACAAATATTTATGACCTCCTGGCTTTTCTTGGTGCATTATATTTGACACTGAGCATCACAGATAAGAAATGCAAGATAGCTGGGAGTAAAACTGTGATGGTCTTCTTTGGAGTGACTTCATCTCTTCTCACTCTGCAGTTTTTTATGGTTTTCAATTAAGATTTTGTTATACCAAAGACTTGGGCAAACCCCTTTGTTGTAAAAGTTGCTGTTATTTTATAGGCAGCAATCTTTTGACTAGGGCTTCCTTATTTTCATCTCAGCAGTGCCATGAAGAATTTCTGATGTGTATTTTTGCACAGGAGATGGAAAAAAGAAGAAACATACAAACCCTATTGATAGCGAAGTAATTTTTTACAAAATATCTTGGAGTAGGGGTCTGTTCACCTCTTACTTGGAACAAGAAGTGCATTTTTAATATACAATGCAAGAATTATAATTACCTCACACTTCATGAAGTAGTAACAAATCCAGTTTAACTTACCTAGATGAATCCATTAATTTCCCAGAAATTTTATGCAAGTTCTAACTGACTGGGGAAAAAACCTGCATGTTATCAGCTCTTTCAGATTTTGTTCCTTTATTTGTGCAGATGCACTGGTTTCTTAATCATTTACTGCATGAAACTAAAGTTACCTCTAATCATGCCAGAATGATCTTTCCTACCCCATTATAGTTCCTTCCATTTGTCTGGGGAGTTCTCTGTAGAATTTGGGACAATCCTGTTATCACTGACTCTCCCTACCACTGAAGAAATTCTGGCATATTTCACCTTTGTGCCAAGATTAAAAAAAAAGATTTGTCAAAGAAATAAAACTGATTTCCCTTCCCAACTACAAATTCTGTTTCTAAATAGAGATGATATGTGATGGGAACTACACACATTCTTTAATAAACACAAAAAAAGCTGCATATGGTCCAAATCTAACTGGAAAACATTTTTCTTGTTCTAAATTCATTATCTTAAAACTGCTGATAAAATATCTGCAGTGGAACATGCTGGGACGAATTAGTTCAGTAACACTTTCTGTTTCATCAGGATGATTTAAGCCTACAACAAATGTCATGGCATTAACATTTTATGCCGGGGCATGAAGAAATGGCTGCTGGAAGAATCAACAGCCTTTCTAAAAGTCAGCACTTTCTGTCTGCTTTTATGAGACCACTGGTCACTCTGCAGTATTAAATGATGACTTTGCTGGGAGAATTATGTCCTCTGTGTGATGTTTCTCTTGGGCATCTGCCCAAATCAGAAGTGCAAGTGCCAGCAGATGTGATAACATTCTCCAATCCCCGGGCTTGGGTATGGTTCAAATGTCCATTTCATTTGGCAGATATTCCTAATAAGACCCCCTCAGGGCAAGCAGCCTTTTAATAGTAGCATTTTCCCTTTGAATTTGCCAGAGAGACCTGCCCTAACATATTGTTTGTGCAGTTGTAGATGCTGATTCATGATTGCTTCTTGCTTTCCACCTGCCTCTCCCCAGTCCCCCTCTAGCAAGGCAGCGAGGACAGACCCTTCCCACCCACCCAGCACAGGTCTGTCCCCTTTTCAGTCTGGACTTACAGGGACTGTGCTTGTCCTGCCAATGGATCCCCCTTCCCACACTGCTAAAAAGACTGTGACTTCCTCTTCTACCAGTTTGCACCACAACTTATTTTAGTTTTTTGTCATCAACCTTTTCTTCCAAGGAACAACGACAGCAGAAAGAGCTGACTCACTCAGACTTCAACAAAAAAGTGTTGCTAATTATAAACCCATAGCAAAAGCCTGCCCAGATGTATCTATCAATCACTTTACAAACACAAACTCTGAGCTGCAGACGTGCAAGTAGGAAGATTTCCTAGGCATACAACTGCAAGGTATTATGAGCATGCAAACAGAGGTTTAGACAAATCTTTTGGAGACAAACTCTTGTCTTATTAAATGAATTCACTCAAATAATTTCTTTACTATACCTTCTGTTTTATGTAGAGGACAACATATTGTATAGTTGCTATGGATGTTTAATCAAAAGTTTAGCAAAAAACTTATACAGACCCTTGTCTTAGTAGCTTTATTTGGTAGAAAAAGTGAGAAGAAAATTATTTTCCTTGTGATTATTATTGTTACTCTTCTTCTCCAATGCCTAGGTCCAACTGATTTTTAAAGAGAATTTTATGCCACAAGATCATAAAGTTGCCAAGAGCAAGAGGAAAACAAGTCTGGTGATTATATCTATATGTACATACTTCAAACAAGTGTAATCCCAAGGACTGGTCTTAGAAGCAATTCCCAGATATTCAGGCTGGGGTTGCTCCTCTCCACTCTAAAGGTACATGTTAAGAGGCTGCCAAGAGCTGCTGGCTGGAAAAGTGACTAGAGGTTGAAGGTTCTCTGTGCTTGGAGAGGGATGACAGCTGGGAAGCAGGAATTTTTGCCTGTGCAATCCTACCTCGCACCTGCAGGAGCAGAACACTCCAAATGGGACCCATGAACACCTGGAATACATTAAAGCCTCCTTGCAGCACCAGAAATGTGGAGCTGGGAGCAAATGATGAACTGTGAAGTTCAATTGTGTTTGTGGTGTGTCATTTTTCTGCATTTTATTATTCACTGCTCTTTGGACAAATGCTTGTTACATCAGAGAGTAGTACTGCTTCTTCTGCTTAACTGAGCTGAATATTTACACTGGGAAAACTCTAAAAATTGTCACTCTTTTCCATCAAAATGCCATGGACAACTTGGGACAGTGCTTTTAATAAAAGCTTCCACTGGTGGAGCATCTTCCAGCACTAATGGTTTTGGAACTCCCTGGTAAACTGAAGTTACTGTTCATTTATCCATGCTTCTCTCACATAACCCATAAAGTAACTACCTAGATGTCTACTCAGAGACCTAAGCTGCTATTTAAAGCATTAATGGAGCTTGCTTTTTAAATAATTCACTGCATAAAGTTACATTTTTAAAAAAGTTCTCACTTCAGATGATCACTTCTAGTTCAGTTGTTTCAAGATTTCCGATCCCCAGTTATTAAATGTTGTGAACTAAATACTCAAACATAAGACTTATAAAAAAGGAATTGTTCTGTTCCTCTATGCCTCCAGGGTTCCAAGCTGGTGTTGTTGATACATTGAGTTTTACACAGAGTTATGAAGGCTAGAAACTTATCACTTCTGTGGCGGAAAGATAACAATGTGAAACAATACCAGCTGCTGCAATACTATGAAAAAAAAAAGAAATATTAATTAGATATAAGAAGTAGAAACATATGATTTTCATCGTTCACTGTTGTTTGAAATGGCAACATATAAAGCGAAATTTCTACTTGAAAGTGAAAAAAAAAGATGGCATCCAGAGTATGTAGACTCAGTTCCTTTTACAAAACTCTTTTCTCAGAGAACTCTCCCCACTTCAAATGATAAGTATTTTGTTTATATTTTTTCTGATTAGAGCTATTCTAGAACACCTTTACATTCAGCAACCTGAAAGAAAAGTTCTTTTTTTTATTTTTTTCTTCCCCCTCCAGAACACTTGATTTAAGCTTGAATGGATAACAACTGAAAAAGGAAATTAGGGAAGTACATAATGAAAAGCACTGCAAGGCGGTGACATAGTATTGATTCACTGTGAGGAAAGGGGAGTCACCCTCCCTTTCCCCTGCCCTGCTTTCATATCTCTTTGCTGTGTGCTACTCCCCACGTGCTGCACAGGCTGAGCACATTGGCCTCAGCTCTGCTGGTGTTTTCCTCCAAGAAAGCACTGCCCAAGGCTAAGTTTAGGAGATTTATTTAGTTTCAAATGATAAATCCATCTTTTGAGCTATGAAAGTGCATTTGTGTTTGGGGGGAAAAGTTCCTGAGGTCTTTATTGCTTTCCTGCAGCAGTGCTGCATTATAGATATCTCTGCATGCATGAAGGAGCACTGTGATAGGATAAGATGGGATTAAAATTGTCCATTAGTTTTGGAAGGAAAAAGACCACATGGTCTGTATGGAAAATCTGATGGTTCCTCTGGAAAACATTAAAAAACCTCCTCACTTTACATTAAAAATAGAAATACTTTGATTTCTCACTGCTCTGCAGTAGCCTGGGTACTGCTTCTTGAATCAAGCTGGTGCCTGTATCCAAGCAAATGACATTAGCTAGTGTGTGACTGGAATCAAGCAGGACATAGGCAGGATTTTCAGGCAAAAATGCATTTGTTTACCCTCCATTTTTTCCATCTTTTAACAGAGATTATGAATTTCAAGAAAATAAACCCACTGGTTGGTGATATTTTTTCCTCTCTGCATGGAGCTCTTTAAATTTTAGCCTTGTAAATCCATTGCTGTAATTTCCTAGTCGTTCCTAGGAAGACACCTACATATATAAAAGTAAAACTTCTTTTTAATGGCTTACTGCAAAACTTTTGGGAGACGAGATTAAACGTGTCCTCTTTAGCTCCAGTGCACTAATTTGATTTGTGTTAGTTCTGTGCACAGAACTCGTTTCTGAGAGAGCTGTCTCCACCTAAGTGTTTGGTGAGGTTGAAATGATAAATATTTTGTGCATAGAAGATAACTTTTTCCAAGTGGCACCATTCCAGCTCTGTTTAGTTTAAGGCCTCCAAACGAGTTAAATCCCATGTTTGGGGGCTGCAGTATTCACTGTGGGGGAGGAAGCAGAGTGACTATTAAATCATCTAGATTGTAAGTGGCTAATATATTCACACAAGCTTAAACACAACTGAGTGTCTGTGCATTTACATATACAGCTCCTGATCTAATTTTGTCACTAAAAATTACAAACACAAACTCGAGAGCCATTTGTCTTTCATTTATCCCAAAGTGCAGCCCCCGCAGCAGCAGCATTTCGAAAAAAAATAGGTTTTTGTGGTTTTTTTTTTTTTTTTTTTTTTTTTTTTTTTTGCAAAGGCATATTCCAGGAAGAGATCTGTCAAGGATAAAGAGCTACCTATGAATTTCTTGTGCTGGAAACTCCCTTGACCAGCTGCAGTCTGTGTCTAAGCTGCCCTGAGCCTTTTGCTAGACTCTAACCCAGCCTCCTCCTGGTCATTGCCTGATGCCAGAAGGGATCCCCATTTGGGAAGTGCTGAAATTGAGACAAAGAGTCCCACAGAAAAGCTGTGGGCCAAATACAGATCACTCAAGTGTTAAGGTGGCATCTTAACAGGAATTTCAGCCTTTCACTCAAGATGCATTTGAACCTGAAAGTGCAAAATTACTAACAGATTTGGCAGGGTGCATTTAGCTTAAAAATTGAAAGGAAAAAAAAAAAGCAAATTTTGCTTTAAGGCTGATAAAACCTTAAAGGAGTTGAGAGTTACAACTTCTTTCAAGCTTTTGGACTGTGACAAAAGGGATTTTGCATGCAGTTTTATATGAAAGAAAATAATTAATAAAGCTGATGGAAGGCAAAAGGAGAATGTATGATTGTCTTTAACACAGAGCAAAGGTGTAACTAACGTTAATGTTGTACATTTAAAGGAAGGTGCTTAAGTTTAAAAAAACTTAGGTCCAAACAGAATGAAAACCAGCAGTCCTCTCTAGAATGAAGAGTAGGATGATGATGATGATGATGAAGATGATGATGATAATTATTATTATTATTTCCCAACTAAACTGATTTCTGATAACTTTTTTGAAGTCAGCTTCTGCTGGGAAACAATGACCAGTTGACTGCCTTCACCTGAGCCCTTCTCTAGAGCTCTGCACAACAAAGTTTCAATTCCTCAGTAAGGGCAACTAGAAAATGCCTCAGCTCTGGAAGAAGTACTGAGAATTATGTTTTCTTGTATTGTGTGATCCAAACCATATTAAAAAGCTGTTGATTGAGAAACAGGTCAGATTTCACAGCAAACATCATCTTATGCAGCAGTTTCAGAGTGTGAACATCCTGTTCCTGCTGAGCTGGTGCAGGTCTGACACCCAGGTGAGCTGGCACTGGTGATAATTGAGGAGAAGGATGAGATGCCAGGCAGGTCTTGGCTTGCTGGCTGAGAGTGGCAGACACCTCCAAGGTTGCAAATTTTTAAACTTAAAACAGGGGTTCGTCAGGATTTTTTTTTTTAGATTTTTTGGGGTTTCTTTTTGTTTGTTTGTTTGTTTGTTTTGGTTTTTTGGGTTTTTTTTTGGTCTGTTTGTTTGTTTATTTGTTTGTTTTTCCTTGGGGGAGTTTTTTTAAAAAATTTTTTTAGCAGCTTTTAAATTTAGTTCTCAGCACTTCTATTCCTGACAGTGACAGATTTCATCATGTTTTTTCCTCTATGACAGGAAGGCAGTACACACAAATGCAAAATTTGGAAAATGTCGAGAGAAACCAGGGGAGAAGAAATATGTGGGCAATACTGGATAAAAATTTCTGTGGGAAAATCACACATAAGACTTTTTTTTTTTTTCTTAAGGCAAATGAATCTTCATTCTTTGAACTATTTAAGACCACCCTTTGCTGGTACAACCTTAGCCCTAAAAGCTTTTTGGTTGAGAAGAAATAGAAAACATCAGCTCGACAGCTTTCTCTGATAAATCAGTGTCGGGGTTACAGAAGTGAACTGGGGGGAATGCAATTGTATGTTCCTGCCCTTGTGGCACAAGTCATTTCTACAAAGTTATTGGTATTTCTGCAGGCCCTGGTGCCCATGACTGTTGTTACAGCCCCGTGGAGCTCAGCAGGGCTGGGCAGAGCAGGGTCTGGAGCCGCTGCCAGTTTCCCTTTGGAGGAGAGAACAGGAGGTGGGAAGCGAGGGAAAACCGAGGAAACCTGACAGGTGCAAGTGCTGACTGACTGTGATCTCCAAACTTTTCAGATTTCTCCAAACTCCACCCTTTTTTCCATAAAGGCCATAAAATAAACCCTTTGGTTGGTGGTGGTGCTTCCGAGCTCTCTCTGACAAAGTAATGCTCAGGCATTCTTCTGATATTATACTCACCTGTTTAAATTTTGTAACCACTTTCAAACACTTACCAAATAATACATTAGGAAGGTTATTTTGATTCTTCCCCAGTTATCCCAGCCAACAGGACTTCTTTTCCTCTATCCCATGGTCAGAATTAAATTACTTACTTAATTNATTTTTATTTTTATTTTTATTTTTATTTTTATTTTTATTTTTATTTTTATTTTTTGTGTTAAAATTTAATGAAACCCTTTCAGATTGTCTGATTCTGTTGAACCAACATGCCTATAAAACCTGAATGATTCCTAATTAATTCTTGCCACATGTAGAGGAATAGTATGTGGGGTGGCTCTTATTCAACCATGAAGGATGAAAACTTTGCACTGCTAAGCAAAGAGACATTGATGATGCCACAGCTAAAAGCAATTTTAAATCTCTTCTATCTGTGACAGCAATTTCTTATGTTTCAGGAAGAAAACAGAATGTGGAATGCAAAACTACCCAAATTTTAATTCTTATAATGAATGTTTCAGTACTGTGGTTAAAGTGGCCTTTTCATTGCTTTTTGAAAATCAGATGGCTGCTTTGTTGTTTCTCTAATGACATATCTGCTTTTATAAAGTTCATGGAAATTGGAGTCAGTGTTGGCTATTTTCATGAATTTCATGAAATTTTCTCATGGGCTGATCCTGCTTTATCTCATTTTTCACCCTTGTGGGGCATTTCCTGCATCCCCTTCCACAGTTTAGGGAATTCCTCACCTTCACCTTATTATCTTAGGTGCTGTCTCCAGCCTCTCAGCCTGCAGATTCAGACAGCTGAAGCAGAGCACACTCAGTGGTTATTCCCACGGATGGACTGTGGCACACACAGTTTTCCACAGAAAACATGAATCGAAGCCAAACTGTGTTGAATGCAAGTTATTTCCAGCATTTTCTTGCCACAGCATATTGTTGCTTGTTCTTAGAACATGTAGCTTCATTGAGGCAGTGAGCACCAGGTTCTTAATTACCTTCAGAGGATACAGTCCCTGGTTAGCAATTAATTGCCTCAAAACATTTAATTCTGAGAGGTGGAACAGTGGATAAATCCAGGAATATGTGCCAATGCATTTTCCCAAGTCCATTTTGCTAGTATGTGCTTGCAAGCCTTGAAGGTGTGTACATGCTGTACATGTCTCTGCGTGCTGTAGAAACAAAGTCTTTTTCAAGGCACGATGTGATGGTGTAGGCTGGCCACCTGGGAAGATAAACCATGGCCAAATTGCTTCTTTTAGGAGCATTCATGTCCGAAAACGAATTAAAGATGGACAGCCAAGACAGTCTTTTCAGTAACAGCAGAATGACAAATGCCAATGCCTTCCCTTTTTCCTGCCCTCAGCGCAAGAGCATTGTTAAAATTTAAAAGCTCTAATGAACTGCAGGATGGACAGATGCATCAGAAATTAAATTAAAGGAAAGAAAAAGAGCATTTGACGATGTGGAGCCATTGCTTGAGAGTCAAATATATATTGACAGAAAAGTGGGCCAAGTATTCTTTATAGATCTTATTTCTGTTAATGTCTGTTTTCAGGAATGATAACTAACACTAATAGGCAGGAATTTTTTTTTGAAAGGCAAGAATGGAATAGTTAATCAATAGGGAATGAAGAAGCGTGTGATTTCTAGGTGTCACCCATGCCTTTGAGGATCACCATAATATTAACACTGCTTTTAAAAAAAAGTAGGTGTGTGCTAAAGCTTCTTCACCAGATCTGTTCATTAAGGTTTAGTGTCAGAAAAGAAACAGAAGTCCCATTCCTCATATTGTCCTATTTTTTCAGAATTGAGAAATTCCTTAGAATTAATTCTTAAGAATTAAGCTGGACACCAAAGGAGCTGACTCAGGGGCAACTACACAAAAATGAAAGCCCTGCTTCTGCCTGTGCATGCATCTCATCAGTCCCTGAGATGACAAGAGGTCACTCACTCTGTTATACAGCTAACAGCCTGCCCTTGCAGCAGTCTGTGCCTGGGGTCCAACCTCAGGGCAGAAAATGTCTTACCCCAAGTTCAGTGTTTAGTGAAGAAGATCTTGACTTACAGACAATTTTCATCTTTAAATGCCCAGGTCTTACCAAGATTTAAAAGCATCTTTCCTCCTAGTAACTCCTGTGACTCACCACTTCGTTTAGTGGACAGGTTAAATTTTCCTTTTAAAGGATTATTGAATTACTCTGTCCAGTCTGTGGACACTGGCATTCCCTGAACATGCCTGTGTAGAACCTTATTCCACCCGGAAGCAAACAGACGAGTTAATGGACCCACTACTTATCTGAACTATTAATTAATGACTAAACCATACTGTGGCAAGCACTGCCTTTCAGTTGGGCAAGTATTGTTATGTGTAGTGATGGTACTTTGTATGACTCTACAGCCTAAAACACACAAAGGAAAAGGCATAGAAATAGCACCACCGTGTTTGCAACCAGGAGTGGTGATGGTCAGACTCCTTATCAGGGATTTCAAGGAAAACATGCTTGGCACGATTAACTTGGCTGTGATTGTGCCCTCTCCAGCATGGAATCAGGCTGCTTTTAGATCTGGTACTTGGACTAGATCTTCCTGCATTGCTGCAGGATAAGCCTTAGATCACTACGAGGCTGCAGGAAGAAACAACAGTTAAAATGACTGTGCTCATCCCTGGAGGACAACAAATCATATGGTTTTAAAAAGTGCTCTCTGGCTGCAATAATTGTTTTTGAAAAGCAAACCAGAGACAAAACCCCAGCAGATCTCTGCTCAAAAATACCTCCACAGTTTGGGGAGCTTGGAAGGACTCAGGAGGGACAAAAATAGAGCACGCTCTCTTCATGGGATTGATGGCACCCTCTGACCAAAAACCAGCTAAAACCAACCCAGCACAATCAAGCCAACCCAACCCACACAACCAGTACCATACTTCCTCTTGGAGATACTGGGATAGGATTCAGCCTAGAAGAGGATAATTCCATACTCGAGAAATGCAGGAATTTTAGGAGAATGTGAGGGCACAGGCTTGAGACAAAGAGGGGAAGGGGAAAGACATCAAGAGGAGGAGAAAACAGTGCCCAGAGACTGTCTGGAGGAAACTGTTTATTTCCTTTTTCTCCCATAATGAGGAGAAATAACACAAGAGCTCTGCTGGTGATGCTGTCAGGGTGGCCTCCTGCAGGGCTGGGGAGAGCCCCAGCACCTGGGGTCCCTCCTTTTTGGGGGGACACTGGAGCTCCCCAGGTGAGCTGTCCCTGCCTTGTCAGGGAATGGAGGGGCTGCAGCTGCTGCCCTGGGCAGAGGGACCTGCCACCTCCACCACCTCCTGGCCCAGATCCTCCTGGGGCTGGTCCCACTCCATGGGGATGGGCAGAGCTGGGGAGGAGCGGTGACCCTCACACAGGGCAGCCTCTGTTGTGCCAGCTTCTTTCTCCTGCACTGTGATTGTAGGGCTGCTGGTGGGAGTTCCCACCCATGAGCAGGAACTCAAGGACCTGGAGCTGCTGGAGCTGCTGCTGGCTGCTGGGCTGTCATCCTCATCCACGGCAGCGTGGGAGTGCAGTGGCCTCTGGGCCACCGAGCTGCAGTGTCTCACAATGATGTTGATGGTGCCCTGCACCAGAGGCACTGTGTGCTCCTCCAGGATGCCCTGCAAACTCTGGATCATGACCTCCCGGTCTGGGCCATAGGTGCAGAGAAAGCTCACAATGCAGCACAATGTGCTCTCTGTCAGCCACCACTGGTCCCCATACATCGTCTCCACTCTCTGGCACAGCCAAGTCCACACAGGGTCCAGGACCTGCTGCTGTTGACGGAAAAGTTCTGCCCAGACCTCAGGCAGGACAATGCCCATGGCCTGGAATGGTGTGTCCTGTGGAGAAGATGAAGGGGACACCACAGGAGGATGGGAGCTGTTCTCATCCAGGCTGCCGGGAGCTCTCCCTCTCTGGCTGCTGCCACCTGGCAGCTCCTCAGGGACTGTGATGGATGTCTCCAGGTAGTCGTCTTGTCCATGATCAGAAAATCGTACAGTCACTATTGTTCTTCTGCAGAGTGGGCACACTGGATTTCTCTGTGTCCACCGCAGGATACAGCCCAGGCAAAACTGGTGGTGACAGGGCAGAGTAGAAGCCACATCCTCACAAGTGTCCTGGCAGATGGGGCAGTTGCTGGCAGTCTCTGTGGACATTTTTGTGCTCTGCAGCACATTGTGGAGAGATAAGGATCAGGGGCTGTTTGCCCTCACTGCTGTCACCTCCTGCAGGAAGGAGAGGCCATGGTCACTGGCTGTCCTGGGGCAGGGGGGAAGAAATGGCCAGGCCCCTGGAGAAGGCCACCCTCCCAACTCCCTGAGTCCTGTCAGGCACCCCACAGCCACCATGGTGGGACGTTTTCCTGCACAGCTCACCCTCAGTGCTGCATCTGAAGTGCTTGGCTGCCTGAAGCAGGCAGGGCAGGGAAACAGGATTATGGCTCTGAGACTGGCACCAAGATTTGCCAGTAACAGGCACCACCCGCCACTAGAGTAGCCTGGCTCGATCCTCCAGTCCTCACAATGGAGGATCTGGGTGGAGTTCAGCCTGGAGCCAGTCTGGCCCAGGCTCTGCCAACTCTGAATAGAAGGACTGAGGGATAAGAGCTCCCAATCCATCTGCCCATGATGTCACAGCCCACTGCTTCGTGGCAGCAGCTGCCACATCCCTGCATTGTCACAGAAGTCCTTCTCCCCTGCAGGCACATGACATCAGCTAAAACTGGGGAGTTCATACTGGAGACCTGACCCTTTTTCTCACAAGGGTTGTCTGGCAGGGACAGGTTTCCCAGCAAGGTTTTTGACATCTCTGTTTTTGGGGGCCCCAGCTGGACAGAGCCCTGAGTACTTTGTCTAGCCATGGCACCAACCTTGCTTTGAGCAGCAGGTTGAACCAGAGGTCACCTGTGTCACCTAGACATTTTATAAGTTTCTTGGATGTAAACTAGCTGAGTTTTTATTACATGGGAAAGCTCTTTTTCTCTGCAGATTTCAAATCCTTGTGTGTGATTCAAGGACAGAATGCATTCCTTTGCCTGTCTCTTGATAGGGGAGATGTGGTTTTCTTTTCCCATCCTATGATATAAAGAATTGCTATCTCGCTGACTTTGTAAGCATTTTCTAGCATTCTTGGTCTTTGGGGGATGGAGCTGGAAGAAGCAAGATGTAGTTGTGTACCTGGGCAGAAATAGCCCAAATCCTTCTGAACTGTGGAGTCATTTTAATAAATAATGTAAGCCTTCTGATGTTGGAGTCAAGAGTCTTGATTCACCCTGATAGGACTCCAGCAGCAATCATTTGTGACCCCTGAGACGTGGGGTAACACACCTGCCCTCACATCTGTTCTCTGAGCTTTCCTTAATCCTGTGAGAAAAATCAAGTTTAAGATGGTGGTCTGCAGAGTCCATAAAGAGCAACTTTAGAGGGGGTAAAAAAACCACTGGATTTTGGATTCACATTCTATTTTTTTGCAGCACTTGTCAAAGTGTGAATTTCTCTCTTCACACAGCCTTGTCCTGCACCACAGCACCAACTCTCTGGCAGTGCAGCAGATGAGCTCAGACTCAGATTGTCAAAAGTACTTCCCTCTGGGCTGATGGATAAACTACTCATGCAGGATGTTTGCAGCAGACTAACCATCAATTCCCAGGGCTTTCCTATAGTCTAGGCAGTGACTTCTGCCCATGCAACCCTGTGGATGGGAGCAGGTCAGAAAATCTTTGTATCTGCATAGCAAAATGCTTGGTTTTATTTGAGGTCCACTTAGTAGTATAGAGAGAATGCTGTTCAGAGGAAACTTCCGGAAAGAAAGTATTTTCTTGGTATTTTACTTTCTGAGAGAAGTCAAGCTCTCCCTGGGCAGCAAGGATTGGGCTGTCAGGATTGTTTCAGCCACACACTGCAGGACAGTGACAGTCTGGCTCTGTGTGACCAAAAAAATTGGGAAAGTCTTAATTTTTGGAGGGGAGCTTGGTGATGTAGCTGGGGTGCTGTTTGTGAAAGACAGTGTATTTGATCCATGCTAATGTCAGAGAGGGGCTCAGGAAAAGGATTCGATTAAGAAACAGACCTTTAAAAAGCAAATAAAATGAAAACAAAGAATATATGAGGAACTTTAGTATCAGTATTTTCTTACAAAGGTGTTTTTAGCAGTTTTTTTAGCAGTGTTTTTCATTCTATTAATTTGGTAATTTTACTCCTATTTTTTCTGTTCCAAGTCTGTAAAATCACAGGGTTGTGATTCACCTCAAGCTTGAATTCCTCCTTATCTGCTCTTCAGTGATCTTCCAGTTGGATCTTTCTTATTTCTTCCCTTTTAAGAAAATAAACTTTACATATAAATGTCTTCTGTCACGGGGCATTAAACATATCTATATCTTGTTGTTTCAAAAGCACAGGGATTGAATGTTGGTGTTTTTTCTGGGCCCATTAATTATAAAATACACGTGGATTCTGAGGGGTGAGAAAAGTAATCAAATATGCAATGGCATCTGTTTTCTGTTTATTGGGCACGAACCTTCCAAGAAAATATATAAGTCAATGACAAAAGGGTATTTTTTTCCATGAGTCCATAATCTGAGGCACAGTACCCTGGGGGCAGGATTGAGCTTGTACTTCAGTGACTCCTATCACATCTGCTCCACTGAGATGTCATTTCTAAGCAAAGCCGAGCTGCTGATGGGTTGGGTTTGTGCAGATTCTTTAGTACATATCTGGTCTTTAAAGTGGCTTTCTACTCCCATTGCTGGAGTGGTTGATGTGAACTCCTGAAGAGAATGAGCTTCTTTTTTTTTTTTAAGATGCTAAAATAAAATTTTTAGTACTGCAGGAAAAGCATGAGCAGTGGGATTGCAGTTTCCCACCCATTTATGAATTTTTAACTTATTTTAATGCTGAAAATATTCCTGTGATAGCTTCACAATTCTGTTGGCTTTCCTCTGCCATCTGCCCCCATCAGTGGTGGGGTGGGAAGGGTCAGAGCAGGTTGTGGGACTCTCTGGTGTTTCTCCACCTGGTGGAGGTGAGGGTGAGTCTGAGGCATTCAGCTGCCTTTGCACCTTTGATCAAACAACTCTGCTGGCACCTATCCAGTTTGAAAAAGCACAACAGCCTTTCCTGCCAGCTGAAATCCCCCAGGTTCTGGGTGAACCAGGCTCTGAGACACATCCACTTGACATTCCTGAGTGGCCTTGCTGCCTTCCAGGTTTCCTGACACTGGCGCGTGCTAAAGCTTTGTGGGGCTGCACCTGTGCCCTTGCACAAGCCACTGGCCCCCAGGTTAGCCAGCCACCTCTAACTCGTTGTCATGGCTGGCAGCAGACACCTTTGGTTCTCTGGTGGGTGCAGGCTGTCTCTGTCAGGCTGTCTAGGCTGTAACACTCCCCTGAGCATTGCTCTGTTTTCCACTGACCTCCATTTCTTCTGAATGCAAAGTTCCCTGTGGCTTTGCCATCTGTTCAGGTGGCTGCAGTTCTTCTCTAAGAATCCTGTGTGTGGGTGTAAGGTGATGTATATGTAATGTGGATGTATATGTGCATGTTTGTTGGGCTGTGAGAGGCTTTATACATGTGCATCTTTTGTCACATCTTCTGCCTTTTTGTGAAAAATAAAGGAAAAGGGGATGATTGTGTTCTGTAAGTAAACTCCTTTGTGTTTGAGCAGCCATGGGAATGGCACAACCTGCAAAGAAAGTATTGTTGTATTAAATGGAACGTACTCAAAATTCATCCTACATCTCTTATTCGGAATCTGAAACTATTTTCTAATTGACTCAGATGAAAGCCAGGTTTTCCCAAAAGGTTAGTTCCTGTTTCAGAGTTTTAAAAGAGCTGGATTTTTTTTGAAGTTCACATATTTTAGGCAGAAGAATTTATGTCCAGACTAGACCAGGTCCTCAGAGATGTAAAAGTATTTCTCATCTACTTCAAATCCTGAATAGGCACCCTTTTGTCAGGGTGAAGTTCCCACTCAATGGACATCGTCTATCCATAGTTTTTTCCAAAAGCTGGTCTTTCATGACAGTGCCTACATGGAAAAGAAACTCTGCTGTGAGAGATGCCCTTCATTCGTGCAGAGGTGGAAGTACCAGTAATATATTGGCTATTTGTCTGCATATAAATTACTTCACAGCAGTTTTGGAATGATTTTCTATATGACTGAATAAGTAATAGCATTGTCTTCCTTTTTCGCCCTCAGTGCAAAGAAAACTCAAATCACAAACAGTAGGAAGTCAGACTGTGAATTATCTCTCTTTTGAAAATGAATTGGCAAAGCATATCTACTGAAAATATGAAATGTTTGTGATTAATTCCTCACAGAATCTATCTGAACTAAGGTAGATAAGCAAATTGCTTTGAAGGGGCAAAAAATGCAGCTGTTCAGATGTTCTATTTAAGTGTATGTTGCTCGTTATCTGTTTTGCCTCCTTCTCCAACTGCGCAGAAGAACTCAGTGAAAAACAGAGTGCAGATTAAACTTCACATCCCACACCGTGAGAAAGCTTGGCGACAAAGACAGCCTCAAGTGTTTATAGTTACCCTCACATTTTGCCTCTGTACTTCCATTTCCCACCCCAAATAAGATACTGGCAGAATTCTAATGCTATCAGACTGGCTACTACCTGTTTTAAAAGTGAGTGCTGGAATAAGTTGTACAGAGAGGTTCTCCATCCTTGGAGATACTGAAAAGCCATCCAGGAACATTTCTAGACAGCAAGCTCAAGGTGTCCTTGCAGAGGTCCCTTCCAGCCACAACCAACCTGCTGTTCTCTGAAAACTGTTGAATTTCTGCCCTTTTCAGGCCAAACCAGGCTGTGGCCTGGCAGTCAGTTCTCTTGACACAGCTGGTGGTGGAGGGCAACGCCTGGTGTGGAACACCACCTGCCAGTGAATGGATGTTGGTGCAGGCAGGAACTTCTTATTCTAACTTTGCTGCTAAAGACATCAGTAAATAATGCCTCACCAGCAGGTTCAGTTGCTCAGCTAAGATGCATTTAATTCCAGGTAAATTTAGAGGGTGAAATAAACAAAGCGATGAGTACACGGAAGCTCTCATGCAGACTCGGAATTCTTGGAGGAGTTGGATTAGCAAACCTCCTGAAAAATGTACACTGCCTAGGACTCAAACCATGAGTGAGTTCTTGCTTGAAAATCAACACTCTTGGGGAAAGAAAACACTTGCAAAAATACTCATTACTTATTTGCTTTACTTTATTTCTCATTTTCTTTACTTGCAAAAAGACTCATTTCTTGTGAGTCTTACCCTGATTGTGGTTTTAGTAGTGTTTTAGTCAATGAATCAGGCACTGGACTTAAAAATACTGTTTCCTAGAAGGCTCAAAGGATGAAGTTAAGAGTTTGTTGCATGGAGCCTCAGAGCACTTTGGGATAAGCAGCTCAAGGAGTGATGGCAACGATGTACTACTGAGGGTGGAAAAAGAACTGCTAGGATTAGGTACCCGTGGTGCTCACAGCATTCCCAGCAAGGCCTGGAGTAAAAGGGTCTTCTTCTGCTCTGTGGGAAATGAGTGAGTGTTTCTTTCCCAGCGAGGTAAGTTGGAGTGTTGCAAAATTCCACAAGATAAGGGGGTAATGTGAGTCTCAGACACCGATAGCGGGAGGGCCATGGAGCCAACCAAGGACTGTTGGAAACAACAGACAAGGATTGTTTGTAATGACCAAGGATTGTTGTTATTGACACAGCCATGAGAAAGAACAAGATTTGGCTGGAGAAGGGAAGCCAGCAGAGATAGGGCAGCTCTTCAAAAGGACAAACATCCTTGTTGGAGCTCCTGGAGATAAGCGTAAGGTGGTACACAACAAGCTCAGGAAGGACAACAAGAAAGTCTTCTGCTGCTTAGCTAAATGCTCTTGCTGAGCAAAGTGAGATCCATTTTTGATGGTACAGCTGAGTCTCTGGCCAGCATAGCATCTGACACAGCACAACACAAGCTTGTGAGATTTTCTTATTTACAGACTACATATACAATAATTTTTTTCCCTCTCTTCAGCACCAGACAAACACTCTGCTAAATGCATCTTAGCAGTTACCAGAAATTGGTGTTAATTTACTCTTGATTTACAATACTGTTCTCCTAATTTATGTGAAATATGCACATGGATACCATGTTGTGGCAATATTCATACACCAAACCCCTTGAAGTGGCAGATCATAATGTTTTTGAGTGAAAGATATCACTAAACTAGCTACATGTTGTGATCCATCTGGTCAGGGCCCAGGCAGCCAACTAATAGCGTTGCTATAAACATTTTGAAGATGGAATAACAATCTGGAGGCAGTTCTCAGATTTTGCAGGACATAAGGTGCATTTGAAAATGAGCACCTCTGAAATGTCTCTCAAATTTGAAGTGAAATTGAGGTGAAAGAAAGCCCATTAAGATATGTGAAGAATGTGAAGATGTAAATGCTCAGGACACAGTGGAATAGAGAGGCACAGTCACATTAAGGAACAACTTAAGGACAATGGGACAGCCCTATTTCATCCCTACACTTTAACAAAATATATCCATTTATAAGGAAAGCTCAGAGACATACTCAGGGTTCTGTGGATAGCAGTGGCACTGAGAATGGCTGCTAAATCAGCACAGCATTGAAGTGCATTGGTGGATTCAAAAAAGCAGTTTGCAAATGTTTGAGGTACTTGATGCACATGGATATCCTTTATTTGGCTTTATGGTATGTTCATTTCATTCCAATGGCCTGGCCCAAGTGCGAATGTCATTATATTTGCCACATTTGGATATTATTGCAATAAATTAATTTAGACACTGACTGAGTCATCACTCACTTGACAGTGAGAATTTTATCCTACACAAAAGTTAAATTCTCCGCAAATTAAATTGCACACTATTCTGCTAAAAGGTCCTATAAAGAGAGAGATTTGAAAAATAGAGGTCTGAAAAATATTTTGCCAAATTGCAAGACCAACAAAAGAAATTTTTTTTCCTGTAAAATATAGCTAAATCCTAATTTTTCTACCCAAATAACCTTCAAAGTCCACTCAATTCCTCTGAAAATTAGTGTGGAAACAGTTAAATGCACCCAGTAACTAGATATGTCTGCTATAGGTTGTTTTACTACTATTTTCATCAAATAAATGATACTTCAAGTTTAGAGTGCTTTATGGACACATGAAAAGCACATTATCACTCAGCTGCAGATGTCCTCTATGTATTTGGGCATATTTTTTAGGTAAGTCCTATTGCCAGGAAAAAAATGAGAAGTAACTCCTGTGAATTAATTATGCTACTGAGTATTCTTCATGGCAAAAAATCTCTGGAGTTTTTAGCTACAATGTGTTTACATAGGGTATGTCACAGGTAACTGAATTATCCGAGGGAAGCGTATCATTGTCTCCACTTGTTCAAACAAGTTTCACTTTTGTTAATTATGCCAAACTGATATCCCAGTACGGAAGAAACGTCATCCTTTGGAATCCAGTAAAAGGACATTTTCCTTTTTGTTTCCTCTCCGTAACACACGCTGGTTTTTGGCACAACAGACACGGTGGCACTTTCAGGAATGCTGCTGTGCCTGCTGAGGAATCCATGTTGTTCACTTTGGGCATGAGCAGTGTGTTCATAAATATTTCAGCCAGTGATCTAATTTCACCAGGGTATGTGTAGGAAAGAAGATGTAATGTTTTGACTAGAATTAGTTACGGGTCAAAGTGAACCCTGACAATGATTTCCACCTGCTTCTGCTCCTGCATTACTGTAGGACACTACTTTAGGTCCCTGGAAACCTTTTTGGTTTACTTTCATTACAGCATTCGTGTCCATTCCACTTAAAAGCTGTTTAGGTTGTATTTTCTGTTGTACATAGGTTTTTTAAGACACCACTAAAAAACTGCAGAAATAAGAGCACATAACTCTTTTTCCTGTGCAATTCATAGTGATCTGTAGATTTTGTCATTTGAAGACAGTAATATTAGTGGACATAAAAGAACATTATATTTAGAGACCGACAGAGATTCTGAGTATGAATCTGCCACAAGTGTAAAGATCATGCTTTGTATCTAAGCTGAACAATAACCAGTCTATGATTCTATGAATCTGTGGGTGTGTGCTGAGTATTTTTTTTCCTGTCTGATGTGTTATCCTCATAAAGCTGGTCGCCCTGGCAATTCTGAAGTGAAAATAGCGAGCCATTCATCACACTGTGGACAGGGACTAGCAGTTCAAGCATTTCCACACAACATATCCACAGCCACCTATGCTGGGATGAAAACAGAAATAATGACAGCATTTCTGGGGTTGGTTGGTTGTTCTGAGATAGGAACAATAGAATCATTATAGAATGGCTTAGGTTAGAAGGAGCCTTTAAAGGCCAATCAGTTTTACCCCTGCTGCCATAGGCAGGGACATCTTCAAGCAGATGAGGTTGCTCTGAGTCCTGACTGACCTCAAATATTTCCAGGGATGGGGCACCTACCACTTTTCTGAGCAACTCTTTAACCACCCTCATCATAAAAACCCTGCCTTGTAAATAATCTGTGGGCTGAGAGAAGGGCTGAGTGCAACCAGCAGCCATCAACTTTTAAAGTTGCTCCTTACACAGTGAAATGAGGTGCCCTTCAAGGCTCCTTGGCACAAAATATTCAGGGTCTTTGGGTGCTCTGTGGTTTGTGGTGCAGCTGCAGACCCTTGAGACTTGCAAGACTCGAGAGGGCTGAAAAAGCCAGTGGGGCTTGTGCAGAGCATTTATCTCCCTCCACCAGCCTGACTGCACCAGGCTCCTCAGGGCTGGCCATCTCCAGGTGTGGGCAAGGATGCTGGCTGGAGGACAAAGGGAATCTCCTGGGAAAGGATTACAGGTTACCAAAAGTTCACTACAGCAAATACCTAGATAAATAGGAATATCTTGAGCTAAATGTTGACTTGGGAAAAATGCCTACTCTCTAGGTGACCACAGTCTTTAGCACAAAGAAAGAAAAAAAAAAGTTGAGATATTAAAAAAATTCTTACATATGTGGTTAATTAATTTACAGCATTGGTTTTTAAAAACAATGCTTTTAGAAATTCTGTGTGCTGTTACTTACAAATTGCTTCAACAAGGCCCTGGTTATAGTGCATTTAATTATTCAAAACTACACAATAAATTATTTCTGGGTAGGATTTATGGACAGCTTATTTCCAGTCTTTAATATTCATACTGAGACCAGATAATTTTCATTGTATGCCTATGGTTTATGTGTCCTGCTGTATGCTTCTGTCCTTTGACTGCAGAAATTCCTGCACTTGCACTTGTTCAGAATTTGAGTTTATGATTTTTTAAAAAGATAAAAGATCCTGTTTTCTGCTAATCTTTTGCCAGTGAACAAGTTCATTAGCATACCATGGAAAACAAAAATAGGTAGTGTACTAAGCTAACAAACTTACCTGAATTCTTTTTCTTATCCTAAGAAAATACTCTCAGGCATTTATATTTTAAATTACTTCAGTCAAGATTTTTGTGGAATTAGGAAAGCAAAATGATGACTGAGAAAAAGCTATAATCCTTCTATACCCTACTGTGGTGTGTTTTGTAGAGAAAAATCTTATGTTTTTGAAGCTGGATTTGGTTTTTAGTGGCAAGCCTCAGAATCACCTCTCCTCTGAGAAGCAGAGAGTACAATTCAGTATGCATAACAAAGCATCCCGTGTGTGTATCACAGATTAAGTGATAGCTATTTAAAGTAGAGAGGGAACATCAAAGGCTTCACAAGATTCATTTGCTGCTCTTTGAATAAGAAAAAACCTGCAAACACAGGGCAAAGGCTGCCACCTTCACCATGGAAAGAGCTCAGACTGTACCTTACAGTAAACCAAAAAAAAGGTATCGAGGGACAAAGCGAATGCACTGGGTGGCTCCTTCCTTTCCCAATATTTCATCTGTCCTGATTCACCCATCTCCCATCCCACGTGTCAGGCCTGGGACAAACCTTGCACAGACAGAATGTGAACCCAAATCCCCCCTTTCTTTTAGCAATGGCTAAGATTGCATTTCTGATTTGTAGCCCCACTGAAGCACTCTCAAATATAGTGCAGAACAATTTAAAAATGTCTCTTTTTGTGTTTGTGCCTGAGTATGCCCTTGCTGTGGAAACACTCTGGCAGAGAAAAGTGGTCAACCCTGAGTAGCCATGGACTGGTTTCTCTTTTTTTCTGACAAGGGCGTTTTGCTTCTGGGTGTGCCTCTTCTCAGGTTTCCTGTCAGTTTCTGCACTGAAGCATGATAGCACTTTTCTAAGGATGGTGTCTCCCTTTGTGCCAGGCTGTCCTCAGTGTCCAGCCCTGTGCTCAGCAAGCTGTGGGAGAGCTGAGACCATGCAGGTCCTGAACACAGAAAAACAGGGTATTTTGCTTTAAACCAATGTCCAAACCCACGTCCAGAGAAGGGCCATGGAGCACAAGTCTTGTGAGGAGTACCTGAGAGAGGTGAGGCTGTTTAGTCTGGACAAAAGGAGGCTTGGGAAGACCTTATTGTCCTCTACAAATCCCTGGGAGGAGACTGCCTCAAGCTGCACCAGGTGAGGTTTAGATTGGATATTATGAAAAAATTCTTCATGGAAAGATTGCCAAGCAGTGGAGCAAGATGCCCAGGGCTGTGCTGGAGTCCCCATCCCTGGAGGTATATAAATGTCATGTAGGTGTGTCACTAGGGGACATGCTTTGGTGGTGGCCTTGACACTAATGGGCTGGTAGTTGGATTGCCTTGATTGTCTTAGAGGCTTTTTCCAACCTTAATGATGCCATGATTCTATGAAAACCAAGCTCATAACCTCCCATGGCTCCTGTAGCTCAGCCTCATCCCAAATCACAACCTAATTTGAGGTGATTTCCACCTCAGGATGTGCTGGCCCTGTGAAGCACCTGAGTGAGGGTGTGGTTCCCATAACGAACTCATATCTGCTTGCTTAACTTGCTGCAAAACCATCAAATCATTCACTGGAAACGACCTCTAGGATCGAGTCACATGGTCAGGTGTTTGGATATTCAGTCTGAACCTGAAACTGTCCCACGGGCTCAGCTGGGATTCTCCTCTGCTCCCTTTCAGAAACGTGCTGGGGACCAGAGTTACCCCTTAACCTACACAGGAGCACTCCCTGGAGGTGCAGGCATTTTTCTACCCACAGCCTTCATTGGACAGGGATTTTAGACATTACCATAATGAACTTGAGGGCAGACACTTGGAGAGATGCTGGTCTGGATGAATTCTTCCCTTTCTTTCTCCTTTGCCTCCTTCCTCAGACAGTAACTGCTTTGGTAGAACATACAGTTTTCATTCTTTTTACTGCAGAAATAGATTTAATCCCATATGCACCACAAAACATCTCTGATGGTGGTGTCTGACTGTAGCTTCTGTGCAGGCAAATGCTTCTGACCTTGACCACCACAGCCTGGTTCAGTGCCCACCAAATTATGACAAGCACCTGCTCCTTCTCTGCTGAATTGCCCTTCTTCACTCTTCCTTCTTCTACTGTATTTCCTCTGAACAAGATTTTGTCCAGATAGTATTCTTTCTGTGTTTGAAACAAATAGCCTAATACTTTGATCATTCAGAGAAAAAAAAAATCAGCCTCCTTGACCCATAATAAAAATTTCACCGGGGTATATGTAAGAAAGAAGATGTAATGTTTTGACCAGCGTTATTAACTCCTCAAATAGTCAAACAGGACTCATTGCTAAATTTCCATGTAATTGACCATTGCTAAATTTATCAACATACAAGCTGATAACTTTTATTCTGAGTTTTTAATTTCCTTGTTGCTTTACTGTCTTATATTTAGTCTTTACTATATTTAGTGTCTTTACTGCCTTATATGAATTTTAAGTTTTTATGCCATTTTAACTTTCTATGCCCTGACAAATGGCTTTTTTCCCCCTTGGAAGAGCTTTATTTTTAGATGCTTTCAACCTTTATTAAATAGTTTGTGTCCATATTATTATTCTCACCAATTCATGTTTTTCTCCTGCTTGTAAATTCTTATTAACTTTGTGTCAGGTCAGGAAAAAAAAAGCACCACACACGCACATTTTGAGAGATGTTGTATGAAATAAGTGATAATGCACAAGTTAGCTGTGTGCTCAGCAGAAGTGGCAGCATTAATTGTCCACTTGCGTGTTTATGTGGCTAACCACATTCTGTAACAGCTAGAACTGAGATAAAAGCACCAGCTGAAGCACCTTTGAAAGAGATTGAAAGTATATTTTCATTCCACATACAGTATGGGGTAAAGTGGAAGAGGGAGGAGATAAAAACCCTTGCAATAAATGCAAATTTCAGCTTTCCTCTGTTATTTCTTGCACTTGGCTGCTCCGTAATAATTCTGTCATTGGTGACAACCAGCCTACTAAACTGTTTTTAAATGTTTCTTAGCTTCTTTTTGATTTTCCTGTGTGCCATTTCTCTGGGGAGAATTTAACTTTAGAATTGTTTAATCAAAACTCAGATTCTCTCATTATGTCGTAATAGTTTCCTTCTCAGCTGATGGTGACAAAATTAATCTTTCCAGGGTAGAAGCCTTTACATAAAAGCAGCCCTTCACAGTGTCAAGTCACTGAAATTTTTGCTAGCACCCAAAAGTCAGGGGGAAGGTTCAAAATTTTTCATTCTGAAATGTGACAGTGGGAAAATGTCCTATACTCGAATATAACCATCCTTTCTCATCTCCTCATTTACTTGATCCTTTCCTATAAACCAAACCCCAAAGCTTCCTTCCACCTGCTTTGAGATATGAAAGACTTTGTATTTTACTAATTTCCATTAGGAACAGCAAAAAACCTTTGTGCTCAGGATCTCTGTGTGACTGAAATCCTACACAGATTTGAGACAAAGCAGCCCCTCCCCTCTCCCAGTTTGGTCTAGTTTTAAGAGGAGACACTTCATTTGGAATAATTATTGGCTGGTTAACTTCTAAAGCTCTGTAAATACAGAATGAAGAGCAAAATCTGGAGGCATAAAAATGACAAGCCAAAATGTGTTTGTCTTTGTCTCAGGTCTGTTATATCAATGCAAACTGGAAGGGAACCTCTTTCCTCAAATATTAAATTTCCAGCCCCCTGTTGCAGTCCACTATCTCATTGATGAGCTCTTTAAATTAGGATGGTATTCCCCTTCTTTTACGTGCACTAGGACAAGGACATATTTTTTGGTGCCTTTGCCAGATGAACTGCTCTGCTATGCACAGCTTGATGTGATATGACACTTCCAGATGCATAAAATATTTCCATGTTTCAGATGTGTCAGTGCGTCTCTGCATGAAAGCACAGGACAAACCTACCCAGAGACACAGACCATGCCAGTTATCAGGCAATTAACTCACTCCAAAGTTACTAGTTGCCTGTTCTCTCCTGAATTTTTCCTTCCCTGATGATGTGGTGGTGCCATGACAGCGCTTTTTTCTTTGTGCTGCCCTAGCCCAGCCCTCAGTAAAATTCCAGATTCCCATCACTGCCTCTCCAGCCTGTTTACTAAAGCCAGTGAGTTCACAAGAGCGTAACTGAACATTCTATCCTGCCTCAAAATCTATCATCACATCCCCAGATTCCTACTCTCTTCAGCCATCATTCCCACCTTCACCAGATTTTGGCTGATTCAGGACTTTCCCCTATACAGTGACATGCTCATTTCTTCCCCACTGCAGGCAGTTCTGACAGGCTCTTGTCTATCTCTCAGCAGAAAATGTTATTTTGCTCAAGATCATGAAGCTCTGGGATTTGAGAGGAAGTTCAACCTTCAGTAGCAGGGGGAAAGTAACAGCAATGGGAGCTTGAGTTCTGTGTTCTGTGACACCAAGGCACATCAGCCAAGGGCTTCAAAATGTCCACTTCAAGCAGGACTACAAAATGATCTTGGGAATGTTGATCCTGCCACCTGGAGATAGGTATCTGTGCTGATACAGGGAAACTGGTGTACCACTGATGCTCACCCTTCAAGGTTGCTGGAACAAAATGTTAGAACTGGTGAGGATGACTGAATTGCACTCCAGAGGTTCTTGCATCTAAGGACAAATCCTCAATCTCTTCTTTGTGAGACATTTTGGTTTGGTTTTGCACCTGAATCCTGACCTGCTGTAGCTCGGACCCCACATAGATATATGGGTATGAGGATTTGTATTATCATAGAATAGTTGTGGTTGGAAGGGACTTTTAATGGCCATCTGGCCCTCCCCTCCCCAATGAGCAGAGACTCTCTCAATGTGATCAGGTTGCTCAGAGCCTCATCCAACCCAGCCTTGTTTGTGTCCAGGGCTGGGGCAGCCACCAACTCTCTGGGCAACCTGTGCCAGTGTTTCACTGCCCTCATTGTAAAAAACTTCTGTATACCTAGTCTATATTGACTCTCCTCCATTTCAAAACTATTCCCTTTTGTCTTCTCATAACAGGTTCTGCTCCAAGAGATCCATCTTTTGTTGTGCAACCCAGGCAAGGTATGAAGAATGTCTGCAGCTGTCCCAAGAGATAAGGAAAGTTTGAAGGAAACTCTTTGACTCTCTGATTTTTCCCAGTGGAGGAATTTGGACCATACTCTGAGGCACAGGGTGTGACTCTTGGGGATGGTCCTGTGCAGGACCAGGAGCTGCACTTGATGATCCCTGTGTGTCCCTATCGACTCAGCTTATCCTGTGATTCTGTGTAGAAAACAAACTTCTTTTTTTGTTGGGTTTTTTGTTTGTTTGGTTGGTTGGTTGGTTTGGTTTGGGTTTTTTTGGCTAAATACCTGAGTGACAGTTTCCATCGTCAAGTGTAAGGATGCAGTGGCTTGGTGTGACCTCCCTGCTCCAGGTGTACTGCAAACTTCAATTCCAAACTACACCAAGGGTCTGTCAGTGTAAGAATACTGATCATTCACTTTTTCCCCTCCCAATGAATTAACTTTCCTAGTTTCCCTTTCCAGAAGCAAAACCATGCTACCTCTTTGACCTCTAAGGTTTTTTCATCTATTTGATAATTCATCCACTTAATCCATGGAATCTCCTTGCTGCCCTGACATTAAAATATTTTATTGTTTCCTCTAAATGAGTAATCACTACTATTTTTTTATTTACCTTTTTTTTTTTTTTAATAAAATGTCAAAACAGGGCTAGTTTAAGTACATAATCCTGGTGGTTATTTTGAAGACTGGCTTGTGATCTATGATTTGTCTTTCAGACTAAGTGTTGTAAAATGACAGTCTTATTAGTAGATTTAGCTGGAAGAAAAACTTATTTGAGCTCATAACTAGTCATTTGAAAATCATAAATTTACTGAAAAACACCATTTTGTCTCCTGACTGTAAATACAGATCCTGTTCATTGTGGGAGCAAGAGGTCTTAGGTGAATGTGCTATGCCATGTAACTAATTTGTGAGGATGACTCAGTGAAAAACAAAAAGCAGTTTAACATCTATGGCAATCAGTGTAATGAGCTGAATTTCATGGCAAGAGACAACATCCTGGCATAGGGAGTATTTAGGTGAATAAAAAAAAGAAAGGAAAGAAACAAAGAACCCTTATAAAACCATCCCTCAAATATTTGAAATAAAAACGAAAAGCCAAAGTCCTTACCCTTGCAACTTAAGCAAACGTGTGGTAGGTGGAATTAGGAAAAAAAAATCCAGAAGAAGCTTTTTTTCCTATTGCTGCTGAAAGGCAGCACTTCCATTCCATTCCTATATAACCAAACCTGAGGTATCTCCACAGATCTTTTTGTTTGCAACTGTGTTCGAATTTTTTTTCTCATTCTCACTCAAACTATTCTTCCCAAATTTGAGTAATAACCTCAATAGCTTCAAGAACAAAATAGCTCCTAGAAGCCTGAAGTTGTCTTGCTATGAGCAGACATGGACTCTAGTGCACGGTGTCACCAAAGAAGAGATCCTAAAGTATCTTTTCTTTTACTTTACTTTTTTAAAGTATCTTAAGGCAAGTATAAAGAATGTTTGGGACAGCTTTGTGACGATAGATAAACATCATGAATTATAACTGCACTAAATTTTTCATGCAGTGTTTTACTTCCAAAAGTTTGTCAACTCCTGTTGATAATTGCTTTCTGCTCTGAAGATCTATTTTAAGGCTGAACTAGTAAAGTTGTGTGCTGCCCTTGCCAGTGTTTCTATCAGCAGACTTTTTTTATCCTGTTCTTTCACATTGCTTCAGGCAGTCTGAGCACTTGCAGATGCCCAGTGTAAGTACAAGTTCTGTGTTGCCAAATGAATTAATTGGGTTGCCTCTTAAACTTTGCCAGCTGCCAATACTGCAAAAAGCTACAAAGACTAATGGGTACCGTGGAAAAACAAACATAAAGGGTTATCACTTTCTTGGCAAAGCTGTTGATGAGGACAAATCACTTGAACGTTGGAAGCTGATTTTCTGTCAGATACTCCCACACTTTGTGGGCAGAACTGTCACAAGCAGATCTAACTGAAGANTTTTTTTTTTTTTTTTTGAGACTAGTGACATTTCATTCTTTCCTTTCTTCTGAAATTATAAGTGTAACTAGTGGTCTGTCTCAGATATGCTAACCTTTGAAGTGAACACTGCTTATTCCCTTCCATAAGAAAAATGGCAATATCAGTCTCACAGATCTTTGCTGGTTTGGAGCCAAGGTGATCCTTGACACTCCCCTGCTTGCCACAGAGCAAGGATGGGGTGATCTGACTCCTCCAGACTGTGTTGCAGAGCAGGTGTTCAGATCTCCCTCACTTAAATTTTAAAGGCTGCTTAGACCTTCACAGTATTTCAGTATCAGTCACAGAAATCATAATAGCTTTGTGAACTTGCTCTAATTGTCCAGTGTGCAGTGTGGGTTGATGCCACTGCCTGGCACTTCTTTGCATGACATACCTTCACCACAAGAAAATATAGCCCAGATATGTCCCTACAGCTAAATGATTCACTAGAGTAAGATTGACAATTCTGTCACAGCTGTACTGAATTTCTCAGCACTCATCTATTTTTTGACTTGATTTTCATAGTGTTTTGAAGGTATTTTAGTAGTGGGATAAAAAGTGTATTGATATTCATACTCAGAAGAAGACAAAAATACGGTATTTTAAAATTTGTTTTTATTTAAGCCCTGTGATCATTCTGCTTGCTTGTTGGAAGAGCATGAGCTCTCTGAAGCTTTTTCTGCCTGAGAATGTAATGTTTCCTTGAGAAAGAAATGAGTATTAGGAAACTGAGATAGTTTATTTGGATTTGGGCGGAAAATCTGTTTCAACAGTTTATCCACAGAGACATCATATGGAGCCACAGTAAAGACTAACATAACAAGAACAGTAATTGTGGTTTTTTTACATATTGGGCTGAGTCGTTCTGAAGGCAGAATGGATGTTGGAGGATTAGCTAAGAATAAATTTATTCTCAATGGAAATTCAGCAATCTAAATTAAGCATGATTGTAAAATATTTCACTTGTTCTGCAAGTACATTGTAATTATGGCTTAAATAAATAAATCACTACTAAAATTTTCAGTATTTGAAATAGTACACTCAAATTTTTAAAAACATTTGAGTTTTTTTCAAAATGTCTTTCTAACCTACTAAACCACTTGTTTTTAAGAATTTCATATACAAATATCCCCTCTCCAACATTTTAGTAAGGAATGTTGAAATGTTTCTGTGTTGCACTTGACAGGTATTTACTGACATTAAAACCAGATTGCTAAAGATTATAAAAACAAAATACAGATGACTTGTAAATAATGTTTAGAGATGAGCACAAAAGATAAAACTGTATCTGTGTTCAGTGACTGAAGTTCAGGAAAACACCTGAAGCTGACTGAAAACCTTCTGCTGAATTGAGCTAAGCCAGGTGATTATCACAAGACTGCAAAATGAAGGAGGCAGCTTTGAAAGTGGCAACATTCTGGAAATTGTAATAAACACTTGTTTCCTGCTGAGAATCAGAGAAATTCAGGAAAAGCCTGAAAAGGAATTTAGGAGACATCTTAGTGCAAACTCTAAAAAGCTTAAATATCTTGTATTACAGTATCTGAAGATTCTGACTTGATTCATCTGCACTGAGACTGATTAATGCCATTAGAAGTAGCTGTTTAAGCAGCCTTTTGATGCTGTGCAACACCATCATCCCCCTCACACACGTGCTTTTCTTTGATGCCAGTTTTCACAATAATTTTAGGCATATGCTGCCTTCAGTAGCTGTGTATCAAATTGTCATTTTAACCTTCACTACACTGTTTTGCATTCAAAATGCAGATTTCTATAGTGGGAATTCAGGTTTTAGTAGTGGGAATGGAACACTAAACAAGAAGCATTTCTAACCTTCAGTGTTTTGGTTCTCTACAGACACATTTTGATCTCCAGACCTTGTATTTGTAAACAGTCTTTCGAATAGGAGGAAGACACATTTGTAGACTCAATTATTATTTAAAATGGTGGTTGGGAAAACAAAAATTTTTAAGTGAACAAGCTTAAGCCTCTTGCCAAGGGATATTCCATATCACACAGCCCCGAGGTCATGGGTAAGAATAGAGGGCTGCTCCTTCCAATGCTCAGAGATTGCCCAGGCATTTATCTGCTAAGGACAGTTGGTGAATGACTGTTTTTGTATGACTTTGGGGGGAAAAAAACCAAAACAAAAAAAAACCAAACAAAAAAACACACCAACAACAACCAACAAACCCAAACTTCATTCTCATTAAATGGTCTTTTCCTTGGCCCATCTGCACCCTCCATGAGAAAGTGGCTCCATGGGTGCTGAGCTACTGACCTGGGCCAGCCCTCAGCAGCCACAGAGCATCTAGATCTGTGACCTGGTTTGAAGGTTTTACTTCCCCCCCTAAACCTGAAAGACACAAGAGGATAATTAAAACTTTAATTCCAGGAAAAAGAAAGCCCATAAAAAAGCCTTGCTGTGTATTTCTTAGAACCACCTAAATCCTATTAAGGGATAACTTAGGGAGTGCATGAATTATTAATGACTACCAACTTATTTTCTCTGAACCATATATTTCTTTCATTACTGCTGTATAATTTTACCCTTTAGGTGAACAAAAATCCTATTGTGTTTATATTAATTATATGGCACACTTACTGTATTATAGCTTATCTTTACAAGAGCTCCACAACTCTTCAAAAGTAGTAATTTAATTTTCTGTATCTCCCAAGGGAAGGGGCTGATGTCAGCAAAGCAAAGGGCTGGGGAGCAATTCTACTTGCCACTTTCCAAGCTCGAGGTTATACACATGTAAGCCCAAGCAAAGCCCTCAATTTGTTCTCTTTGCAATCAACAAGTGACTTAATACAAAAAAAGGACAGCCTGAATGTTCCTGCTTTGAAGGTTTTAGCACATGTGCTTTTGCTGCAGTAGTACATACCTAAAAATAATTGTTATTGAGTTACTGTTGACTATTCTCAAAGAAATACAGGGAAGTCAAACACTGGTATCTTGTTGCTTTAATTTTCTGGCTTAAGTTATGCATAAATTACTTTGGTGTGTGTGTATTTTTAAAATAGAAAACACATTTTGTGTCATGTGTTTAGTTGACAGGGCATTTCATAGCCTTCTAGGCACTTGTACTTTCCTGTGAAAAGCTGTGTGGACACCTATTTTAAAGCTATGCTGTGGATAATACAACACAAATGAAACAGAATTAATATTTGATGTTCAGCAGAAAGATCTCCACATTTCCATTTTCTCAGTGAAAATAGCAGTTTCTCTTTTTTCACTGTCTTTACCCCAAGTAAAGCCAAAAGACATACTCAAAGTCCTCCCATCTATGACAACATCCTTAAAATAGGTATATGACTTTGTTCCAGGCATCCTAATAATAATGCTGGGCAGAACAGTTATTGTGCAAAATTTAAAAATAGTTTGTTTTGGGTTTTGTTGGTTTTTTTTGTTGTTGGTTTTTTTTTGGTTGGTTTTTTTTTATGTGTGTTTTTTTTTTGTTTGGGTTTTTTTTATTTTTGTTTTTTTTAAGGAAGGATGGCAACAATCTACTGTGGGATTAATGTGAACTTCTTATTTTTATGCGTCACAAACCACTATTTTCCTTGCTGCATACAGGAGCAAGGAAAAAAGTTTCTGTGATACTTTTTCCCTTTTATTTTCTCACATGAGATTTTGTGTTTTAAATTAATGACAGATTTTGGCCCAAGTAAAAACCCAGGACTGGCTCAACATTGCTGTGCTGCATTTCACTGCATGTGACCTTGAAACTGCAAAACAGAGAAGCAGATGTGCAGGGAGGAGCAATACCTGCCTTAATGAGAACTCCAATCTTCCATGTGCTCCTAACAGTTTCAGCTTTCCAATGATCAAGCATTATTGATTTTCCTTCTCTCTTTCCCCATGTCAAAACAGTTTTCTGTGAGCTAAATGCCAAGAAGCAGCATCAGCACAAATCCTTCTTTCTGCACAGGCAAGGGGAACCATTTTGTTTTAGAGTTTTAACTTCCTTTATTGCTGCTGCTCCCTTTATAATTTTTGTTTTGATATTTTGGTTGGTTGGTTGGCTGGCGTTGTTAATTGTAAGCACCCATAAAAAAGCAGTGGGCACCGTCTGCAGCACAGCAAACCAGAGGGTGGATGTTCAGCGCTGCCTGGGCTCCAAAAAAGCTCCCTGCATTATTCAGCACCAGGCACTCTCAGACTGAGGCCTGCTGGTAATTCCTCGGGTCGGCCTTTCTTTGTTGTCTCCATGGCAACTGCTTCCATTGCCACGGGCCTCTTGGGCCTGGCCTTGCCCACAGGCTTGTCTCAGCTGCTCCTCTCCCAGCACTGCAATTCAGTGTCTCTATATTTAGATGCCTTGTGCCCTCTGTATTATTTATCACCAGGACAAACCACAGAATCGCAGCATCACAGGGTGGTTTGTGTTAGGAGGGAGCTTTAAAAGCCACCATGTTCCAAAACCCCTGCTGTGGGCAGGTACATCTTCTACTCGTCCAGGATGCTCAGAATCCCATTCAACCTGGCCTTGAACACTTCCAGGGATGAGGTATCCACAGCTTCTCTGCCAGTGCCTCACCACCTTCACAGGAAAGAATTTCTTCCTTAAATCTAATTTAAAGCTATTCTCAGTTTCAAGCCATTCCCCCTTGTTCTGTCCCTACATTCCCTCTGCAAAAGTCCCTCTCCAGCTCACTTGGAACCCCTTTGGGTGTTGGAAAGGGCAGTGAGTTCTCCCTGGAGCCTTCACTTCTCCAGCCTGAACACCCCCAGTTCTCTCAGCCTGTCTCCACAGCAGAGATGCTCCAGCTTCTGATCATCTCCGTGGCCTCTGGACCCACTCCAACAGGTCCATGTGCTTCTAATTCTCCAGAGCAGGACACAGGACTCCAGGAAGGGTCTCATGACGTCCATGGTGGCCCTGGCTAGACTGGGCTGTGTGGCCACCTTCCATCCACTGCTGGAGTTCCCTGTGTGCACCCAACCCGCTCTGGGCAGAGGAGCCTGTGGGTGCTGGTTGTGAGCATCAGCCTTTCCACCATTTGTCTGCTGGCTCTGCTCCCACACTGACTTCGTTTTCCATGGGAAATGAGCACACAGAGAGGTGTCATGGAGGGCCCTGCCAGGAGTGCAGCCCCACCGGCCCTGGTTTGAGTGATTAAGCCCAAACCCAGAAGTTCAGGCTCTCAGTCTCTGAGTGTCCCCTGGTATTGCTTATTCACAGCAATACGTTATAAAATACCCTCCATGGTATGGATGCATATGTAACACACCCTCTACGGATGTAAAAGCAATTTTTAAATGTTGTAACACAAGAATCTCTGGATAACATCCCGTACTGTATGTTATTCAGCCACTGGAAGTACTGGGAACACTTCCCTTGCACTTCTCTGTAAAAAGAAGAACTGTGTTAAAAAGAGAAACACAACATTTTGAAATACTAAATTCTGTAGTTTTATTTTAACAAACAGTACCAGTCAAGTTAACTATATGTAAAAAATAAGAGTTTCACAAGAATCCATGAGGTTCTCAGAATCCATGAGTTTTCTAAGAAACTCTTACATTCTGAATTAGTTTCTGCCATTTGATCTTTAGCTTGATAAGATCTCAGTGTTCAGCTGCAGTTTCACTGAAGGACAAATTATTATTTGTTTTATAGCAAATAAATATAGCAGAATCCAAAGCATCCAATGTAGCCTGGAAAGGTTCCCTTCCCTTCCCCTTCC